>SJYX01019449.1:34828-47573 GCA_006410675.1 Oreotragus oreotragus
GAATGCTCAAACTACTGCACAATTGCACTCATCTCACACACTAGTAAAGTAATGCTCAAAATTCTCCAGTCCAGGCTTCAACAATACGTGAACTGTGAAGTTCCAGATGTTCAATCCAGTTTTAGAAAAGGCAGAGGAACCAGAGATTGAATTGCCAACATCTGCTGGATCATGGAAAAAGCAAGAGAGTGCCAGAAAAACATCTATTTCTGCTTTATTGACTATGCCAAAGCCTTTGACTGTGTGGATCACAATAAACTGTGGAAAATTCTTCAAGAGATGGGAATACCAGACCACCTGACCTGCCTCTTGAGAAATCTGTATGCAGGTCAGAAAGCAACAGTTAGAACTGGACATGGAGCAACAGCCTGGTTCCAAATAGGAAAAAGAGTATGTCAAGGCTGTATATTGTCACCCTGCTTATTTAAATTATATGCAGAATACATCATGAGAAATGCTGGGCTGGAGGAAGCACAAGCTGGAATCAAGATTGCCGGGAGAAATAGCAATAACCTCAGATATACAGATAACACCATCCTTATGGCAGAAAGTGAAGAGATATAGAGCCTCTTGATGAAAGTGAAATAGAATGAAAAAGTTGGCTTAAAGCTCAATATTCAGAAAACTAAGATCATGGCATCTGGTCCTATCACTTCGTGGCAAATAGATGGGGAAACAGTGGAAACAATGGAAGACTTTATTTTGGGGCCCCAAAATCACTGCAGATGGTGATTGCAGCCTTGAAATTAAAAGACGCTTATTCCTTGGAAACAAAGTTATGACTAACCTAGATATCATATTAAAAAGCAGAAATATTACTTTGTCAGCAAAGGTCCATCTAGTCAGGGCTATGGTTTTTCCAGCAGTCATGTATGGATGTGAGAGTTGGACTATAAAGAAAGCTGAGTGCTGAAAAATTGATGCTTTTGAACTGTGGTGTTGGAGAAGACCTATGAGAGTCCCTTGGACTGCAAGGAGATCCAACCAGTCCATCCTAGGGGAGATCAGTCCTGGGTATTCATTGGAAGGAAACTGAAACTCCAATATTTTGGCCACCTAATTTTTAAAGAGCTGACTTATTTGAAAAGACCCTGATGCTGAGAAAGACTGAAAGCGGGAGGAGAAGGGGATGACAGAGGATGAGATGGTTGGATGGCATCACTGACTCAATGGACATGAGTTTGGGTAAACTCTGGGAGTTGTTGATGGACAGGGAGTCTTGGCGTGCTGCCGTCCATGGGGCCGCAAAGTGTCAGACACGACTGAGTGACTGAACTGAACGGAACCACCTTCTTCTCTCTAGAATTCTAACCTTGCTTTGTGTCCTGTAGGACACAGTTTTTGTTGTTTTTTAGTTTGTAAGTAGTCTCAGACTCTTTGCAACCTGATGGACTGAAACCTGCCAGGCTCTTCTACCCATGGGATTTCCTAGGCAAGAACACTGGAGCGGTTTACCATTGCCTTCTCTAGGGGATTTCCTGACCCAGGGATCAAACCCTAGTCTCCTGCATTGGCAAGCCGATTCTTTACCAGTGAGCTACCAGGGAAGTCTATAGGGCAGAGTACTTTGTGAATATTAAAGACTGTAAACGGCTTAGGTGGCCCAAAGGGAACTGACAAGTGAAAGAAATCAGCCGGGTTTGCAGGAGCTGCCAGCAAGAGCTGTGACAGACACCGACCACACGCTCAGACTTCTGCTTTTTGACCTTCAGTTGTTAAAAACCCTGTGGGTTTTTCTCTCCTGAACACCGCTGGCAGCATCTTGACTCCGGTATTAACAGCTTGATAACCTGAAGCAGTAATTGTGTGTCATCACCTGGAAATCTTTCAACTTCAGCCCATAACCATCCCCTGTATCTGTGAAAAATCCTGTGAAAAAGAATTTTGGCCCAACTCAACTCCCCCATTAACTGTGACAAAATTAAATGTGACAAAACTAATAGTGTCAGAGCTGCGATTAGAACGTGGCATAACATTCCTACTACAATGTTAATGTGCGTCTGTGTGTGTACGTGTGCACACATACACAGAGATAAGCATGAAGATTTCAGGGAAACGGAGAAACAATTACCTGAAGGCTAAGTGCATGTTAACAAATTTTTAGTGAGTTAAAAATTTTATTACTGAAAATGACATAGCCATAACGGTATAATATTTTAAAAACCCCGATATTATTGAGCTTATGCCGGTCTGAGTTACACTAACCTCTATGCCAGGGATATCATTTCTCCTCCCTATTATAAATCACTTACTTGAAGTTAGGCTGCAGTTTGTTGAAGACTTGATTCAAAGCCTTCTAGTAGCTTGCAGTGAAATAAAGTTTATTATTATCACTACCAGTCTTCAAAGGGGGCTAAGTGACTTGTGCCTGTGTGCTTGCTAATTCACTTCGGTCGTGTTTGACTCTTTGTGACCCTGTGGACTGTAGCCCACCAGGCTCCTCTGTAAATCAATTATCCAGGCAAGGATGCTGGAGTGGATTGCCCTGCCCTGCTCCAGGGGATCTACCCGACTCGGGAATCAAACCTGTGTCTCTTACATCTCCTGCATTGGAGGGCAGGTTTCTTACTAACAGCATCATCTGGGAAGCCAGTTTAGTCTAACCGAATGCATAGGACCCCCAGAAATGACTTGATGCCACTTCTGGTATTATGTTTCATCATTTAATGTGATTTTAAACTACAAACAACAATGTAATAATAGCTTGAACATGTCACTCATTTTAGATTATGCCAACAGTTTGATTAATTTTATCTCTTGGAGTATGATATGATCTCTATCCTTTTGATAATTTGACATTTTTACAGTAATTTTGCCACTCTATTTGGGAATATTAAATTTTGCAGAGTTCTTGAATTATTCTAGTGGCATTGCTTATCTCTGCAATGTTTGGTATGGTAACCACTAGCCATAAGTGACTGTTGAGCTCTTGAAATGTAGCTTGCCTGGACAGAGGTGTGCTGTAAAATTCACAGTGGCTATTAAAGACTTAGTATAAGCAATGTAAACTGTCACATTAGCACATTTCCTACTGATTAAATGATTTGAATTATATATTTTTAGGTTACTTGAATAATGTATTTTAGGCTATATATACATACTGTTAAAATTAATTTCACTTATTTCATTTTTACCATTTGAATTTGACTGCTGGAAACTTTAAATTACATATGAGCCTTCCTGGCTCACATTATATTTATACTGGACAGTGATGACTAATACATTCCCTAAGTCGTATATCCAGTCACAAGGAAGTCAAGAAAATTGCCAGCCTGGTATTAAAATGAATTTTGGAGCTATTGAAATACAGTGGTTAAGTCACCCTCCTTAAATATTTCTGAATGTTATCTAAATAACTTTAATATTTAACATCATTTTCCTTATTTTGCTCCATGTTTACTGAACATCATAATCAATGAGTCAAGGACCTTTCTTTCACATTGGCCTAAGACTTTATGGCACTGATGAAAATAAAAGTCCAGGGAGTGGAGTTGGGGAAGGAAAAGGAGTCTTCAGATCCACAATAGTGCATCTGTGTCTCTGTGTTCAGTTTCAGAGTCCTTGTCCAACTTCTGTGAGATGATTTACTGCTGAAGACTGTTTGTCTTCCTACTGCTATATCTGAACAAGCCCAAGTCTTCCATGTGGTTAATAAACTTCTTATCTTTTGAATACTGAAAATAAACTTAATCCTCAGGGTGGCTCAGTCAGCAGATGGGGAGCCTTTGAGATGCTTCTTAGAGATATAGGACAAGCAGGTTTTCTGCCCTGTGCTCTGATCAGTCTTCCCCTCTCACGCATGTATGTGTAAGGGCGTTAAAGGTGCTTCTCAGTGATAAGTGTCAGTGTGGTCGCAAAGTGAATATTAATTTCAGTATTGTCAAGGTCACATGTGTACCCAGGTTCATTGTTACTGGAATTTTTATTATTGTGGCTGTTTGGAAGGAAATTTTATCTGGAGCTCTTTTTTTTTTTTTAATTTTTATTTTTATTTTTTTTTGTATTTATTTATTTTTTTACACGAACTCCCAAACATGAACCCCCCTCCCACCTCCCACCCCACATCTTCCCTCCAGATCATCCCCATACACCAGCCCCAAGCATCCTGCATCCTGCATTGAACATAGACTGGCAATTCCTTTCTTACATGATAGTATACATATTTCAATGCTATTCTCCCAAATCATCCCTCCCTCTCCCTCTCCCTCTCCTTCTCCCTCAGAGTCCATAAGTCCGCTCTACACATCTGTATCTCTTTTGCTGTCTTGCATACAAAGTAAGCCAGAAAGAAAAACACCAATACAGTATACTAACACATATATATGGAGCTCTTTTCATCAAGTATCAGGANATTTATTTATTTTTTTACACGAACTCCCAAACATGAACCCCCCTCCCACCTCCCACCCCACATCTTCCCTCCAGATCATCCCCATACACCAGCCCCAAGCATCCTGCATCCTGCATTGAACATAGACTGGCAATTCCTTTCTTACATGATAGTATACATATTTCAATGCTATTCTCCCAAATCATCCCTCCCTCTCCCTCTCCCTCTCCTTCTCCCTCAGAGTCCATAAGTCCGCTCTACACATCTGTATCTCTTTTGCTGTCTTGCATACAAAGTAAGCCAGAAAGAAAAACACCAATACAGTATACTAACACATATATATGGAGCTCTTTTCATCAAGTATCAGGAGCAGAATTCCTCAACACCCGTGTAAATTGCTCAGAAAAGAAGTGCTTTAGTACTGCCTAGTCTGTTAATTGGGGTAATTATTTTGAGTGCCTCAAAAAAGAGCAAAGTGTGGGTTTAGAGGAGCTAAGTTAGGTAGGAACAGAACAAACAGATGATCACAAAATCTGGAGACTAGCGAATGTTCCTGAAAAGTGACTGACTATATATGGGAAAAGATAGAAAAAAATGCAGGAGAAATAAATGAAAAAGAAAAAAATGACTGTGATGAGGCCACTCGTAAGAACTAGGGTGTGAAATTGTCTAGCTGAGAGACCAGGAAATTAAGAGGGAAGTAGAGATGAAGAAAAACAATAGATTATGGCTGTCCATCTGGTGTTACCTACCCAGCGTGCCCTGTGTATAGTGAAGAACTTGAACCCCAGTGTAGGTGCCGATGCTGTGATATTCACCAGCCCGCACGCACACCACACTCATACACAGGCCCAGTCTCGCTTCAGTCCAGTGTTTCCTATCTCAGTAAGCAAGATGAAAAACATCCAGCTGTGCAAGTCATAAATGTAGGAGTTGTTCTTTCATGTTTGGTTTGTTTTTTTAAATTTTATTGAGGTACAGTTAGTTACAATGCTAGTTTCTGTTGTGCAGCAAAGTTAATCAGTTACACCTATACATCTATCCACTGTTCTTTAGATTCTATTTACGTATAGGTCATTACAGAGTATTGAATAGCATTCCCTGCACTATACAGTAGGTCCTTATCAGTGATCTATTTTATCCATAGTAGTGTTTGTATGTCAGTCCCCATCTAGGAGTCATTCTTTGTGTCATTCTCTCACTGTGCTTCCCCCAGTACATCAAATGCTGTTGATGTTTACCTTCCATACAGCACTTGAATCCTTCCTTTTCTCTTCCTGTTCATCACTGTTGTTCTAAATCAAGCTATTAGCCTCTTTCTTCTATGCATAGAATATTCTCTCTGGTCTTCTGGCACCTATATTTGCCCCCTTCAGTTCACAATTTGCATCATGGACAGAGTACAGAATGATTAAATCCATCAGTACCTTTATGATTCTTAAAAATCAAAATCTTCCCAAAGCATTTAAGGCCCAATGTGGTCTCATCCCTGATCATCTCTCCCGTATCATCTGGACCCCTCTCCTAGCCTTTTATGGTCCTATCACCTTAGACTAAACTTTAAGGACATTTTCACTGTTTTCCCTGTTGAGTCTCTTGCACTCTGTAAAAAATGATAACATTTACTGAATGCCTCCTTGGTACTAGATACTGATGATTTATTATCAGTCTCTACAGTAAACCCAGGATGTAGGTGTTGGTATTAATCCTATTTTAACATAAGAAAATTTAAGCTCAAGAATATTAAATAGCTTGACCCTGGCCACATAAGCCTGAGCAGGGGTACTTAATTTGAACCCAAAGTCTCTGACTTTGGAGGCCACATTGATTACTGTTAGTCTCTCTCGGCAAAGTTTTATGAGATGGGCTGCAGCCCAGATTGGTGACTTCTGTGAAACCTATGTGAAAAAAGGAGAAAGTTCTAAATTTCTTCTTTAACTTACGGTTCCTCCAAAAAGAGTTTACCGAAGGGAGTACCTCATCTTTTAAAACCTGGGAATAGATAAACAATACATTGCTTCCCTAAAAAGATGGTATCTGTTAAGGTAGGGTTTTTTGGAGTTATGTAAAAAAACCTACTTGTGCTGTTCTGGTGACTTATTGGTAAAGAATCCTCCTGCCAGTGCAGGAGACACAGTTTTGATCCCTGGGTCGGGAAGATCCTCTGGAGAAGAAAATGGCAACTCACTCCAGTATTCTTGCCTGGGAAATCCCATGGATAGAGGAGCCTGGTGGGCTACAGTCCATGGGGTCGCAAAAGTGTCAAAACATGACTTAGCAACTAAACGACAACAAGAATAGGAAAACCTACTCACTTGGTTGCCAGGAAAAAGACTGTTGATTCTTTCTCCTCTAATAAATGGCAGCAGGACTCTTTTATAAAAGCATCCATACATGTCACTTATTGGCTCTGTTAAAACTACAGACATCAAATGTTGATTGATTTTTTTCCATCCTGACCATAATACAAGCCAACTCTGAGAAAGGTTTCCGGGATTGAGTTACATTATCACTGTGAAGAACACTCTGGGTGGCACATGAGCCAAAGATGCCTGATTCTCTGACACATATCTGTTTATAGAGAACTGCCATTTTTATGTACAGAAATACGTCCTGAAGTATATATAAGTCTCAAATAAGTATGAAACATCCACTTCCTAGGAATTTCTGCTTGGGACTCTTCTACAACAATTAAACATAGATGTATGATCTGTATAATAACAATAATAGTAACTGTGTGGAGTATTTATGAGGAGGTTGGGACACTTTGTGAAAGAGGAGAGTGAAAAAGTTGGCTTAAATCTCAACATTCAGAAAATGAAGATCATGGCATCCAGTCCCATTATTTCATGGGAAATAGATGGGGAAACAGTGTAAGACTTTATTTTTGGGGGCTCCAAAATCACTGCAGATGGTGACTGCAGCCATGAAATTAAAAGACGCTTACTCCTTGGAAAGAAAGTTATGGCCAACCTGGATAGCATATTGAAAAGCAGAGACATTACTTTGCCAACAAAGGTCCATCTAGTCAAGGCTATGGTTTTTCCAGTGGTCATGTATGAATGTGAGAATTGGACTGTGAAGAAAGCTGAGAGCCGAAGAATTGATGCTTTTGAATTGTGGTGTTGGAGAAGACTCTTGAGAGTTCCTTGGACTGCAAGGAGATCCAACCATTCCATTCTAAAGGAGCTCAGTCCTGAGTGTTCTTTGGAAGGACTGATGCTAAAGCTGAAACTCCAATACTTTGGCCACCTCATGTGAAGAGCTGACTTATTGGAAAAGACTCTGATGCTGGGAGGGATTGGGGCCAAGAGGAGAAGAGGACGACAGAGGATGAGATGGTGGATGGCATCACTGACTCGATGGATGTGAGTTTGAGTGAACTCCAGGAGTTGGTGATGGACAAGGAGGCCTGGCATGATGCGATTCATGGGGTTGCAAAGAGTCTGACACGACTGAGCGACTGAACTGAACTGAACTGAACTGAACTGGACCGCTTTTAAAAAGAACTTTCTCCCAAACTTAAGTTCTAGAGACCAATATCTTGCAAAAAGTGCATGTTATTTTTTCTACTTTCTTCAAATTATTTTGAGACATACCACATTTTCCTAAAATCAGTAGAATATTATCTGATCTGTTGGTAATGCTAATAAAGTAGAAAGGCAATTTAATCATTGATAATTTCATGCTGGTAGGATGTTTCCTGCTTAATTGTGCCATCATTAATTAGTTCACTTTGCAATTTTTCTCATTATTTTTACTTAAAGGATTCTTTATTTAACACCATCCCCAAACAATATTGTGTTTTTCTCTCCTTTGACTGACTTGCATATTCTGTTCCAGAAAGATAAATATCAAGGCCATGACTCATTAAACTCATTCACACCCATGCCCCCTGACTTACTCAATTCCTCCTTCACATCTGAACTTCCTGTCCTTCCTTTCCCCATCAGTGCAATTTTCAATTGTTGATCAAGAAATAGTCTTGACCAAATTTCCCATAACTGTCCTCAATGACTGTATACTTCATTGATAGACCTATTTCTAGCATTCTTATATACTTTATCATCTGTGAAGAAGTGTGTGTTTATTTTATTGTATGTGTTTATGCATATTTTCTTTGTCCTAATAAGTTCCCTAAAAATTTCTGCATAATATTTCACAGTACTAGAGAAAGCATTGTATGATAAACACACAAAGTGTATGATTAGACTTCAAAATGAACTGTTACTTTTATCTAGAGATTTCAATCACAATGGAAAGGGACCAAACCCAAGCTATTCTAGGGCAAAAAATATTAAGTCACTGTAATTGAGTTTACATGACATTAAGCATTTAATAATACGAAAGTTAAGCAATTTGCCTGAAACCTTAGTTTTTTAACTTCAATGTTTATTTTCAGCAGTTTTTCTGTACGATAAACCATTTGCCTTTGACTTTACTTAAAAATCTCCAGTTGCAATGATTTGAAACCTCAGTCATGCAGTCAGGAATCTACATTACCCGCTGCATTTTACATTTCTAGGCATTGCTAGTAAGTAAATAAGTGAAAGTCACTCAGTCATGTCCAACTCTTTGCAACCCCTTGGACTATACAGTTCATGGAATTCTCCAGGCCATTATACTGGCATGGATAGCGTTTCCTTTCTCCAGGGGATCTTCCCAACCCAGGGATCAAACCCAGGTCTCCTGCATTGCAAGTGGATTCTTTAACAGCTGAGCCTCAAGGGCAGCTAATGTGTTCCAAAATGAAATTCATCATAAGTTATGTGCTTTACCAAGGTGAAGTTGTTACCCTTTGGTTGTGTTAGTGAAAAATCTGTTACTCTACTGAAAAGATCTGACATTGAGTTCAGTCCTTGTAATCACTTTTATTATAACACTGCTCCTAGTTCTAGTGGTTTTACCACAAAAAGACTACTTTTAAGATATTTTCTTCAAAAAGAATCATTAAAGTGTTTTCTACTACATTGTCAAAAATATCAATTATTTAAGATAACAGTGGGACTTCCTTGGTGGCTCAGCAGTAAAGAATCTGCCTGCCAGTGCAGGAGATGCAAGTTCGATTCCTGGGTCAGGACTATCCCCTGGAGAAGGAAGTGGCAACCCACTCCAATATTCTTGCCTCGGAAATCCCACGGCCAGCGGAACCTAGCAGGCTCTAGTCCGTGGAGTCGCAAAAGAGTTGGACACAACTTAGTGACTAAACAACAATAAATCAGCATGTGTGTGTATCGGTTGTTGTTGTTCAGTGGCCCAGTCATGCCCACTCTTTGTGACCCCATGGGCTGCAGCTTGCCAGGTCTTCCATATGCGCACACACACATTTGTAAATATAGGTAAGATACAAGTCATATAAATCACACATATTTTATGTGTTTGTATATACCTACATCAATATATGTCTGTAGACACACTCGTGCATACATGTGCGCACACACACACACACATATAAGGACACAGATGAGTATATTTTGAGTTAGCTAATAGCACCTATTCAAACCAAAAATAAAATGATCAGGTAATAACTGCTTCCTCCAACCAAATCTTTTCAGACGCCTATGATTTTGGTAATAGAGACCTACCCCCATAGTCTGCGCTTCTTCCTTGCCAGACTACTGTCACATCTCCTAACTGCGTTTTTCAGTCAAGAAGGGATTTTATTATGTTAATAATGACATTGCCTGCAGGCTTTTTGATGTTGCATTCCCCATACAGAATAGAAACAGATTTCATAGAAGTATCATTAAAGCTGTTAACTACAGGAGAACAAAAAATCAAAGAGGCAATCAAAGCATGCACTTTATTATCAATAAATGCAAATAGTTTCAGAAATGGTTTGAATTTGAAACACATTCAGTGAGGATATCATTGGCAGTGGAAGCTGCTGCTTAAATAAGAGAGCTTTGTGGCCTAAGTCCATTTGGATCACTACAGATAATTATTTAGATTTCTTGCTATCCATTTTTAAAATAGACTCAAGAATCATTTTTATATTAGTACATGCATAAGAAGGTAGAGTCACCCTCAGAATTCTGGCCTGAATTGAGGGTATGGGAATTATAGATCATTATTTGAAAGATAACACATGTGATTTTTTTTTGAATGCACTAATACTTTGGTTCTTAAAAAAAAAAAAGAATTTAGTGGCTGCTAAATTAATGATTTAGGAACATTGTATTACACAGTCATTTTGAAGAGACTTTAAATATTCAAATGTTCAACTACATATTCTCTGACACTAACATTTGTCTTCATTTGGGACTGCCAGCTGGGAAACATCAGTATAATGGTGAAAAGATATCAGCCTCATTCAGTATTATGATGATAGAGACATGCCTTGATCCTTCTAAAGCTTTTTCTATGAAAACCTTATATTCCATTCTTATTTGGAGGAGGTTATTTAAACTCCCATTTTTAGAAGCATATATCTGATAAATCATAATTTGGACTTCAGTGTGCTTAATACAAACATCAAATTACAGTACAGAGAAGTCAGAAAGGTAGACAAATAGACGTTAGAATACAGAGCAAGAAAAAGAAAAGAAAATAGGGTATTCATTTTTATTTGCTCTTTGACTCGATCATCAGAAGCTCTGACATTTGGAAAATCTAAAATACCTGGTAAATTAAAGCAAATGAATTCATATGCCTTTGACTTACCCATGATTTACAAAATGAAATAGAAACATTTATTTCATAAATGTTTCTGTTTTTGAAATGATAGCATTTTATTAAAAATTGAGGATATCTAAAGTGAAATTATTGCCATATTTCCCATCATAAAGTAATTAACAATTAAGACAAATGATTGGATGGTAAAGAATGACTGACTGATTTTCAGAACCAAAAGAAACCAGAGATGTTATCTAATCCTTAGGAGCTACCACATAAGGAATTATAGACCTAAATAATGGAATCTTTGCACCCTACACTTCAAAAAAATGTATGTATTACATTACTGCAAACTTGCAAACAATTTCAGGCAGTCCATGGGCACCTTGATTCTTGATGCCAATGACTGATCTCTATCATAAGTAGAGTAGCGACAAGAAATCATACCTTCTGACTCTCATCTCAATTAATTAGTTGTAGCTCATTAAACTCTAATATTCCCCCCATAGTCCACTCACCTAATCATATATAGAATATAGACACACATCCTGTCAATGGTATATGTGATAAATCATGCTTTATTAAAAATTCAGCCAACTTTTATATGCCATTTTTGGGTTAATACGCAATAAGTTCTCATTATGAAGTACCCTGTTACACTATAAATTTATATATATAGTCAGAAATTATTGTTCTCTGCAAATAGTGACATGTAATATATCTCATTTATTCTAATGTCAGTATTTAATTTGTTCTTAGGTACAGGTATTCTAATGAATTTCTACTGTAATGTAATATTGAAGTTTAAAAAGGTAGTTGGTTAGGTTGACATTGATTGATGAGTTACTTGCATAGATCATGTGTCTGTTCAGAAATCTTTTCATTCTTCGAAGAAAGAGGTAACTGGAATAGAGATGGAGAGAAATTAGATGCAGTTTGCAACAGAATTATTGTCCAACTGAGGGGATTGGTGGGGATTATGAAAGACATCTTGGAAGTGATGAGTGGTTATACACATTAAGGTTCTTGACTGACATATCAAAATGTAATGAAATGGAAAGCTGAAGCTGATAACTGTATTGACTCCACATCTAATTTCTACTATTGAATATCTTTAAGTCTCCCTTTTTCTCTTTCTGTCTCTTTCTAATATGCATATAATGAGTCACATGTAAAAGTGTATAAGTTATATTCAAGTGTAGTTTATAGACATAAATCTGAATAAAGACATAAATATATGAAAATATGTGCTTATGTGTGTGCGTGTAATCACACACACACAACAAACACACAGGCCTCTCTTAAAGTTATAATTCAAAAGGAAAGTAATAGGGAATTCAGGAATTTGAATTTATAGCACTGCTGTAGAGAAAAGTAAGCATGTAATATCTTTAAGCTGTTTTGAACCAAACATATCTGCTCTTCCCTGCACAGTAAAGCCAATCTATTAACACTGGATTGTAGAAATGAAAGTACAGTGTTTATTGCATGGCACCAAGCAAGAAGAATCCTAAAGGAAATCAGTCCTGAATATTCATTGGCAGGACTCATGCTGAAGCTGAAGCTCCAATACTTTGGCCACCTGATGTGAAGAACTGACTCATTGGAAAAGACCCTGATGCTGGGACAGATTGAACACCAACTCCCGGAGCTTGCTCAAACTCATGTCCATTGAGTTGGTGATGCCATCCAACCATCTCATCCTCTGTTGTACCCTTCTCCTCCTGCCTTCAATCTTTCCCAGCATCAAGGTCTTTTCCGAGTCAGTTCTTCACATCAGGTTGCCAAAGTATTGGAATT
>SJYX01019449.1:49719-64125 GCA_006410675.1 Oreotragus oreotragus
TTGGATCTCCTTACAGTCCAAGGGATTCTCAAGAGTTTTCTCCAACACCACAGTTCAAAAGCATCAATTCTTTGGCCTCAGCTTTCTCTATGGTCCAACTCTCACATTCTTGCATGACTGCTGGAAAAACTACATCCTTGACTAGATGAACATTTGTCAGCAAAGTAATGTCTCTGCTTTTTAATATGCTGTCTAGATTGGTCATAACTTTTCTTCCAAGAAGCAAGCATCTTTTAATTTTGTGGCTGGAGTTACCATCTGCAGTGATTTTGGAGCCCCCCAAAATAAAGTCTGCCACTATTTCTACTGTTTCCCCATCTATTTGCCATGAAGTGATGGGACCGGATGCCATGATCTTTGTTTTCTGAATGTTGAGCTTTAAGCCAGCTTTTTCACTCTCCTCTTTCACTTTCATCAAGAGGCTCATTATTTCTTCTTCACTTCTGCCATAAAGGTGGTATTATCTGAGTATCATCTGAGGTTATTGATATTTCTCCCAGCAATCTTGATTCCAGCTTCTGCTTCATCCAGTCCAGAATTTCTCATGATATACTCTGCATAGAAGTTAAATAATCAGGGTGGCAATATACAGTCTTGATGTACACCTTTCCCGATTTGGAACCAGTCTGTTGTTCCATGTCCAGTTCTAACTGTTGCTTCTTGATCTGCATATAGGTTTCTCAAGAGGTAGGTCAGGTGGTCTGATATTCCCATCTCCTTCAGAATTTTCCACAGTTTATTGTGATCCACACAGTCAAAGCCTTTGGCATAGTCAATAAAGCAGAAGTAGATGTTTTTCTGGAACTCTCTTGCTTTTTTCTATGATCCAGCAGATGCCACAAACTCATAGTGCCATATAAAGAAGCTGAACATGACTGACCCGCGTTGTTTGTTCTGATGGCTCCGCTCATAGATCATTCCCTATCTCCCACTCTTCTTGGGCCTCCTTATTCCTTTAGATACAACAGTATTGAAAGTAGGCCATTTAATAACCTTAGAATGGCCTCTAAATGTTCAAGTAAAAGGAAAACCCAATTGATCTGGCAAACTGCATTATTCTCTTATTTTAAGAAAGTGCCCCAGCCTTCAGTAGCCACCACCCTGATGAGGCACCAAGATCACAGCAGGACCCTACACCTACAAAAAAATTATAATCCACTGAAGCCTCAGATGGTGGTTAGCCTTTTTTTTTTTTAAGCCATGAAGTGTTTTAAATTAAGATATGTACATTTTTAGACAAAATGCATGCTATATAGTAGAATATATATATATTTATAATAGAAAACATACTATCTAATAGAATACAGTATAAACATAACCTTTTATGTTATGCCTTGGGGTGGCTTCCTTTATTATAATTGCTTTCTCAGGGTAGTCTGGAACCTAACACACAGTATTTCCAAGGGATGCCTCTAGGTTTGTACAGTTGTTTCTCAGTATCTGTGAGGCATTGGTTTCAAGGCTTCTCATGGATACCAAACTCTGCAGATGCTTGTATGCTTAGTTGCTCAGTTATGTCCAACTCTTTGCAACTGTTGCCCACCAGGCTCCTCTGTGCATGCAATTCTCCAGGCAAGAATACTGGAGTGGGTAGCCATTCCCTTCTCCAGGGGGTCCTCCTGACCCAGGGATCAAATCCATGTCTCCTGCATTGGCAGGTGGAGTTTTTACTGCCAAGCCACCAGGGAAGCTCAATCTAATCTAACCTAATGGAATCTAATGTAAGCAAGTAACTCATTAATTAATGCCAGTCTAGCCAACTACCTTTTTACATATAGGTATAGATATGCAGTCTTATGGGGCTTCCCAGGTGGTGCTAGTGGTAAAGAACCTGCCTGCCAATGCAAGAGACTTAAGAGACATGGATTTGATCCCTGAGTCAGGAAGATTCCCTGGAGGAGAAAATGGCAACCCAACCCAGGAAATTTCTTGCCTGGAAATTTCCATGGACCAAGGAGCCCAATACAGTCCATAGGGTTGCACAGAGTCAGACATGACTGAAGCAATTAGCATGCATGCAGAATACAGTCATATATATATATATAATATTAAATATATAAATAATATATGTATAGACATGCATATCTGTAGTATCTGCATGCCTGGATACAACCAACCTCAGATCAAAAATACTGAAAAAATATATTTAGTGACTAAACAACATATTAGATTAGATTACATTAATTGCATGTATATTATTATATATGATAAACACATATTTGATAATTCTTTGATGTTGTGATGTTTATATTTACTTAGGACAACATAGGAATATGGTATTTATCTTAATATAAGAGAATGTTACAGAAAATCTACCCATTCAATCAAATCACAAAATAAAATACATTTTAAAACAAAAAGTTAAGGTATGAAGTATGTTTGTTCTAAAATGCCACACTTTTTGAGAGAAAGACAATTGAAAACTTTATACCAACTAGTCGAATGTTAGCTGTGAAACAAATAGTGTTGTTTGTGAATGCTTAAACTGAATGTTCTGAATGCTCCTTTTCTCTTCTGGTGGCTGTTATCTCTGCCTCAGATTCTTCTGGCTTCCAAAGCACACCTTTTTCCTCGATGGTGTCTAATGATCATTAGGAAAGGAGAATAATCCAATTGGTGAACAGATCATTGGTATTGACACTACCAGTGTGTCCTGAATCCAAATTATGACACTTACTTACTGCCTGATGATACCCTGTTGGTAACTAAGAGTCAGACACGACTGAGCGACTTCANAAAGGAGAATAATCCAATTGGTGAACAGATCATTGGTATTGACACTACCAGTGTGTCCTGAATCCAAATTATGACACTTACTTACTGCCTGATGATACCCTGTTGGTAACTAAGAGAAGTCGCTCAGTCGTGTCTGACTCTTTGTGAACCGTGTACTGTAGCCTACCAGGCTTCTCTGTCCATGGGATTCTCCAGGCAAGAGTACTGGAGTGGGTTACGACTTCCTTCTCCAGGGGATCTTCCCAACCCAGGGATCGAACCCAGGTCTCCCGCATTGGAGGCAGACACTTTAACCTCTGAGCCACCAGGGAAACCCAAGCCATAGACACATACAAACAAATTAAGCCATCGGCAGAGTGCACACAGACTCCTATGCATACAACAAACATGGACAAACATGCCAGCTTAAGTTCTCATTGGGTGTGTAGGAAAATGCAATTTTCTGATCACTCATAGTAATAATTCTGAATCAACGAAATCAAATGTGTTAGACTATGTACTATATTTTTAGGCTGGTGACTTACCATAGCATTTATATAAAGTCATTCACTCAACTCACATTTGTTGAATACTTTCTGTATACCCAGCCTTGTGCTTATCTCCATGAAGAAGACAGCTGCTCTTATTATTTGGGAAAGTAAGCGTGGGTTTGGGCCATTCTCCGGACAGCCAGGACACTCAGCAGCCTTGGCTGGAATCATGGGGGGAGAAGGATGATTAATGTTTGTTCTTGTGGGAGTGCTGTCTTGACTCTGCCTTGAGTCCCTGTAGACTCCTCTGCCTCAGCGCCTGATGGCAGTGCTGATTCCCCCGTCTCAGAGTCACAACACATCCTCCCGTCCCACCCCACGTGCGCCATGCAGCCCCCTCAGCTAGTCCTTCCGGATTCTCAGGGGGCTTGCTTATTTCTAGATTCTCTCCCAAGCCACACTAGGAGCCTCAGGAAACTCTGAGAGTGACACGGGTACTCCTTACACCCCTAACCTCTTGGGACGGTTGCCACTGACTACACGTGGTGGTGAAGGTGAAGTGCAAATTCATCTTTGGCCTCATTCCTCAAATATTGAAGACAGTTTGAAGTGTTGCCCATCACCCCACTGTGCTCCAGTGAAACAGACAGGCAGAAAGTCCCCAAACACTGCCTCCGTTTCCTTTCTTCTAGACACCTCCTGAAAACCTTCCCTGAATGTGTTACATCTCTCAGCAGGAGTGATGGCTTTGGGGTTTGGCTGTTTTAAAATCTGAATCTTTGCTCTCAGAATAAGCTTGTGGCTCAGCTGGTAAAGAATCTGCCTGCAATGCAGGAGACCTGGGTTCGATCCCTGGGTTGAGAAGATCCCCTAGAGAAGGGGAAGGCTACCCAGTCCAGTATTCTGGCCTGGAGAATTACATGGACTGTATAGTTGATGGGGTCACAAAGAGTCGGACATGGCTGAGTGACTTNGCTCAGCTGGTAAAGAATCTGCCTGCAATGCAGGAGACCTGGGTTCGATCCCTGGGTTGAGAAGATCCCCTAGAGAAGGGGAAGGCTACCCAGTCCAGTATTCTGGCCTGGAGAATTACATGGACTGTATAGTTGATGGGGTCACAAAGAGTCGGACATGGCTGAGTGACTTTCATTTCCACTTTAATAGGCAATGCCCTTTCCACTGTAGCTGTGAGAAAGCAACAAAGAATACGTTCAGTCCCATTCAGTTAATACTTTACACATTAGTGGGCTGCAGGAATATGCTCTGTGGGAACTTTCACGATCCTGGTTACCTTACATTCAACATGTATCTTTAGCAGGTCATTCAGTCTCATTGCTTCTGTGCCTTTCTCTGCCTTCCTTAGAAAAATAGTAGATCCCAAATCAGAAATACTCCTTCTCTTAGTGTTCACATTGTCTTTGTGACTATAACAGTAATCAAAGAAACATGCAAGTCATTAATGTTTTTACTACTTACAGTTGTTTAAAATATTGTACTTTGAAAATTCAGCTGAAGCGTGTGTCCGTGTGTGGTCATTCTGTCAGTCGTGTCCAACTCTTTGTGACCCTCTGGACTGTAGCCTGCCAGGTTTGTCTGCCTGTGGGATTATTCAGGCAAGAATGCTGGAGTGGGTTGCCATTTCCTCCTCCAGAGGATCTGCCCGACCCAGGGATTGAACCCGTGACTCCTGCATCTCTTGCATTGACAGGCAGATTCTTTACCACTGAGCCGCCTGGGAAGCCCCTCCAGTTGAAGAGTATCAGGAGGCACATTTGAGTTTGCTTTCTCCCCCCATGGAGCAGAAAGTCTGCTTTATTATAATACAGTTCTAACTGCATCACTATAAACTTTGACACTGGCAAGACTCACCACTGTTTAACGTTTGTCTACTAAAATTCCATTTGTGAAATAAAGGATTTCCATAGAAAAATTACTCCTTTATAGAAGAATACTGAGATGAGGACACCTTCATGAAATGTCTGTCAAAATACAACTGTTTGGGAGTCACCGTTCTCCCTTCAGAAGAAAGAAAGAACACGTAGAAGAAGAATGGGGAAGGCAAGAATAACCCCTACAGAGATGGATTAGAACGGGTGGCATCTCTATAGAGTCATGAAAGATAGCGTATGCATCTGTACATGTGATTATACGTATGCTCCTGAGAGTTTTTGTATGTGTCTGTGCATACACATTCATGTGTTTGTTCTTCAGCCTAAGAACCTGGAGACTTTGTTAAAGAACACAGTTCCAGTGTAGCGTCTCCACACAGATTGTTTATGAGTTGCAAGCAGTGAAGCAGGGGACCAGAGTACAGGAGAACCACTTAACCCTATAGTGGAGAAATCGGACAGCACCTTGACCTAGTTCACAAGATTAACATAAGTGAGGGTTCAAAGATCTCATGCCTCTGGATACAATGCCCTGAGAAGGACAACATATTTCAGCCTGGGATATATAACCTAAACTCAATAGGAAGAAGGGCTTCCCTGGTGGCTCAGAGGTTAAAGCGTCTGCCTGCAATGCAGGAGACCTGGGTTCGATCCCTGGGTCGGGAAGATCCCCTGGAGAAGGAAATGGCAACCCACTCCAGTATTCTTGCCTGGAGAATCCCATGGACAGAGGAGCTTGGTGGGCTATAGTGCACGGGGTCGCAAAGAGTCGGACACAACTGAGCAACTTCACTTTCAATAGGAAGAAACAAAGACAAACCTAAAATGGAGAACATTCTATTAGTTAAAATAGGACTATATTCTTCAGAACATAAATGGCCTAAATAGTAAATAAAGGCTTTGAAACAGTTTCAGTATAAAACAGACTAAAGAGATATAGTAGTGAAGTTCAAACTTGACCATAAGCTGGATCCTCAACTAGAGATGAAAATGCTGCATAAATGACAGAAATAAACTACCAAGTCAGTTGACACTGTTTGAATACAAATGATGATTAGATAAAATATTGTTTTAATATGAAATGCTGAAGCTGACAGCTATATTATTTGTGTATACATTAATTCTTAAGAAATATGCACTAAAGCGTTTAGGGGTAAAGAGCCCTGAAAAGTGTGGCCTAATCTGGACAGATAGATAATTGAGAGAGAAAATGATAGTTTATAGAACAAAGTGTTAACAATAGGTAGATCTGGATAAAGGGAGCAAGGGTATTGTATGTACTATTCTCATTCTTAATGT
This sequence comes from Oreotragus oreotragus, assembly GCA_006410675.1. Taxonomy (NCBI): domain Eukaryota; kingdom Metazoa; phylum Chordata; class Mammalia; order Artiodactyla; family Bovidae; genus Oreotragus; species Oreotragus oreotragus. The sequence continues at coordinate 56,114 of SJYX01019449.1, forward strand.
TTTCTGTAGGCTAAGATTATTTCCATGTAACTTTTTTAAAAAGATTATTAATAATCACTTGTTAACATGAAAAGGATGCAGTTGTCAATAATAAGGATTCTTGGGATTTGAAGACTGATGGGGTAATGTATGAAGGTGATATCAATGCCAACCAGAATTCTTACCCTTTCCCAATCAACAGAAATTCATAAGAGGCCTTTGCTTCTTGAGGAGACTTTTATCCAGGTGCAAGCATTGCAGCAAAGGGACTCAGGTCCCAGCCTGTCTCAGCAGAAAATACTTGTTTTTGAGTATTCCTCCCCCACCCCAAAAGTGTAAGCAGTAATGCCTTAAGGAGCTGGATTCCATGGAACAAATTCTGAAAATGATCCAGAGACCCAGGTTCCATGCCAATCTAAGAAGTCTATCATTGGATGTCATGTCAGCTGGGGTTTCACATGGTATTTTGCTATGGAAGTTCAAACTCAGAAGAGATTGATTAGAGGCCTAGAATGTATATCTGTCCAAAGCTAGGTGGTATCTAAGGCTGGTGGGGAATACACAGCATGTTTAAGTTAAAGTCATTGCTATGCTTGCAATGATGGGCTATTTATTTATTTTGGATTGCGGTAACTAGCATGGTTATTGCATTTACCATTTGCAAACCATATATTTATATTCAAGGCTTATGAGCAAATAAAAAATTGTGAAGAAATTCAAAATTTGCATCTCTGAAATGAAGGATTTTCTTAACTCATTTCATAGCCTCATCTCACCTGGTCTTAAGTTAGGCTTTGTATAGTCTTTAATAAACAAGCTTTTTATCCTTTATTAAGTAAAGTAATAGTTGCAAGAGAAAATGGAATGCTAGAAAATAAAATTGAAATTAAATCTTGAAATTAATTTAAAGGCCCCAGATTTGGGCAAGATTGTAAAATGATGCATTCACTAAAGACAGTGTGGTAAGTTATCCATAAACATGCTGCCTACTTGAATTATAAGTGGGACCATGATATACAAGTATTCCAATTGTGTTTCCTCTTTTCCGTCTGCAGTTAGCTACACACAGGCAAAGGCATACTGGCAAAGGAGAAAATTCTCCATGCTAAAACTTTAGATTAAGAATCCCACTCTTATTCAGCCATTACTCTAGTCATTTACACTCCTTGACCAGTTTCCTCAACTGTTAAATGAAATAAGTAATTTAGACTAATAATGTAAGCCCTGTTCTGAATTTTCAAATGAATGATTCTAAAATTTCCCTACTTTCTATTTGTGTTCCATGTATTTGCATTCTTATACTATATGATTCTAAAAATAGTACATGGTGCTATATTTCCTTAAACTGTAAGAGATATAATTCTGTTTCGAGAAACAGAACCTACTTGTACTAATCATTTTCTCTTGTAAACAGTGCAAGTTCCAGGGCCAGTAGAAAACCTGCAAGCTGTGTCGACCTCACCTACCTCAATTCTTATTACCTGGGAACCCCCTGCCTATGCAAACGGCCCAGTGCAAGGTTACAGACTGTTCTGCACTGAAGTGTCCACGGGAAAGGAACAGGTAGGCAAGAGAACGGGCCACACTCCTACACCTCTGGGAGAAACCGCAGAACTGCAGGCTCTTGATATAAGCCAGTATCCGGCACATTAATTGGATAGCCGGTCAGTTTTAAAGTAACTGGTATTGAAAATGTAAAGTAATTGAATTCTGGTGGGCAAATGGGCAATGAGGTGAAATCAATAAAAAAGGATGCCGATGTTTTGTTTGAGTATATAGCAGTCTGGGCCAGGATACCTTTGAATAAGCCGATCTGATCCCTGAAAAGTATTTGCATTTCAGTCCTTTTATCCTAAGAGATGATCAGTCATATTCGGTGACCTCAGTGAAATTGCTTTTTCATTCACGTATTTAATATTAATTCTGGCTTCTTGTTTTCTGTATACTTTACTGCTGAAGACTACGTTCCTCCTTTCATTTTGCTTCTAATCTGTGGTTAGCACAGATCCTGGAAAATAAGCAAATTAGATTTTCAAATAAAAGCAAATGAAGCTTTATGGAGACACATGAAACTGGAGGATTCTGTTTTGTTAACATGTGTACGACTATTGAGATGTTTACTTCCAGACTCTCAACTTCATGTAACAAAAGATACATAGATAGTGGGTAGTTAAATAGGAAGGGCCCAGAAGTGATCTTGAGATACTGGTGTTCTTAAGATGTATTGTGAAGTCTGCCCAGCATAGTGTGGTCCTCATGCTTTGACATACTCTGCAGGATAGATATTTTTCATTAAAAAAAAAAAAATTTGCATTCGTTCTATCCACAGCAGTTCCTAGTTATATCATGAGAGTGATTAAGAGATCCTCCTTTGCAATCAGTCATTCCATGTTTGTTTACTGTTCCCAAGCTATTTCGCTCTTATTTTTAGCTTTCTATTCTACCCTTTTTCCTACATATTTTAGTTCTTCAATAACACATTTTACCAACCCATTTAAATAATATTACCCAAGATAAATGTGAGTGTGAGAATCACTGGGAAGAGTGACATAATGGGTCTTCTGGAGCAAACTATCTCTCCTTTCTCAGTGAACTTCACCTCCAGCGGCTCATTTCTTCAGCTGTGAAGTGCTGAAAAGAATTCCAACTTAACCTCCCAGCATTTTGAGAGAGAATTAATGTAGCAAAGTATCTGTCAGTTTCAAGAGCCATGGGTATATTTCATCAGGAGAAGGAAGAATTCTGTTGCTTCTTGGGAAATTAGTCCATTTCGGGTACAGGAGCAACTCTGTTCCTGTGGCTTCACGAGCTGCCTTCTGCCTGTCAGAGTTTTGGTGTGAGTGTTAATACAACACACTAGTCAGTGTATTGGCTGGTGTTAAACCAATTGGAACTTAATGACTGTGAAGACAGCATGGTGTTAATTTAACTAGGAGTCTGCAGAGGGGTTCGGTCTTTAGTGGAGGAGTGTGTGTCCCCATTTCGGTTTTATAACAACTCATAATAAGGCTAGAGTGTTGCTTTGTGAATGAGAGTCACTGATACTCAGAATGGCTGCCATTTCTGCTTTAGCATGCCTCCTGAATAACAGTTTTGGTGTTTTATGTCTCCAGAATATAGAGGTTGATGGGCTATCTTATAAACTGGAAGGCCTGAAAAAATTCACAGAATATAGTCTTCGGTTCCTAGCTTATAATCGCTATGGGCCAGGAGTATCTACTGACGATGTGACAGTGGTTACGCTTTCTGATGGTAAGTTACAGACACTGCAATTTGACTCACTTATTGGTTATAATAATGAAATAATATTGAATGCATGTGATAGATTCCGTGCTCAGGGGGTCCTAACTAAAACACTTATTTGTTATAATAATGAAATAATATTGAATGCATGTGATAGATTCCGTGCTCAAGGGGTCCTAACTAAAACTTCATGAAATTGACTAACGTACATTAGAAATTTGGCTTATTCATCAAACCACTTATTACAGTCAAATTTAAACTTTGAAAAGGTATACACTCTGAATCAGAATGTCCTAATTAGTCATTTTCAAGGTGTGACTACTGCCTAAGAGCTCAAAATAATTGTGTGTGTGTGTTTTCCTTTATTCCTATAAATACAAACACATTTGTGCATGTGTGTGGGCTAATTTACATCAGCATCTTTTGTTTCTCCTTCCGAACAATGGCAGGTGATTAAATGTGTTTAAACGATGAACAATCCTCCTACATATACCTCTTATTAAAAAAAAATNACTAAAACACTTATTTGTTATAATAATGAAATAATATTGAATGCATGTGATAGATTCCGTGCTCAAGGGGTCCTAACTAAAACTTCATGAAATTGACTAACGTACATTAGAAATTTGGCTTATTCATCAAACCACTTATTACAGTCAAATTTAAACTTTGAAAAGGTATACACTCTGAATCAGAATGTCCTAATTAGTCATTTTCAAGGTGTGACTACTGCCTAAGAGCTCAAAATAATTGTGTGTGTGTGTTTTCCTTTATTCCTATAAATACAAACACATTTGTGCGTGTGTGTGGGCTAATTTACATCAGCATCTTTTGTTTCTCCTTCTGAACAATGGCAGGTGATTAAATGTGTTTAAACGATGAACAATCCTCCTACATATACCTCTTATTAAAAAAAAAATCATGAAGATTTAGGCCAAATAACCCAATATTGAAAGTATTAAAACTGAACCTGAAAATTTATATTTTACTTTTACCTTGCCTAGCAAATGAAAGATCAGACATATTTTTTAATGCCATAAAAAAAAGAAGAAATCTTAATGAAATAGATGAATTTGACAAAGCAGTAGCAGAGGTAACTAGAGATCTAAGAAACGGATGATAATGAAATGTTAGAAGTTTAATGAAAAGTGAAAATAAAGCATAGCAGAGTTTATGATATGAGGCCAGTGACAATTCAGGCAGGTGCAGAAATGCAGAGCTGTGACCTCTATGAATATTAAAAAGGTGGCAAGCTATTTCTTTTCAACAATAGTTTCCGTGTTGGTGTGTGTAATTCTATAAATTATTGATCTTTTGAATTTCAAAAAATGACTTCAGTTTGTGATTCTTTCGACAATCCACCATGCTTTAATCTCAGAAAATATCTGGGTAAATACTTCACACAACATCAGTGAAATGAGAAAGCACATGCATGTTCTGAAGGACAGTGCAAAGGAGACACAAGAGTAATGTTCATTTGCAATTTCAATATAAAAAATATATATCTGACACCACTTCGATATCATTTTTAATGTAATTCCTAAGCTCATTCATCTGATTCTGTTATTGAAGACAGAACAGAATATTTATTGGCAGAATAAATTACTTCACAACTTATAATTATAAAAATAAAAGGAAAACAAATGAAAATGAATATTTTACATAATTTATGTAGATTTCTTTCACACTCTGAATGTAATGCTGTGGCCTTATTCTCTACTTTGGTTTTAAATGTCATAAGTGAGAAAGATAGATTATTACTCATTAATCCAAGACTTGTTATCTAGAAATGTTGCAACATTTAGGATTTAGAAAGTGCTTGTCATTTAAATAAAAGGATTTCATGAACCTCATTCAACAAGCATCACTGTGCCAGAGGCCCCCAGCTCCCCTCTGTCAGATGCATTTGATACAGAAAGCATCCACTCCAGGGCCCCTAGGACTGGGCATTCTGACCTCCTCTGCATTCATCTTTACAATCACTTCATCTCTTTTGCTTCAGTCTGATGTCCTTTCCTCTCTACTGAAGCTCTCCATGCTGAGGTCACATGTAGATGAATTTAATTATAATCATAGTCACCCACTTCCTAGTTGTATTTAATAAAGCCATATTCTCCTTAACTTTCTAGATGTTATAAAAGGCAAATATTGTGAAAATTAAGTGGCTAATCCATATATGCACCTGAAACATGAGCATGGCATATATTTAGATGTTTAATAAATGTTATTATGCCAGTGTCTCTCTTTCTCATTATTCTAAATGTTCCTTAAATGTGAGGTGATATTATATTCATCTCTATATCCCTCCTAACTCAGTAAATATTTGTTGAAATACTCAGGCAGTTCAGCCAAACCTGTACAAATGTTTGTAAGTATAGACTCATCTTTAGGACTTCCTATTTGTGAGACTAATTTAACATATAATTATGTCTACATGCGTGTGTTACAGAGACCTTCATATTTCTTATAAAGCCCAAGAAATTCTTACCAAAAAGTTATTCTGGGCCCATAGAAAAATTGAATTAAAAAAAAATGAAATGCCAACTGTTTTTCTGAATTATCCCAAAAGTACTCTTGTTATGCTAAGATGCTGATAAAAAAATTTTACTCTAATGAATTGTCATTTCTAATTTAGCTCCACTTTGTTTCTCTGGGAAGAAACAGTGTTATTGTTCAAATTCCTCCATCCAGTGTATCATTGGTTTATGATGTTCTACTTTTTCAGACCCTTGGGATTGTAGATGTCGACTAAAAAAGATGCACAAGTTGAGAGTTGTGAGTTGGTTTATTTGGGGTCAAAATGAGGACTGCAGCCCAGGAGGCAGCACCTCAGATAGCTCTGAGGGACTGCTCCAAAGCGACAATGGGGGAAGGTAGATATATAAGGTTTTGGCGAAGGGGGCGTTGAATATCATTAAGCATTTGTTTTACAAAAACTTCTTTTGCTAGTCATGAGGATCTGATGTCACCATGAAGGGATTTAGTGCTTCTCTAGATATGAGGAGATGCAAGGATTGAGATAATAAAATCAGTTCTTGAAAATATCCAACTATCTAAAGACCTGTCCCACCAGATTCCCTGGAGCACAGAGGGCCTCACTCCACCCTGAGCTCCCCCAGAGGCTGCTGAAGGTTAACAGCTGCAGGAGCACAGGGTTCAGTCTCCTCGAGGCAGATGGCAATGCCGTTGTTGTTCAGTCTGTGGGTAATGCTCTTGGCAAGGGCCAATTTATAGTTGGCATAGAGCATCAGTCTAGACAGTCTAATATTTAGTGCAGACAGTGAGTAGATTTGCCAGTTGGTTCCGATATACTATCTCTTGAACTAGTTGACATAAATAGGTTATTTATAGGTTTTATGAATCGATGAGCATGTATTTGCATCCATGCCAACTTGCCCTATGTCCAAAGGCGTAGGGACCAGATTTCATGGGCAAACTCAACTGTAGGATTGTGCTTCTTACTTTTATCAGTAATATTTCTTGAGTATTTATTAGTGCAAGACCCGGCTCTACATACTTAACAACACTGTATTTTTTCCTACTTTATAGATGACAAAACTAAGATAGAGTTCATAAATGCTGGTAAGCAGCAGAGCCAGGTCATGGAAGCTAGTTAGTAAAGAATGAAGACTCAGTGTGGAAAAACGTTGAGTTTCTCTTATTCTACAATAAATGTCTCATATTAGTTCCCTCAAGAAAAATGCTCAGTTTTATATATATATATATAAATTCTTTCAGTCCACAAATTATGCGTACAGGACAGCTCAGGCTTGCTAAGGAGAGGAATTCAAGTGACTCTATGACTCATTTACAAATGTGGAAACTTAATCTACTCCACAGAATGCTTCATCACCATGTGCTTAAACCAACTTGTTCCACGTATTAAGAGGAGTTTCCAGATCAAATGACTCTGATTGGTTTTAATGAACTTATTGTAAATGATAAAGTACTTGGCATTTTGAAGAGAAAAGCAATGAACTATGTCCTTCCCCTCTGCTTCATGAAACAGGGAAGCATTGTTAAATAAGACAAATAAAGCCCCAATAGATAAATGTTGAATTCCACTCACTTTCACTAATCCTGTCTATTATTATCTATTCATTTGTAAATACTATGAAAATTGATAGTGGAAAGGAGGAAATAATAACTAAAAATACTATGGAAAACATTGTTCACTTTCTTTCCTGACTGTGTAAAGCAAGAATAGCCAGTGTGCTATCATGGAAAAGTAAGAGAAATTTGTATCGCAAAAAGTAGACAAAATTCATCAACACATTTGTGATAAATACACCTTTGGGACTTGATGGCCTTTAATTCTTAATACAGAAAATTACCAGATTGTGGTAGTTTGCAGCAAAAGATGGAGAAGCTCTATACAGTCAACAAAAACAAGACCAGGAGTTGACTGTGGCTCAGATCATGAATTCCTTATTACCAAATTCAGACTTAAATTGAAGAAAGCAGGGAAAACCGCTAGACCATTCAGGTATGACCTAAATCAAATCACTTGTGATTATACAGTGGAAGTGAAAAATAGATCTAAGGGCCTAGATCTGATAGATAGAGTGCCTGATGAACTATGGAATGAGGTTTGTGACGTTGTACAGGAGACAGGGAACAAGAGCATCCCCATGGAAAAGAAATGCAAAAAAGCAAAATGGCTGTCTGGGGAAGCCTTACAAATAGCTGTGAAAAGAAGAGAGGCAAAAAGCCAAGGAGAAAAGGAAAGATATAAGCATCTGAATGCAGAGTTCCAAAGAATAGCAAGAAGAGATAAGAAAGCCTTCTTC
>SJYX01019449.1:65202-82349 GCA_006410675.1 Oreotragus oreotragus
TCCTTGGAAGAAAAGTTATGACCAACCTAGATAGCATATTCAAAAGCAGAGACATTACTTTGCCGACTAAGGTCTGCCTGGTCAAGGCTATGGTTTTTCCAGTAGTCGTGTATGGATGTGAGAATTGGACTGTGAAGAAGGCTGAGCGCCAAAGAATTGATGCTTTTGAACTGTGGTGTTGGACAAGACTCTTGAGAGTCCCTTGGACTGCAAGGAGATCCAACCAGTCTATTCTGAAGGAGATCAACCCTGGGATTTCTTTGGAAGGAATGATGCTAAAGCTGAGGCTCCAGTACTTTGGCCACCTCATGTGAAGAGTTGATTCATTGGAAAAAACTCTGATGCTGGGAGGGATTGGGAGCAGGAGAAGAAGGGGACGACTGAGGATGAGATGGCTGGATGGCATCACCGACTCAATGGACATGAGTCTGAGTGAACTCCGGGAGATGGTGATGGACAGGGAGGCCTGGCGTGCTGCGATTCATGGGGTCGCGAAGAGTTGGACACGACTGAGTGACTGAACTGAACTGAACTCTTTTTCTTATATATTCTTGGCCTTCTGAGATGAGCTAAATATTTATAAGCTTTCATTGAAAGGACACTTAAGGATTACATATCGACTAGTATAGCACCTAGAACAAAATGTATGCTAAATTTAAGATAACTTCCCTTTCCTCCAAAAATCTATGTTACAATTATAATTGTATAATATATAATACTGTATAATATAATGTAAATATTATAGTATCAGATGAAACATAAATGAGGTATTTTTCATGTTTGTGATTTATTATAGTTTAATATTAAGACTTTATTTCCAATCTTCACTTTTAAAGAATTACATTTCTGGTAATCTGTGCAATTATATGATTCAGAACATAGTATTTTTATTTAGCTGTACCTATTTTTAATTTTTATTGTGCTGTAGAGTAATTTGAGTGTGGGTCATATTAAATTATTCCTCATTGTGAGAATATAATATTTTTTGGTTCTTCTGATCACACAAATTGTTATTTCCAGCCTATCTTTAATCTTGTTGGTAGTCACTTAAAAAGCTTTGTATCTATTAAAACAGTGTATGTTTAGCCCTCATAAGGAGTTCCACTTCTACCAGTATTTCCGATCCTAGGTATATTATGAAGGAAATGAGTGCAATTGTTCAGCAAAAACACAGACTAAAATTTTGAGAGCAGTTTTATTCTCATAACTCCAAAGTAGAAATTGATCGAAATGTCTTTCATCAATAGAATAAACAAATATAAATTAGGGTAATTATATAATACTATAGACCAGGCAAACAAAAAACTATTGCTACTTGCAACAATATGAATGAATCTCAAGAAATTACAGTTATCCAAAGAAGCCAGCCTGGTGGCGGGGGGAGGGAGGGGGAAGACAACAACTATGGTTTTGTTTTTAGTGAGCTCAAAATAAACTAAATTAATTTCTGGAGTTAGAGGTCATAAAAGTAGTGGCTACTATCAGAAAGATATTGACAGAAAAGGGACACAAGTGAGCTTTCCAGAAAAAGATACAGAAAATGATATGGATAATGTTCTATATCTTGATCTAGGTGACATTTAAATGGAAACACACACACACTATTTTATCCAGTCATAGGTTCTGAAAGATTTGTGCATTTTCTTATATGTTATAGCTTAATTTAAGAAATAAATTCGCAAAAATAATAAACATTTTTATTGTTGAGCAAATTTATTCATCAGAACCATAAATGTGAAAGCTATTTTACTGTAATCTTATAATCTTTCTATTAATTGATTCATTCAACAAATATTTTTAACTGTGCCCCATGTGCTTGACACACATCAACACCTGGCATGCAGCATCAAAAGCACAACATTTCTGGTTCCTCTGAGGGTTATATTCTCTATTTGATAAGAAAATAATAAGATAATTAAATGAAATTTTAAAATATAGTCTATCTTGTAAATAATGGGATATCTTTTTGAAAGAATACTTGTTGACCTAATTCATGAACAAACCTCCGGTAAACATTTTATCACAAGTTACATTGATATTAACTTTTATGAAGTACTAAGACAAGAAGTTCAAAGCCAATACAAAATAAGTGATTATAATTCCCATCATGTACAGAAAGGTCCAGGAGCTAATATTTGAGTAAGTATTCATTTTTTCATTTAATTTTTGAGTCCGTAAATATTAATTGAATGTCAGTTTGGAGGATATAAAGATTAATCAGACATATATCATGTCTTCATAGTGATTCTTTTTCAGAAGGCAAAACCACAGTAGGACATAAATAAATTCAGGCTAAATACAAGAACACCAGGAAAACACAGATATTGTCCAAGTTCAAACTAAGGAAGAGAAACGTAACAAAAATAGCACTTAAAGTTTTGAGGATGCTGAAAGCATTTTTTCCCTATTAAATTTATCAATTTGTCATGAAAAGAATACTCAGATTCATATATAGTAAGCATTTACTGATTCCTGAACCATTTACTAAAGCTACTTATATTCCTGTTGTGGGGCAGAAATCTTTAATGTTTTTTATGATTCACCCATTACATCCAGAATAGTACTTGACATATATCAGTCGTTCAGTGCATGGCTGTCTTAGAATTACCAACATGATAGAATATTCACTTTTTGATATAGTGAATATCCATTTAGAAGTATTATACAGAAGGCTGTACATCTTTTCCCACCTTCCGTGAAGGAGCGGAATAATTGAAATGCAAGTAGGAGAAACAGAATACCTAGAAAACCCACAAAGAAAAAGAAATTGCTCCCTTGTTAATAGAATTCACTCACCAAATGCTCTCCGGTAACCTGCTTGCATCTGTGACACACAGGTTTAATTACAAAGTGTGAAAAGAAAGGGGATGTGTTTCTTCTTTTCACTTTTTAGGGGATAATAAAGTTTGCATTAAAGGGATTAAGCAACAAGGGTGACCATTAGAATGACATATTTCATCATAAAACCATGCAGGTCCTGAAAAGCACAATATCTTAAGCCTTTAAAACCACTCCAGGAAATCTCCTGTGTGATTTTATTGGTTCCTCTGGGAAGGTTATCACCAGGAAGCTGTAATTAAATGGCGGTATTTAGTATCACTGCAGGTGCTTTCTTGCCTAAGTGTTTTGGAGGCTCTCTAGATGAATAACTGGCCCACCAAGTGAGAAAAATATAAACAATGCGGTTATTTTCCATCTCTCCAAGAAAATATTGAAGGGCCACCTAGAATCACCTACCTAATTATTCTTACAAACTGTGAAAAACATGTGCTTTCTCTTTTCGAAGAAGGCTGGGGTTTCTCTTTCGTGACTTTGGCAATAACTGGTCTCACCTTGTTTGATTTCTTCTAGTGCCGAGCGCCCCACCTCAGAACGTCTCCCTGGAAGTAGTTAATTCAAGGGTGAGTTGTGGAAATGTTTACTACTTCCTTACCTATACATGTGTAACTTGCAGTCACCCAGCTATACTGCCTGGGGTGGATGGCGGCTCCCATTTGAGCAAATGTTCCGAAACAACACAATGAGTGGCATTAATCCCACGTCCTCCACCACACTTGAATTAAACAAAAGGGTTGTTTTCTTCTAGTATACTTCATTCTGTAAGTGTTTTAACGATTAAAGGTTATTCCATTAAGTAACAGAGTTATCTACTCACCTATATTTATCAGTACAGGACATTATATGCTGGGTGGAAAACTTGAATGTGGGAATGAAAAAAAGCAACTTCAAGAGGTACACGTCCTCCACCACACTTGAATTAAACAAAAGGGTTGTTTTCTTCTAGTATACTTCATTCTGTAAGTGTTTTAACGATTAAAGGTTATTCCATTAAGTAACAGAGTTATCTACTCACCTATATTTATCAGTACAGGACATTATATGCTGGGTGGAAAACTTGAATGTGGGAATGAAAAAAAGCAACTTCAAGAGGTAGGATAAAGAGAGACCTTGTTTGCTGGTAGATTTAGTTAGAATTGACTATTTCATCATCATCCCTCTTCTCTTATAGACATGGAGGGCTGTTCTTGGGGTCTGATATTTATGAAGCAGTGTTTCTCAGTGATGAATGTTTTCCTGGCCTGAAAAGTTGTTGTAACTTTCAAAAGGGCTTAAAAAAGGCTGGGTATAGCTAAAGATAAGTTTAATGCCAGAATCAGTTTTCTGGAAATCTCTCCTTATTTCGAGTGTGTCTCACTCAGCCTTGGAAACAAGCCTAAGCCATGTAGTAGACTGATCTGGCTTCCTTCTTCCATCATCTGATCGTGTGCACCCAAGGAGGTAATGTCACTCTCCCTGGACCTCAGTGAGGAGGCTGGCCTCACTGGTCTCCAAGTTCTAGAAGACAACAGGGAAATTTAATGTATCTTAGAGAAGTCATACTTTGGTATTTAATCCTAGCTTTCCCTTTTAGTAACTGTATCTGATGTTAGAAAATCTCCAACCTGAATAAGCCCCAGCTTCTATTATATATTCATGTAATGTGAATGTTAATTCTTCCCTCATTGATTTGTCCTGAGGAAGTAGTAATATACCATATGCAATGGATCTAACTTAGTATCAGCAGTTATTACTTCATTCAGTGTAGAATTCCTTGCCGTATTTTCAGATGCCTCTGATGAAGTCTTAATCTGTGATTTTGATCAGATTTACCTCTGTCAAATGAATTTATCTTTTGGAGCTAATGAAAAAGTGTCTCTAGAAAATGGTTACCCTTTATATTTTTAGACACTAATTGCATGCAAATGAATGAAACAAATTTAAACTTAGAAGGAAGAAAAATAAGTGTATTAAAGGAGGNAATACTCAGATTCATATATAGTAAGCATTTACTGATTCCTGAACCATTTACTAAAGCTACTTATATTCCTGTTGTGGGGCAGAAATCTTTAATGTTTTTTATGATTCACCCATTACATCCAGAATAGTACTTGACATATATCAGTCGTTCAGTGCATGGCTGTCTTAGAATTACCAACATGATAGAATATTCACTTTTTGATATAGTGAATATCCATTTAGAAGTATTATACAGAAGGCTGTACATCTTTTCCCACCTTCCGTGAAGGAGCGGAATAATTGAAATGCAAGTAGGAGAAACAGAATACCTAGAAAACCCACAAAGAAAAAGAAATTGCTCCCTTGTTAATAGAATTCACTCACCAAATGCTCTCCGGTAACCTGCTTGCATCTGTGACACACAGGTTTAATTACAAAGTGTGAAAAGAAAGGGGATGTGTTTCTTCTTTTCACTTTTTAGGGGATAATAAAGTTTGCATTAAAGGGATTAAGCAACAAGGGTGACCATTAGAATGACATATTTCATCATAAAACCATGCAGGTCCTGAAAAGCACAATATCTTAAGCCTTTAAAACCACTCCAGGAAATCTCCTGTGTGATTTTATTGGTTCCTCTGGGAAGGTTATCACCAGGAAGCTGTAATTAAATGGCGGTATTTAGTATCACTGCAGGTGCTTTCTTGCCTAAGTGTTTTGGAGGCTCTCTAGATGAATAACTGGCCCACCAAGTGAGAAAAATATAAACAATGCGGTTATTTTCCATCTCTCCAAGAAAATATTGAAGGGCCACCTAGAATCACCTACCTAATTATTCTTACAAACTGTGAAAAACATGTGCTTTCTCTTTTCGAAGAAGGCTGGGGTTTCTCTTTCGTGACTTTGGCAATAACTGGTCTCACCTTGTTTGATTTCTTCTAGTGCCGAGCGCCCCACCTCAGAACGTCTCCCTGGAAGTAGTTAATTCAAGGGTGAGTTGTGGAAATGTTTACTACTTCCTTACCTATACATGTGTAACTTGCAGTCACCCAGCTATACTGCCTGGGGTGGATGGCGGCTCCCATTTCAGCAAATGTTCCAAAACAACACAATGAGTGGCATTAATCTCACGTCCTCCACCACACTTGAATTAAACAAAAGGGTTGTTTTCTTCTAGTATACTTCATTCTGTAAGTGTTTTAACGATTAAAGGTTATTCCATTAAGTAACAGAGTTATCTACTCACCTATATTTATCAGTACAGGACATTATATGCTGGGTGGAAAACTTGAATGTGGGAATGAAAAAAAGCAACTTCAAGAGGTAGGATAAAGAGAGACCTTGTTTGCTGGTAGATTTAGTTAGAATTGACTATTTCATCATCATCCCTCTTCTCTTATAGACATGGAGGGCTGTTCTTGGGGTCTGATATTTATGAAGCAGTGTTTCTCAGTGATGAATGTTTTCCTGGCCTGAAAAGTTGTTGTAACTTTCAAAAGGGCTTAAAAAAGGCTGGGTATAGCTAAAGATAAGTTTAATGCCAGAATCAGTTTTCTGGAAATCTCTCCTTATTTCGAGTGTGTCTCACTCAGCCTTGGAAACAAGCCTAAGCCATGTAGTAGACTGATCTGGCTTCCTTCTTCCATCATCTGATCGTGTGCACCCAAGGAGGTAATGTCACTCTCCCTGGACCTCAGTGAGGAGGCTGGCCTCACTGGTCTCCAAGTTCTAGAAGACAACAGGGAAATTTAATGTATCTTAGAGAAGTCATACTTTGGTATTTAATCCTAGCTTTCCCTTTTAGTAACTGTATCTGATGTTAGAAAATCTCCAACCTGAATAAGCCCCAGCTTCTATTATATATTCATGTAATGTGAATGTTAATTCTTCCCTCATTGATTTGTCCTGAGGAAGTAGTAATATACCATATGCAATGGATCTAACTTAGTATCAGCAGTTATTACTTCATTCAGTGTAGAATTCCTTGCCGTATTTTCAGATGCCTCTGATGAAGTCTTAATCTGTGATTTTGATCAGATTTACCTCTGTCAAATGAATTTATCTTTTGGAGCTAATGAAAAAGTGTCTCTAGAAAATGGTTACCCTTTATATTTTTAGACACTAATTGCATGCAAATGAATGAAACAAATTTAAACTTAGAAGGAAGAAAAATAAGTGTATTAAAGGAGGAAAAATTAGCTAAAGGGAAATAACCAGAAATAGACATTACCCTAAAAGTGACATTATTATTTACAACAACATAAACTGTTTTATAGCTGTGCTGTTCTTATTAAGAGATTGCCAAATCAAAGTCAAGTAGATTTTAACAATTCTTGTAGGTTGCCATTGAGTGAATCTTGGAGACCATATTGTAGTTTCTCTTGTTTTAATGACTCATTTTTATTACACTTTCACCCTCTGTATATCTTTCCTCCAGGACAGAACATAGAAATTGATATAAGCTCTTTTCGCATGTGTATGCTCATATCCCATAAAAGTCAACTTCAGCACAGGATAAATATTGTCCTCTGAATGTGAATAAGGCATTACTGAATGACTCTGGATGCTATCTTTGAGTGTGAATGTATTACTTTCCTATAAGAGGAAATTCCTGGATTGCAAAATTGACTTTTCAGCTGATGTGTGTGTATATATATATATACACACACACAAATATCATAAGCTGTACTCTTCTATACTCTGTAGTGTTTGCAGCAAGCAAATATTAACATTCCTGATTCTGTCCTCCTGAATTTATCTCTGTAGCATTGCACTACCAGAAAATTTAACTTGTTCATTAGCATTTCAGAATGAACACAGCAGAGGAAAACATTGGCAACCTTTCTACTCTCTCCCTTCCTCTCTCTATTATCTTCTTTCCTAGCTTTTAAGGAATTATAAATTATTTTTCTTGGATTGTTACCAAGAGGAAAATAATTGGGTGATCAAACACTGTTTTATCACCCCCAATATGTTGACACAGAGAAAAACACTAACCATGTTCTATTTTGATATACTTTTCTTTAAAAGAAAAGCTCTCAAGTATACTAATATTTGCTCCTAATGATTACCATTTCAGGGAAAAATGCTTGTTTAAAAAGAAACTTTATAGTTGAAAAATTGGCATATTCTTTTTGACCAACAGAATTATGAATTTTATGGGATCTTTATTTAATATAGTAAGAAGAGTCATACTTTAAATTTTTATCTATATCATATCAGCAATTATGGAACTTTTGATTAACAGTCAATGAGGAAATGTCTTGGTGTTTGCACACAGGTGACTAGGATTTCTGTACATAGAATTGAGAAGTGACTACAAGATACGAGAGTTTCGTTTATAGATATTTGCTATGGTATGGCCATCTATAAGCCAACTGGACCAAAAATCATATTCCAGGACATGCAGAAAAAAAGGTCTTAATACACTGAGATAGAGGACCAAAGGAGTTTTTTGGTCCAGCATAGTGGATTCCCTTTATAAAACTAATCATAAAACAGACTAGATTCCTTTTCTGTATGCCACCTGTGAACACGTGTTATTTTGAAGGAATGGCTTGACCTATAGATATTATTTTTAGTTAATGGTTATGAGGTGAGGTGAAGTCGCTCAGTCGTGTCGTAATCTTTGCGACCCCATGGACTGTAGCCTACCAGGCTCCTCCATCCATGGGATTCTCCAGGCAAGACTACTGGAGTGGGTTGCCATTTCCTTCTCCAGGGGATCTTCCTGACCCAGGGATCGAACCCAGGTCTCCCGCATTGGAGGCAGATGCTTTAACCTCTGAGCCACCAGGGAAGCCCATAATGGTTATGATTAGATGGTTATTTTTCTTATACTAAATACTTTTTTTTTAACAAGAAATAACATATTCACTAGAAAAGATAAAATAGTGACTTACTGTATGTACTTTAAATTGCAACTTTTTGCTAGCAACACTTTCTGTAAGGATACTTTTCTTAAGATTTTATTTTGAAAACTATTATTAGAAGAAATAAATATTAAAACTTAATTAATTGGTTGGTATATAATGTAGAATGTAGAATTGTATAATGTAGCTTGTAGAATTCAAAGGGCTTATTAAGTTGACGCTTGACTGTTTTCCTTTATTTCAATACAGAAGTTCTCGAATAAGACAATTTAGGGTATACTGAGATTCAAGGTATTCATGGTGTTTAGACTCTTTTAGTAGCTCTCTGAGATCTTGAAAAGTCACTGTGTCTTGGTTTCACTTATTAATTTAATGTTACTCTACACTTATTTATATCTAATGTGTGTGTGTGTGTGTGTGTGTGTGTGTGTGTGTGTAAACACAAAACTAGGGACCTAACTCAGTCTTCCTCTTCATGGAACTCACAGTTTATTAAGAAAACATGGAAGAGAAAATTCAGCTTTCATCTAACCACATTTAATCTGTTGTAACTCTTCAAAGTAGACATTTTATCCTCCTTGATAAGATGAGAGAGCTAGAGAGAATCTCTAAAATCTCTCATGGCTTCCAAACATCTCTGACTGTATTTTCACTTGTTATACCTTTTCTGAATCATTTTATCTTTACAGAATTTGAGAAATGGCACAGGTATATTGATTAACTCTCATGGCCAGTTATTTATCAGCTGAGATGAGGGGGTGATTACAAGGAAAGAAGCACTAAATCCAAATAAGAAAAAAAAATACTGTAAAACACCAGGCATGGATCATTGTGCACATTTAGAGTCTTCAAGCACAGAATTTAGATTTCTCTCATTACATCACCTTTACACCTCTCCACTGTTGAAATTCTTATCCTTCATCTATGTGGATGTCATTTTGCCCACCCCTGTAAGGGTTACCCAGTTAGTCACTCAAAGTTCAATAGTATGTGATATAAACCACTACAACAGTAAAAGATATGACTGGTTATCTTTTTTAATCTTAAGGCATTTCATTTCCCCATGTTTCAGCATAATTTGGCATGCTTTAATAACTTGAAAATTAGTTTAGCGATCATGAAATTCCCTTTACCCAGAAACTACCCAAAGGGAGAATTAAAATAGCAATTTCCAACTTCAGAAAGCGAACTGATCATTTTGGTCCCAGATGCTTTACTATCTTTTAAAAAGTGATTAATTAATTAATACTTTATTAACACAAGGGGAATCTTAAGCATTGTATCATTGAATTAGCCTCAAAAGGCTGTGTTTCTCAATATGTGTCATGACAGGAAGGGGTTTGTTTATCAATTTCAGATTTGACAGATTCAGAAATATTTCACTTTTTTATTGGAGTGTAGTTGATTTACAGTGTTGTGCTAGTTTCTGCTATGTGGCAGAGTGAATCAGCTGTACATGTACATACATATTCAAGAAGGGTTTTGACTGAGGTGTGTTTCTTCTGTCATTGGGCTAGTGATAAAATCAACAGAAGTGACAACCCAGTAAAGAGCTGAGTGAGGCTTTTGCATTTGATTCCCAACTGAGATGTTCACTTGTGTGAAAATAAGGATAAGGGAATAAACTGGAAGAATGAAAACGGGCCAATTTAATTATGTTATTCTGTAGATCTTCTATTTTAGGAGGGTGTGTGTGTGTGTGTGTGTGTGTGTGTGTGTGTGTGAAATTTAGATTGTCTTTCCTTGGTTGTGCAGAGGGCACTTGCATTAACACCACTTCCTGCTGTATCACAACCTCCCTAAAGCTGCACTGTTTACACAGGTGTTCTAGAACCACTCCTATCATCTCACCATGATTGTAAATGTTGATCTCCCTCTTCTGTGTTGTGTAAAGGCCTTCAATCGCTCATGAAAAAAAGATATTTTGGTTTTTCTCTTTGAATCATCCTAGATCCTTCAGAAGACATATTTTGGCCACTGAGTTATTTGGAGCCAGAACCCTGTGTCCTCCCCTCACAAATCTAGTGAATTTCTGAAACAAATTTAATGTGGAGAAGAAAGAGTCATAGGAGACCTTTAGGTGACCTTTAGGTGATTGATTTCACATAAAGATAAATTAGAAACTGGCATTACAATAATGTTTATACTCACAAACTTCATACTGATATCTGTATTCAATCATAATACACAGAACATTTCTGCTGGACTATGGTGTGTTGAATTCATTGGAAGTAGATACAGATCTCTTGTATTTTTTTCAGTTATTGATCCTTTCATTGATTCATTATGTAACTGTTCTTTGAGCATAGGTAAAGTCCAGAAACAATGACTGAAGGTATTTGGGAACGAGCATAACGGTAGGAGCATAATTGTAAGGAAGGGAATGTTTCCCAGTAGTTCTTAGTGTCTAGTCATTGTTGGTATTTGTTTGTTGGTTGGTTTCTTTTTTATCTAAAATTTGTAAACTAGACAAAAACCAGAGTATGGGTACACATTTTTGTATTATAGTAAAATAAGGCAATATGTAATAATTCATGAGGCTCCCTCAAAAATAAAGTTGTGTTTGGTTTGTAATTTGTATAGAATCTATATTCAGATATCTGCTATCCTACTTACTCTTTTGAAAAAAATATATTTTTAAATTGTGGTAAAATATACAGGGGCTTCCCAGGCATTGCTGCTGCTGCTGCTGCTGCTAAGTCACTTCAGTCATGTCTGACTCTGTGTGACCCCATAGACGGCAGACTGGCGTGCTGTGATTCATGGGGTCGCAAAGAGTCGGACACGACTGAGCGACTGAACTGAACTGAAATTCCTTGGGCAGAGGAGTCTGGTAGGCCACAGTCAATGGGGTTGCAAGGAGTCAGCCACACGTAAACATGAAATACAGATAAAATTTACCGTTATAACCATTTAAAATGCACGGTGTATGGGCATAAGTGCTTTCATATTGTTGCCCAGTCGTCACCATTCGTTTCCAGAGCTCTTTTCATCTTCTCAGACTGAAACTCTGTACCCACTGCATCGCAATGCTTCATTCTTCTTCTTCCTCCAGGCCTTGGCAACCACTATTCTACTTTCTATATCTTGACTTGTTTTATTTAAAGAAGTGAGGAAACCAATACACAGAAAAATTTATTATTGCCCTTTCAATTTATCTTACTAGAGAAATAAAAAAGTTAAAATTTTAAGTCTTCACTTTCACTGGGGAATGAAGGATTTATTGGCTTGTAGTGGTTAAGAATAGGGGCAGATGCTTTAGCTGGTTGGAAAGAAACACCTCCCTTTCCATTACTGATACTGCTTTCACCTTACTTCTCTTTCATAGTCTCACATTGATAAATTATTTTTTAAAAATCTACTGATAAAGCCAACTCTCATAGTTAACAGTAAAGAACCAGAAATGCATGCATTGGATTGTTCTGGAGTAACTCTGGGAAACATAATCTTGGTCATCAGCATCTGTTTTATATCCCATCATAATTTAGATCAGAGCCCTAGGTAGTAGCTAAATTGATCCTTTGATTTATTTTTGAACATTTGAAGTCAACAGTTTCCACCTTTTTTAACTGAAAACACGATAGACACATTATGAATGAGGATATTAAGACAGTAAAAACATTTGTGTAACCAAATTTTAATAATATAAATGTATCATACCATTTAAATAAATTTTGCAAATAAGTCAAAGAAGAGAATACTCTTTGAATTCTAAGCATATCTTTGTATCACACCATCACTCATTTTCTTTGGTACATATGGTACTTTTCCAAGCAATGATGTTTTTAAAAACTGTGAGAAAAATAAGTACTCTATTGAAGGTAAAAGGCTGTGAAAAGTGTTTGTTTAATTCTGCTTTGCCCAAATGATTTCTTTCTATGAAAGCATTTTGTACTAAACACTATCTTTAAAACCTTTTTTATCTTTTATCATAACATCACGATATACATTCCAAGGGGCTTCCCAGGTGGCGCTAGTGGTAAAGAACCTGCCTGCCAATGTAGGAGACATGGGTTTGGTCCCGGATCAGGAGGATCCCCTGGAGGAGGAAATGGCCACCCACTCCAGTATTCTTGCCTGGAGAATCCCGTGGACAGAGAAGCCTGGTGGGCTATGATTTGTGGGGTTGCAAAGAGTCAGAAACGACTGAAGCAAACTAGCACATGTGCATGTGTTCTTTCCAAACAGAGCAATGTACTCTAAAAATCGAATAACCTTATTTCCTACATTCTTACCTGAATTAATTTGAAGTAAAAACAAAAAGTACATGAAAGAAGAAGAAATTCTGAAAAGCTAGAAGTGAATCTAGAAACAGTCTTTATAACATGCCTATGTGCATAACTAAAGAACAGGAATTAAGAACCATCGAAGACATTTATTACATGATTTGAATAAGAGACGGTATTAAATCTTGATATCTTTGTGAAATTTTATAATGTAAACAGAATAGAAAAACATTTTCTAGAAGTTCTCATCTTCTTACTTCAGATACCTGAATACATCACTGTTTGCCATTGTGCATTTTGAGGTTATTATATTTTGCTGTTTCCTAGGTCTAGTCACTGCCCCTTAGAATACCTACATAAAGGCTTGTGACAAAGAGTCTAAAATATGTGCTAGAATACCATTCTCTTTGGAGTTCTAATCCCATTTTTATATCACCTTGTAATTTGTACTTCATCACACACATTTTTAATGGATCCAATTCTGATTGGGTCTGAAGGCAAAGCTCACTTTAGCCTTTCCATGAAGTTTAATGAGATTTCCCTCAAGTCATACATTTTTGAAAAGTGGTAAGTTTAATATTGGACTTATATTAAATGAACCTAGGTTTAGTGATAAGATCTCTGATTTTAATTTAGTTCATAGAAGTTGCCCTTGTAGTTGGAATGGTTGATGAAGTAGAGGACAAGAATAGGTCTAGTCCTACCAGTAGATAAAAACAGTTGCTAACTATGTGATTTGATTTTAGAGATCTTGGAACATTCAATTCACTAGTATAGCTTAAAATATTGTTTACCTTAGAAAACAAATGTTGAAAAACAAATCTTTCATCTGAAAGATTTAAGACATTAGCATGAGTATGGTAATTAACATTCTTGGCACATATTTAAGGAGCATCTAATTATAACCATAATAATAATAATAGTGATAAGGACAGTAACTAATTTTCAGCAAGTGTTTTGTGCCAGACAGTATCCTAAGTAATTAAAGCCCTATTTACTCCTTATAATAACCCTATAAGGTAAGTATTATTTATTAGATTAATGATTAGAATATTAACTTTGAGCCAAGCTTATAGCTGGGAAAGCTACAATTAAGTCAGTCAAATGTCCTTCTAAATTACACATGGCAATATGGTAGAGAGGAAGCTAATTTTAAATCAGATGGTCAGGAGTGGGCCTTTTAAGAAGATGACACTTGAGCTGAGACGAGAATATCAAAAAGGACCAGTTTCATCACCTTTAGAATAAATGATTCCAAGTAAAGCTAACAACTTGTAAAAAAGTTTTGAGAAAGCTTGTGTTCCAAATCACGTGTTCGTGATTGTTAACTTGAAATAACACCAGCATGTGTAGATTATAGATCACGGGGTCAGGGCTAGATCACATGGTGTTTTACAGGGAATGGTAAACATTGGGATTCACTCTGTGGACGATGCAAAGGGTTTTGAAAGGGAAACAATCTCATTCAACTTTTTAAAAGACAGTATTGGCTGCCATGGGGAAAACTTGGGGATAGGGTAGAGAGGAAGCCAGGACACCAGTTAGGACATAGTTCCATGGTCTATCGTATATTTGGCAATTGTAGTTGAAACCTGGGTGTCAGAGCAGATGAAGAGAGAAGTGAAAAAACCATATGTGTTACATCTAGAGCCAAGGTTGGACTAAATACACACACACAACACAGATAAAGAGAAGAATCAAGGATCGAGACTAGATCTTTGCTACTAAAAAAATGAATGAATTGTGGAGTTGTTTAATGAGATAAGAATGACTGGAGAAAAAAGTTGGTTTAGAGGTGATAATCAAGTAGTTTTGGGACATGTTGAATTTAAGATTACTACTACTAGACATATGATTAGACCCACTCCAATATTCTGGGCTTCCCAGAATGGGAAAGAGTCTACTTGCCAATGTAGGAGACATAAGAGACACAGGTTTGATCCCTGGATCAGGAAGATCCCTTTAAGGAGGGCATGGCAACCCATTCCTGTATTCTTGCCTGGAGAATCCCAGGGACAGAGGAGTCTAGCGCCCTGCAGTCCATAGGGTCATAAAGAGTTGGACATGACTAAAGCGACTTAACACATGCATAGGAAGAGGTCATAGTTGGGAAAGCAGGGTCTAGGTCTTGAGACACTACACATTTAGAAATTAGATGAGAAGGAACAAGAGTGGTAGGATAAAGCAGAGGCCTAGGGGGAAGATTAGATGCTGCTAACTATAACGTGCACTGAGGAAAGATAGAGTCGAATTAATAGCAGCAAAGTGACCGCTGTGGGAGGGAGCATGAAGATAGGAAGCTGGAGGACAGTGTGGAGTGAACAGAGGATGTTCGAATTAGAGCAAAGAAAAGGGCAACAACTTTAGGATATGGTAGACTTGAGGGACGTTTTATTGTTTCTTTTTGAACGTGACGATACTGCAACTTTAGGAAAGAATACAGTATAAAGGGTGTAGAAGAGAGAGCGAAATCTTGCAAGAGTGCAAACCTTTGAGTAAACAAGACAGCAGACAAGTGGAGGGGAACTGATCCTTCAAGCTCGGCAAGATGAGCAGAGATGGAGGGAGTGGGTGAGGATACAGACGTGCCGATCCGTTTGTACCTGAAAGATGCCGAGTGTGAGGAAGGATCATCACCAGCGTGGAATGAAGTATTGAGGGTTTAAAGAGAGGGAAAAAGTTGGAAAAAGACCAAT
The DNA here is from genome assembly GCA_006410675.1 of Oreotragus oreotragus. Lineage (NCBI taxonomy): Eukaryota > Metazoa > Chordata > Mammalia > Artiodactyla > Bovidae > Oreotragus > Oreotragus oreotragus. The sequence continues at coordinate 80,770 of SJYX01019449.1, forward strand.
AGTTATTTCGGTCAACTCATTGGAAAAGACCCTGAGGCTGGGAAAGATTGAAGGCAGGAGGAGAAGAGGGCGACAGAGGATGAGATGCTTGGATGGCATTACCGAGATCATGTTATGCAATGAACATAAACTTGGGCAGACTCCAGAAGATGATGAGGGACACGGAAGCCTGGCATGCTGCAATCTTTGGGGTCGTGAAGAGTCAGATACAACTTGGCAACTGAACAACAGCAAAAGTTATTTCAGATCATGGAAAGGAATCATAACATATGTGAGTCATGTGGACTGACCATTTGAGATGTGTCTCATGAATTTAAAGTGAAACAGGCCAACAAAATTGTGTTTGCTTTCCTTTCCATGGCTGGTTGTTTGCTTGCTGGCCAGGGGTAGGTAGTTAATGTTGTTTTATTCTGGTCACAGTTTACCATAAAAGAAGGGATGCAGTTAACTGGTTTGGTTAGGGAGTGATTAAAAAGAAGACCCACAGAGTTGGAACTAATGAAAAAACGGTTGGAGTGAGGGCATGATACATAAGGAAAAAAAGCGATAATGTCATTGGATTGCATAATTTTCCTTGTTTTACACAGGAGAGCACTCATACTTTGAGAGACCAGGTAATGGGCTCCAGTGTCACACGGGAAGGCAGCGGCAGCACTGGGATTTGAACCCAGATTTAGGATGTTGGTCATTTGGCCACACGGTCTCCAAACTCTAGGGTTTTATGAGTTAAGTGATACAAAGCAGAATTCACAATAAGGTTTGTCTTTAAGTGCTGTAAGCTCTCAGTGGAATAGTTTCCAGGCAGAAGGTAAGTTCTGGATCAGCAGCTAGAAGATGGATTCAATTATCCAATGGAACTCTGGGGGAAGAAATGGAACTCATAGGAAGGGATGGGTATAGATGCTAAAGAAGGAGAGCTAAGGAGGGGGTTTCAGCCACACATACACACACACACACACACACACATTCCCTTGTCTTCCCAGTTTTTCCTGGAAGGAATCTACATTATTCTGTATTTCCCAATGATGTATTTCTCCCTGATGAGCTGAAAAAGCACCTCAGAGGAGCTGCAGTTTCTTAAGTGAACAAAGCTGATAACCTCAACAAAATACGCAGTTCAGTTCAGTCATTCAGTTCAGTTCAGTTTAGTCGCTCAGTCGTGTCTGACTCTTTGCGACCCCATGAATCGCAGAACGCCAGGCCTACCTGTCCATCACCATCTCCCGGAGTTCACTCAGACTCACGTCCATCAAGTCGGTGATGCCATCCAGCCATCTCATCCTTGGTTGTCCCCTTCTCCTCCTGCCCCCAATCCCTCCCAGCATCAGAGTCTTTTCCAATGAGTCAACTCTTCACATGAGGTGGCCAAAGTACTGGAGTTTCAGCTTTAGCATCATTCCTTCCAAAGAAATCCCAGGGCTGATCTCCTTCAGAATGGACTGGTTGGATCTCCTTGCAGTCCAAGGGACTCTCAGGAGTCTTCTCCAATACCACGGTTCAAAAGCATCGATTCTTCGGCGCTCAGCTTTCTTCACAGTCCAACTTTCACATCCATACATGACCACAGGAAAAACCATAGC
>SJYX01019449.1:97333-152766 GCA_006410675.1 Oreotragus oreotragus
GGGACGACCGTGGATGAGATGGCTGGATGGCATCACGGACTCGATGGATGTGAGTCTGAGTGAACTCCAGGAGTTGGTGATGGACAGGGAGGCCTGGCGTGCTGCGATTCATGGGGTCACAAACAGTCGGACACAGCTGAGCAATTGAACTGAACTGATCCCTTTTCTTTACAGATCTTGTTGTATTTAAATGTAATTTTCACAGCAATTTCTATGAGGTAGTTTCTACTGTCTCCGTTAGTATTAATAGATGGATAAAGTGATGGTCAGAGAAGTAATCCGTTCACATGATTCAACTGGATTTTCTTAAATTCTTGGTGATCGTGGCTGATGAGCATTCATCCTGAGTGATCATGTGGGGTTGACAAATATAATTTTAGCTAGAGACGGGTCTCCCTAGTCAGTTGTTACACTGAATATATCTGTATATAAGCCAAAGAATAGTTTTAATAATTCTGACCATTCAATCAGCCTTCCATAAAAATTATATCTAGAAGTACTTTAAAAGCGATTGGTTGTGAGTAAAGTCAAATTCTGATTCTCATTGTTTTTTTTTTTCCTGATATCAGATGTTGCATTGCTTTTCTTAAATTATTTTTTTATTGGAGTCTAGTTACTTTGCAATGTTGTGATAGTTTCTAGTCTACAGCAAAATAACTCAACCACATATATGTACATATATACTGCCCCCCCCACACATTTTGGACTTGATTCTTACTGTCTTAAAAATCACTACTAAATAGAAAAGTCAAATATAGATAGCATTTTTTATGCTTAAAAAATGTATGACAAAGTTTTCTGACAGCATTAAATGTTAATAGTTGAAACATTAAACATTAGTCACATATCAATTTAAATAAACAACTGGATGATTATTATCTTGCCACCACTGAAAAGGAAGACCTTAACACAAAAGTGGGTTTAACTTTTAAACTTGTTATTTACTGAGAGGTTCTAAGAAGATAAGTTGTCAACCTAAAATCTTTAAATAAATTACTTTCTAAAAGAGGGTCATGTTCCTGCTTGACCTTCACACAAGACACTTGGAAACGTCAGTGTTTAAAAGTAATTCTGTTTATGATATTCTCCAAATTTATCTAGTATGTATTCCTGATGATTTTCTTCAAGACAGCTACTTTTTTAAAGAAAAAGTTCTGGAGCAATATACCATATCTAGGGAAAGGATCTTAGTTTCTATTTGTCTAATGGATCTTCTAATTTATCATTAAGGGATATATTAAGTTGGGTTTTAGGTGTTCCGGTTGAATCATGGCTCCTAGAATTAATACAATATGAATGCTTTGTTGAAGTTAAATGTTATTTTATGCACTGTGGTTGTGTTACATAAGACTATAACTCTTGAAAATGCCTTTATAAGTATAATAACCCATGAAAGGGTAATCTTGTAATTACGCATTTTAATCCTTACAAAAACTCCATGACATAGACAAACTGAAATGTAACCGCTTCCGTTCAGAGGAGCAAGTAGAGAAACAGAGGCAGTGATGATTTGTCCAAGCTCACATGACCGTAGGGGACCCCTGTGTTCCTGATGAGTCTTATGATAGTAATAGACGCTCAAATGGCATATAAAGAAGATGGCTGCAGCTAGGGAACTCATCGTAGGAGGAGTGAGAAAACCAGCCAAACATGTAAACTGAATTTGGAAAATGCAGTGATAGGGATATGTTAAGAAGACAGGAAGCCTTAAGCCACAGTGTGGGGACCGTTAACCTGTGGAAGGTGAACTCTCAGAAGTTAGACAGCTGATAACTGCCTAACAATTGGATGAGTATTACCTTGCCACCGCTGGAAAGGATGTTCAGTGTCTGTTATGTGCCATGTGCATTCCCTATCCCTAATCTTAGCCTTCACGAAAATCCGGCAAAGTCCACCACTGCTCTGCATCTTATGGTTCCAGAAATCTGAGGACAAGAAGCCTCAAATGACCCTTCTATATGCCTTCCATATGTGGTTCTTCAAATCCTAAATAACCGTGAATCACTGCAGCTTTCTTCCTTATTTCCAGTTATTAGTGTTCTTTGTTGTGAGTCCTTTAGTGGCAGCTCATGCTGAGAGAAGCCATGGATTAAAGATGACTATTGTTTTGGTAAATGAGTGAATTCACAAACAGAGCTGGCAGTAAGGGGGGAATACACCTACAGAAGGATGCAGGGTGTATCTTCATACCACTGGGCCCTTAGACTGGTGATTTTAGTTGATTAACAAGAAGAATGCTTGAGAAAGTCAAAGTCTTACAGCATTTTTGCGACGAGTAAAGGAATTCAAATGTTTTCAACACTAATTTTCCACCCCACGAATCAGAGAGCTTTAGGGAAAGACCTCTGCTTTTCCTTGCTTTCTCTTCAAGGGGGGTGGATATGATAAAATGATTTACAGAATTTAAGATTGCCTATTAGAAGAATTCTTTTGTTTTGAATACTCAAGGGCTGATATAATTCTATAATTTATGCCTTTTATCTTAGTGTGTGAAAGTGCTACATAAGCAAAATGGTAACATAATATGCATTTTAATCAAACGCAGGACAGAGCAATAAAGTCCATGCTTGCAATTCTACTTTTGTTAGAGAAGAATGGGAAGAAAAGAAGTAACAATATTTAGACATCCAAAATTTTAGTTCTAACATCAGGAAAACACTATTTTCTCGCCAATGTGTAATACATAATCGGAAACAGTCATGGCTGTACTGTTTTCCAAAAGAATAAATAACAGAATTTAAATTGTTTTTATATTAGTGTATTTTTTTCCTGGTGATTTTTTTAAAAAGGGAAGAGATGTCAGATAAAATTACAGAAGAATGCAAATGCTATTTGGAGAAGGCAATGGCAACCCACTCCAGTACTCTTGCCTGGAAAATCCCATGGACAGAGGAGCCTGGTGGGCTGCGGTCCATGTGGTCACTGAGTCAGACACAATTGAGCAACTTCACTTTCACTTTTCACTTTCATACACTGGAGAAGGAAATGGCAACCCACTCCAGTATTCTTGCCTGGAGAACCGCAGGGACAGGGAAGCCTGGTGGGCTGCCGTCTATGGGGTCATGCATAGTCGGACACGACTGAAGCAACTCAGCAGCAGTAGCAGCAGATGCTATTATTTAAAAAAAAAAAAGAAAAAGAAAAACTTCAGAAACAAATGCACAGGAAGCTTCTATCCTTGATTGTTCCTTAAATACTGAATATTTTCCTGTTTCTAAGATGCCTCAGCCCACCTTGAGCAACAATAGTATCTGTGATTGTCATGGTTATAGTCAATTTTATATATGAAAACGGGGAAATAAAAGTTAGGAATCCTGGTTCTGCTGCTGACAGGATCTGGAAAAAAGTGATCAATTGTATCCAGGTAGGAATATTTATAAAGAATGTGTTAGACAATGACCTTCAAGGCAAAAATGGCTTTGGTATCAGACCCAATATTAAGCCCCTTTTTTCAAATGTGTGACCTGCAGTTCAGTTCAGTCGCTCAGTTGTGTACAATTACGACCCCATGATGACCTTATTTGCAGTTAATTAACAATCTGTCTGTAAAATGAAACTAGTACTAGGTCATTACTTTCATAAGATTGTTATTAGAATTTAAAATAATGCCCTAAATGCAAAGAACCTAACAAAGTTGCTATTTTTTAATTTTTAGTATTTCCACTTTCCCCCCAAGGCTATGTATACACTCAAAACCAGTTTGTCAAAGTCATTTTTTAAAAGCTTGCATTTAGTCAACCCAATATTTTTAAGATATTTGTAATAAAGACATATGTGTTCACTTTTATAGTCTTATAATATTGTGTAATATTGCTTAAACACACAGAACTATCTTTAGGGCATTAACCTGTGCTCCCGATGCAGAAGAACCACTGAAAAATGTTGGGGAGTCAAGAAGACCTCTGTGGCAGATGTTCCTTACCTCTTTTGGGGCAGAGATATCTGAGCTTCTAAACAGAGCTTAGTTCCTACCTGTTGTTAGGCCCAGAGGCTATGAAGTGGGCGCACTAAAGTTGTCTTTCAGAAAGGTTGTGGTACCTTCCTTAAACGTCTGCATATCAAAGGCTCCAGGGAGCTGGGAAGAGCTTGCTGCTGCTGCTGCTAAGTCACTTCAGTCATGTCTGACTCTGTGTGACCCCATAGACGGCAGCCCACCAGGCTCCCCCATCCCTGGGATTCTCCAGGCAAGAATACTGGAGTGGGTTGCCATTTCATTCTCCAATGCATGAAAGAGAAAAGTGAAGGTGAAGTCGCTCAGTCTGTCCGACTGTTAGCGACCCCATGGACTGCAGCCCACCAGGCTACTCCGTCCATTGGATTTTCCAGACAAGAGTACTGGGGTGGGGTGCCATTGCCTTCCCCTGGGAAGAGCTTAGCCAGTCAGAAACTTGTTGGACTTCAAGACTTTTACTGAGTGAAGTAAGTCAGAAAGTGGAAAAAACCATATATTAACATATATGTGGAATCTGAAAATTTTTTTGGTACAGATGATCTAATCTGCAAAGGAGAAATCGAAACAAAAATGTGGAGAACAAATATACGGACATGAAGGGGTGAGGGTGAGATGAGTTAGGAAATTAGTGTTGACATACAAACACTATTGATACTGTGTATAAAATAGACCACTGAGAACCAACTGTATAGTACAGGGAAGCAACTCAGTGCTCTGCGGTGACCTAAACAGGACAGAAATCCAAAAAGGAGGGCATTTGTTGTTGTTGAGGCACTAAGTTGTGTCTGACTCTCTGCAACCCCATGGACTGCAGCATCCCAGGCCTCTCTGTCCCCCACTATCTCCCGGAGTTCGCCCAAGTTCATGTCCATTGAGTTGGTGATGCCATCCAACCATCTCATTCTGCTGCCCTCTTCTTTTGCCTTCAGTCTTCCCAAGCATCAGGGTCTGGGGATATCTAAGAGGGGAATTGTCAACCCACTCTGGTATAGCCTGAAAAATCCCATGGACGAAAGAGCCTCGTGGGCTACAGTCCAAAGGGTCACAAAGAATCAGACACGACTGCGTGACTGAGCATATGTATANGATGCAGGGTGTATCTTCATACCACTGGGCCCTTAGACTGGTGATTTTAGTTGATTAACAAGAAGAATGCTTGAGAAAGTCAAAGTCTTACAGCATTTTTGTGACGAGTAAAGGAATTCAAATGTTTTCAACACTAATTTTCCACCCCATGAATCAGAGAGCTTTAGGGAAAGACCTCTGCTTTTCCTTGCTTTCTCTTCAAGGGGGGTGGATATGATAAAATGATTTACAGAATTTAAGATTGCCTATTAGAAGAATTCTTTTGTTTTGAATACTCAAGGGCTGATATAATTCTATAATTTATGCCTTTTATCTTAGTGTGTGAAAGTGCTACATAAGCAAAATGGTAACATAATATGCATTTTAATCAAACGCAGGACAGAGCAATAAAGTCCATGCTTGCAATTCTACTTTTGTTAGAGAAGAATGGGAAGAAAAGAAGTAACAATATTTAGACATCCAAAATTTTAGTTCTAACATCAGGAAAACACTATTTTCTCGCCAATGTGTAATACATAATCGGAAACAGTCATGGCTGTACTGTTTTCCAAAAGAATAAATAACAGAATTTAAATTGTTTTTATATTAGTGTATTTTTTTCCTGGTGATTTTTTTAAAAAGGGAAGAGATGTCAGATAAAATTACAGAAGAATGCAAATGCTATTTGGAGAAGGCAATGGCAACCCACTCCAGTACTCTTGCCTGGAAAATCCCATGGACAGAGGAGCCTGGTGGGCTGCGGTCCATGTGGTCACTGAGTCAGACACAATTGAGCAACTTCACTTTCACTTTTCACTTTCATACACTGGAGAAGGAAATGGCAACCCACTCCAGTATTCTTGCCTGGAGAACCGCAGGGACAGGGAAGCCTGGTGGGCTGCCGTCTATGGGGTCATGCATAGTCGGACACGACTGAAGCAACTCAGCAGCAGTAGCAGCAGATGCTATTATTTAAAAAAAAAAAAGAAAAAGAAAAACTTCAGAAACAAATGCACAGGAAGCTTCTATCCTTGATTGTTCCTTAAATACTGAATATTTTCCTGTTTCTAAGATGCCTCAGCCCACCTTGAGCAACAATAGTATCTGTGATTGTCATGGTTATAGTCAATTTTATATATGAAAACGGGGAAATAAAAGTTAGGAATCCTGGTTCTGCTGCTGACAGGATCTGGAAAAAAGTGATCAATTGTATCCAGGTAGGAATATTTATAAAGAATGTGTTAGACAATGACCTTCAAGGCAAAAATGGCTTTGGTATCAGACCCAATATTAAGCCCCTTTTTTCAAATGTGTGACCTGCAGTTCAGTTCAGTCGCTCAGTTGTGTACAATTGCGACCCCATGATGACCTTATTTGCAGTTAATTAACAATCTGTCTGTAAAATGAAACTAGTACTAGGTCATTACTTTCATAAGATTGTTATTAGAATTTAAAATAATGCCCTAAATGCAAAGAACCTAACAAAGTTGCTATTTTTTAATTTTTAGTATTTCCACTTTCCCCCCAAGGCTATGTATACACTCAAAACCAGTTTGTCAAAGTCATTTTTTAAAAGCTTGCATTTAGTCAACCCAATATTTTTAAGATATTTGTAATAAAGACATATGTGTTCACTTTTATAGTCTTATAATATTGTGTAATATTGCTTAAACACACAGAACTATCTTTAGGGCATTAACCTGTGCTCCCGATGCAGAAGAACCACTGAAAAATGTTGGGGAGTCAAGAAGACCTCTGTGGCAGATGTTCCTTACCTCTTTTGGGGCAGAGATATCTGAGCTTCTAAACAGAGCTTAGTTCCTACCTGTTGTTAGGCCCAGAGGCTATGAAGTGGGTGCACTAAAGTTGTCTTTCAGAAAGGTTGTGGTACCTTCCTTAAACGTCTGCATATCAAAGGCTCCAGGGAGCTGGGAAGAGCTTGCTGCTGCTGCTGCTAAGTCACTTCAGTCATGTCTGACTCTGTGTGACCCCATAGACGGCAGCCCACCAGGCTCCCCCATCCCTGGGATTCTCCAGGCAAGAATACTGGAGTGGGTTGCCATTTCATTCTCCAATGCATGAAAGAGAAAAGTGAAGGTGAAGTCGCTCAGTCTGTCCGACTGTTAGCGACCCCATGGACTGCAGCCCACCAGGCTACTCCGTCCATTGGATTTTCCAGACAAGAGTACTGGGGTGGGGTGCCATTGCCTTCCCCTGGGAAGAGCTTAGCCAGTCAGAAACTTGTTGGACTTCAAGACTTTTACTGAGTGAAGTAAGTCAGAAAGTGGAAAAAACCATATATTAACATATATGTGGAATCTGAAAATTTTTTTGGTACAGATGATCTAATCTGCAAAGGAGAAATCGAAACAAAAATGTGGAGAACAAATATACGGACATGAAGGGGTGAGGGTGAGATGAGTTAGGAAATTAGTGTTGACATACAAACACTATTGATACTGTGTATAAAATAGACCACTGAGAACCAACTGTATAGTACAGGGAAGCAACTCAGTGCTCTGCGGTGACCTAAACAGGACAGAAATCCAAAAAGGAGGGCATTTGTTGTTGTTGAGGCACTAAGTTGTGTCTGACTCTCTGCAACCCCATGGACTGCAGCATCCCAGGCCTCTCTGTCCCCCACTATCTCCCGGAGTTCGCCCAAGTTCATGTCCATTGAGTTGGTGATGCCATCCAACCATCTCATTCTGCTGCCCTCTTCTTTTGCCTTCAGTCTTCCCAAGCATCAGGGTCTGGGGATATCTAAGAGGGGAATTGTCAACCCACTCTGGTATAGCCTGAAAAATCCCATGGACGAAAGAGCCTCGTGGGCTACAGTCCAAAGGGTCACAAAGAATCAGACACGACTGCGTGACTGAGCATATGTATACTGCTTATTTACTTTACAGTAGAAAATAGCACAACGTTATAAAGCAACTTTACTCAAATATATATTTTTTTAATAAAAATTTTTAAAAGGCCAAATGACAGTAATAGTCAAGGCTTTGATCACTTAACTGTAGTAATACAAGAGGCCCAAACTTGAGAAAGCATGGACCCTCTCCTGTTCCACTCACCAGCATGGTGCAGCATGGGGAAGGTCAAGGTGATGAGCGCAGTCCCTGGGTGGTATGTCTCCCAGCCTGGGGATCCCTGGACAGAAGGTCCCTGTGGCCTCACGGACTGTGAGCCAGGGGTGGTGGGGAGAGAAGCGTGGACATGGAAGGGACTGAGCGCTGAGTCCGAGCAGAGAAAAGGGTTTTCTGATCCCCAGCTCTCTTTCCCCAGAATGAGGTCTGGGCAGGGGAGCCTGAGGTGAAGGTCTTTGTTTGAAGGCTCTAAATAAAGATACCTCTGAGTGAGGTCCGTGGGTCGGGGTGCAGACAGGCCTGGACCGTGGCCCTTGCCACCTGGGTGGGGCTGAGGCCTGGTCAGCAACTGCCTTCAGAGACTGCAGTGCCTTAGGTATGTGCCAAGTCTGGTGTGGGGAGGGCAGCTGTGGGTGTGTATATGTGTGTGTGTGTGTGTGTGTGTGTGTGTGTGTGAGATGCACAGGGAAATTCTTTGTCATCACCAGTGTTAAGGCCTGGAAAAAACAACACACCTGGGGTTATAGCCAGAAGCCAGACTCCTCTGTCGGAAGACATCTAGGCCTAGCAAGAAGAGGAACTTCCTGAAACTGGCCAGCTTTTTGTTTTCCTCCTCTTTACTTGCAGTAACATTCTTAAAACAGAAAAGGGATGGTGGGTTTATACTGAAGATGAAAGGGAAGGAAAGAAACTAGAAACAATGAGACCAATCCGGAGCCCCTAATACTGAGGAAGCTGTGATAGCTGCAGAAAGCTGTGATAGCTGCATATCTCAAAGCAAGAGAGATGTGTTAGGTGTCTGAGTTAGAGAGTAAAGAACGTGAGTCAGCTACCTGGGAGCTTTCACAGAGATCTTCAGGCTTAAAGTTATGTGTTTCTCATAGCGGAGGCAGGAAGCTATGGTTTCTTTGTTGTTCTCAATTGCATTTAGGACTAAATGAATTGATGTATAGAAAGCACCTAGTACATTATCTGAAACATAGGATTTTCTCACTCAGTGTATGTTCCATTTTCTCGGGAAAGGGGAAGGAAGTGGATGTAAAAATTACTTAATCAACAAATATGTATTAGTTACCTAGCATGCCAGATTTATTCATGATAGAATTAACCAAATGAACAAAGAGGTACTATGAGAAAAGGCCCTGGCCTGCAGAGAGTATTTAGTATTATTGGGTAGGTAGAAATTGAAATTTAACTCTGTGAGAGTTAAGGAACTGAGTGAATTCAAGAAAGGAGTGTGATACTCTGTCATTGGCAATATAATATTTGGGGGATCAGGAGTTTAAATGACTACAAAATTTGCTGAGCCCAACACAATATTCTAGAGCAATTGTCCTCTATTAATTGTACTTTTCTATACTTGTTAATATTGTACAGTTATAATCTTTGATAATTGTTAATTACTCAAGGGAAAAAAATTGCTGAATAAGCCTTAATATAGACCATTGGTCAGTTTTTTGAAAAGTAGGCTGATATCACATTCTCCAGTCTCTCAGTAAAATGCATACTATATCTAGTCACTGAATAAAACCCTCTGTTCCCTTGAGATGTCCAGACCTATACTTTGGGTAGAAGAAGATGACGAGGGGTGTGTGTGTGTGTGTGTGTGTGTGTGTGACATTCTGACACCTGGCCAGGAACTTTGAAGGTTGAAGCACTCACTCTGCATCCCTGGTTTTGAGACAGGACAGTGCTGTAAGTGTAAGGGGGAGAACCCCAAAGCTGTAGAAGCCATCTGACTGTGACTTAAGATGGAACATTTCACCCTGTTGAACTGATGCAAGTATTTCTGGATTCAAAAGAGAAAAAGAATGATGGACAAAGCAGTCCTGCTTTGGTAAATGGCCCCAAGACTGGCACGGAAGGAAACAGCACTTGAGCTGTCAGGGACTAGGGTCCTCATTAAGAGTGTGAAGACACCTTCAACTTCTGACTATATTGTAGCTTTTCTGCCCACCCCCCGCCAAAAGCTATCTCTTAAAGAAGAACCATCAGAGAATACAGGTTGGGGGAGACTCTTCAACAGTGACCACAGAAAAACAAATCAATCCGAAATCGGAGAGTTCAGGAAAGCATTGGGTACAAGCCTGCTTTCTTTAGCAATCACATGTTAAGGTTCTCTTCATGCCAGTCACTGTAGAATACAGGTTGGGGGAGACTCTTCAACAGTGACCACAGAAAAACAAATCAATCCGAAATCGGAGAGTTCAGGAAAGCATTGGGTACAAGCCTGCTTTCTTTAGCAATCACATGTTAAGGTTCTCTTCATGCCAGTCACTGAAAATCTCTCAAATGCCTACCAGAGAAGCACGTATGATTCTCCTAGCAATCAGAGGATAACAAATGGGCGAGGCAGAGGCCAGCTGTCAAAAGTGGAAAACTGGCAGATTCACTGAATGTTACTTCATGGTACTTTCAGCCAAGAGTTAGAATAATTCACTGGCAGATTGTGTGGTATAAGAATCTACAGGGGAATCAGAGACTCCTGGAAGTTTGGACACTATGGGAAAGCAGGATTCAGGTTCTGCCTTTAAATGAGATACTCATGGCACATTAGCTGTATAACATTCATATACACAACTCAGTCTTTCAGCTGAAGTGAAGGGGTGAGAATAATTATTCTGACTCTACAGATTCAGCTGGTTTATCTGTAGAAATCTAATTCTAAGCATTCTTTCTTTTTATTAGATTTACAGTAGATTCAACACTCAAGGAAGCTTGTTAGAAAAAAAAAAAAAAACAGAGCAAGATAGGAGTTGTTCTCAGGGGGTAATTTGTCTAGCGTGATGTCATAACATTCTCAGCAAAGCCTCACAGGGCACAAGATAGTCACTCGATGATCACGAAAAACAGGGAGTTGGTTTCTGCATGTTATATGCAATTTTGTTTCAGTGAACAGTCAGGTGATTTTGCTACTGCAGATAAAACCATGTGTAGCAGCTTTTTCCAATCCACCTGGCCTGTCACAATGAGCATTATTCTTCCTAACTAAGAGACTGAAGGTTCTTCATGGAAAATTTTATGCTTTATTACTTCAGTTTCATTCTGTGCACTTGAAAACTGTTTGCCTTAGTAAAAAAAAATGAACCACCTGCAGAAAAGTTGATGTTCCAGTTCTAGTGTCTGGTATTATACGAATTTAGACCTAAAGCCAGTGATGAGGTGCCTTATGACCAATTAGCTCCATGAGGCCCTCGGGATGATATTACAGGACTTGTACCAAGAATTCTACTGCAGGCACGGTTTTGTTACGTATTGTTTGACAAGTCACCCTCAAATCCATGGACTGCAGCCCACCAGGCTCCTCCGTCCATGGGATTCTCCAGGCAAGAGTACTGGAGTGGGGTAAGTGTTAATTGGATTCAGCTTACACACACACCCAACACGTATGTATCACAGAATCACAGTATGTGATACTGTCTACAACATAACAAAATTGAGACTACCCATACTCTATCAAGTAAATCATCCTGCCTTTGGGGGCCAAAAGCAAGATATCCTTTGCTCTAAAAATGTGAGTAAACCTCAGTGGTGATTTTCTTACTTATAATATTTAATAGTTTTCTCACTTGTGCCTGAACCTCATTATCCTGAGAAAAATGTAACTAGAGTTGTGCCTTGGGATGTCAGAACTACCTTTGAACTGTAGTCTATGCTACAAGGAATCTTAAAATTCATTTAACTCACTTCCAGTATTTTTGCAGAAAAATATCCTGAGACCTTTGAGGTTACAACTTGTTCAAATGCCCCTCCCCTAAGAGAAAAGCCTCTCTGTCATTCACTTTATGGAGTGTGGCACAGGTATGATTTTATTTGGAATCTAAGTTTAATAAAATAAAGTTTGAGAAGGAGGTAGCCTAGGTAGCTAATGGTTAAGAGCACAGATTCTGGAGCCAGACTACCTCAGGCTGTGATATAAACTCTCTGTGCTTCAGTTTCTCATTTATTATGTGAGGGAAAATAATAGTACCTGCCTTATAGAGTTTTTATGGGGATTATATGCATTTGTATAGATGAAATGCTTGAAATCATATCTGATGTGTAAATAACCCTATGTAAAAGGGAAATGCAAAGAAATATCATTTAAGGCATGAAGGCAGTCTCCTTAAGCAAGGCTAACCTTAGCAATTAGTACTAAGAGTGAAAGAGTTCACAGTAAGCCTTGGGTATCAGTAAGGGTGCCTTACACGGTGGGTGACCGGAAACCCTCCTCAGGAGCCTCACACAGTAAGCAGTGTCTTGTCTGCTGTCCCTGTACAAGCCCACTGTCAGACTGTCATAAGTCACTTGACATCCACCCCATTCCAATTCCCTGGCTACTTCAGGTCTGCAAATCTCTCACAGCCGCTCTAGGAATTGTATGAGATTTAGGATTCACTCATGGGCCCATCCTGAGAAGGCAGTGGCACCCCACTCCAGTACTCTTGCCTGGAAAATCCCATGGATGGAGGAGCCTGGTAGGCTGCGGTCCATGGGGTCACTAAGAGTTGGACACGACTGAACGACTTCACTTTCACTTTTCACTTTCATGCATTGGAAAAAGAAATGGCAGCCCACTCCAGTGTTCTTGCCTGGAGAATCCCAGGGATGGCGGAGCCTGGTGGGCTGCCGTCTATGGGGTCACACAGAGTTAGACATGACTGAAGCAACTTAGCAGCAGCAGCAGCATGGACCCATCTGACTGTGTTCTCTGCCAGGCTTTCTCGGGTCATTACCAACTGCCATTTCTGTTACAGAAACAAATGAGGGTGTTGAGGTCTCCATGAGGCTTGCTGTCACCATGGCCTTCCACAAGGATAAAAGCATAAGCCCTCTCATCTCTGACATTTCCCCTGAACCTCTCTGGTTTGGGTTATTTCCTACCAATTCTCTCAGACCCAGTTTAGGGTCCAGGCTCCAGAACCCTTCTCTGGAGTCATCCAAGCCTAGCCTCTTTCTTCCCCAGCCTAGGCAAATCATTATTGTCCAGCAAATATGGCCTGACTACACATTTAATTTTCTTGCAATTTAATTTTTACAGCCCCAACCATGAACTGATTTCCTTTAGGATTTTGTCTTTTGCATATCAAAATATTCACTTCCTGTGTGTGTGTATGGGATTGGGGAGCGAGAAGATGATTATTTGGATATGGTCAAGGGTCAGGGAACAAGGAAATGCAGTCATAAATAGCCAACATTTTCTAATTTTATCTAGAGTAACTAATGCAGTCAATTGTAGTGGGAAAGAAAATAGGTAAACTAAAAATCAGAGTTGAATTGATCAGGGCAACAAAATAGAAGCTACCTCAAAGCCAGTTATGATTAACACAAGGAGCTGCACAGGTAAATTGCTACCACAATTCAGAATTTGGCTTCAAAGCTGAGTTGGCCAAGGAAGGCTATATGGAAAAAGTGTTGGTTTCTTGTTTTATCTTGTTCTGTTTTTGTTTTTTTAATCTGAGCCAAAAATGATGGCTAAGAGCTGGAGAATAGGGAATAGATGACCCTTCATGGCATAGTTTTAGTGAAGGCATAACAGCGGTAATTGCATAATGCCTGGAGGTTTGATGATGAATTGAAAGCTGCCTGAAGTTGCAGATTCACAGAGATCTAAGTGTGTGAGTGCTCAGTCCTGTCTGAGTTTTTAGCTAGGATTCTAACAATAGTTAGAAAAGAGGATGAAAATCAATATAGTCTATAAAAGATGAGTGACTTTCTTAAGGTGACTGATGCCTGGAACTTGTGTTCCCAGGAAAGGAATATCAGGGATAGAGGCACAGAAATAACACAGTCTGGGAAGGCCCAGAGAATAGAGAGCGCTCCACTGTTACCGCAGTGAGGACTGCCTGATGGACCAAGCTTTATGGACCGTGACGCTGTGAAGTTAGATTGGGCCTGGATCTGGAAAACATTAGCTTCCCTGAAAGTTGGACAGTGACACAACTTATGTTTGGGACTCAGACCTGGAAGTAGCTGTCTCTTCTGCCCACATCCCATTGGGCTAAAAGTCAAATGACCTTCCATCTAACAAGGGAAACTGGGAAATGCGATCTTTCTGGATGCCCAGGAAGAAGAAACAGTGTAATAAGTAGTCTAGTTTAGACTTTCCATGGACTGATTATATCTCAAATGACGTTCTGTGAGAACAGGGAGGTATTTCAAAGAAAAGTATTTTTTGGTACGAGTGTGCCTACTTCCAGAAAAATCATGTAACTGGAAACGGTAAAGATTATTTATCCGAGTGGGCATTGACTTCATCTGTCTACATTCCTTGGTCTCACAAGTGTGAAAGAGCATGGGAGACGGTCTTGCATGATATAGACTTAATGAAACTATAGGGAAAAAGTAATAGCACTTTTTGTTTAAGTGGCAGGTCATATAAAGACATGCAGATTAATATTGATTTCACGTAGCCATTAAGTTTAATAACCATTTTATTAACTTATTTTTTTAATCTTACTTTTTGAAACTCTTTGCTGGGGTATTTAATGGAGGCTCCCCTTGGGCGTGCTCTTACTTGGGAATTGTCATATTTCATTTGGTTGTGCTTCACGCGCTTTCCTTTAAAGTTCGTTGTTCTGTTGTTGTTGCTGTTTAGTTGCTCAATTGTATCTGACTCTTTGTGACCCCATGTACTGTAGCCCACCAAGCTCCTCTATCCATGGGATTTCCCAGGCAAGAATGCTGGAGTGGGCTGCCATTTCCTTCTCCAGGGGATCTTCATGACCCAGGGATCAAAACTGCATCTCCTGCTTAGCAGGCCAATTCTTTACCGCTGAGCCACTGGGGATGAACTTAAAAAATTCTCCTTTTAACACAATAATAGAATTATGTTCCTACTTTTAACCCTAACCTGAGCACTTCAATACCCATATCAACATCCTACATATACTCTAGTTTAATAATTTCTGAACTTTCTTAAATCCAGTGGCCTTTTGCCACAAACTTCATCCCATTAAGTTGCTGATATCTTTGTATGCCTGGGCTTAGCAGAATGCCAGGAACACAATATATGTGCAATAAACATTAACTGGGTGAAAAAATGGATTAATGTCAGATGTTGCATAAATACAGATTTAGTACATATGAATTGTTGTTCGGTGACAAGTATCCATTCCACTTTTTATCTTCCTAAAAGCAACTTAATTTTGATTGCATATCCATCTGTTATCCATTCCACTTTTTATCTTCCTAAAAGCAACTTAATTTTGATTGCATATCCGTCTGTCTCTAACAATTTCCATGAAATTTAGGAGATGCTAACCCCAAGAGGGAGAAGGAAATGGCAACCCACTCCAGTATTCTTGCCTGGAGAACCCCATGGACAGAAAAGGCTAGTAGGTTACAGTCCACGGGGTCGCAAAGAGTCGGACACGACTGAGCAACTTCACCTCACCTCACCTCAACCCCAAGAGAGGTTTCAAAAATGGGTTCAGATTAGTCTGTGCAAGTTTTGGTAATCCTACACCCTTGTCAATGACTACCTCCAGAATGGCCCTGTGAACATATTCTGGCCAGTGAGACTCGAGGGAAGCATTGATAGGGGGTCTTAAAGTTTTTCTTTGTCTTTAGAAGGGAGAGATGAGAAGCCACTTTCACTCTTTCCCACTGAAAGTTATTAAGTACACATAGTTTCTGGCTGATGGCAGCTGATTTGTGACCGTGAAGGAAGCCAGATTGAGGACAATCTCTCTGTGGAAGACAGTCAAGCCTGGAAAATAGCCAAGAAACAGAGCCAGAGCTTGGTGACTATTATGTGTGAAGTTTCTCTATCTTACATCAGCACTTCTTGCTCCCTGAGCCAATTAAACCCTGTATCATCTATGCCAGTTGAGTAAGGTGGCTGATATTCAATATCAGAAGCACCATCCTGATACAAAATTCTGAGCCAGTTGGGGGAAAAAATTAGATGCTGGCTTTAAAGAAGAAAATTAGGTTCCTTTTCTTAACCATGCTGTAAAAATTCGGAGTGTCCTTTTCTATATATAATTTTGATTTAAAAAATACAAACATCTGAATAATTTGATAAAATTGAAAACTAAGCATGAACTTTCTGGGAAACATGGAAGGCAAAAGGAAAAGAGGGTGGCAAATGATGAGATGGTTAGATAGCATCACCAAGTCAATGGACATGAATTTGAGCAAACCCCAGGCAACAGTGAACAGGGAGCCTGGCGTGCTGCAGTCCATGGGGTCACAAAGAGTCAGACATGACTTAGTGACTGAACAACAATAAAAAAACATGGGCTTTAGGGGAATGTGCTTTTTGTCAGTTCAGAACAAGTAATACCATTGCCTGAAAGTTCCAATCATTCTGAGCAAAGTCTCATACTAAATGTTAATAGGAGATTTCATCAAGTTGCTTGTTTTTGACATTTTCATAATTAGCTTTTTTATGACAAATCAAGGGCTATGTATATAATTTGGAGATATATGGAGTCTACTTCAAGAAGGAAATAAGGATAAAAATGTCCATACAAATTAATGAAGACAAAGTGTAGATCATTATCCTGAAAATTAGGGTAGAATTAGTTGCTCCTTTATTATAGCAAATTTGATTCCAAGCTTCTTGCTTTCCAAGGCAAAAAGTAAATCAAATGAATTATATATTTACCTTATGTATACTCTCATAGGAAATATGATGGTGCAAAGAAATTATTTTCCTGGGTACTAACTTTTAAAAAGAATTTATTATATGAATAGATTTTTTCTGGGCAGGTTTTTCCTTAGTTTTAGTGAAGGCATAACAGCGGTAATTGCATAATGCCTGGAGGTTTGATGATGAATTGAAAGCTGCCTGAAGTTGCAGATTCACAGAGATCTAAGTGTGTGAGTGCTCAGTCCTGTCTGAGTTTTTAGCTAGGATTCTAACAATAGTTAGAAAAGAGGATGAAAATCAATATAGTCTATAAAAGATGAGTGACTTTCTTAAGGTGACTGATGCCTGGAACTTGTGTTCCCAGGAAAGGAATATCAGGGATAGAGGCACAGAAATAACACAGTCTGGGAAGGCCCAGAGAATAGAGAGCGCTCCACTGTTACCGCAGTGAGGACTGCCTGATGGACCAAGCTTTATGGACCGTGACGCTGTGAAGTTAGATTGGGCCTGGATCTGGAAAACATTAGCTTCCCTGAAAGTTGGACAGTGACACAACTTATGTTTGGGACTCAGACCTGGAAGTAGCTGTCTCTTCTGCCCACATCCCATTGGGCTAAAAGTCAAATGACCTTCCATCTAACAAGGGAAACTGGGAAATGCGATCTTTCTGGATGCCCAGGAAGAAGAAACAGTGTAATAAGTAGTCTAGTTTAGACTTTCCATGGACTGATTATATCTCAAATGACGTTCTGTGAGAACAGGGAGGTATTTCAAAGAAAAGTATTTTTTGGTACGAGTGTGCCTACTTCCAGAAAAATCATGTAACTGGAAACGGTAAAGATTATTTATCCGAGTGGGCATTGACTTCATCTGTCTACATTCCTTGGTCTCACAAGTGTGAAAGAGCATGGGAGACGGTCTTGCATGATATAGACTTAATGAAACTATAGGGAAAAAGTAATAGCACTTTTTGTTTAAGTGGCAGGTCATATAAAGACATGCAGATTAATATTGATTTCACGTAGCCATTAAGTTTAATAACCATTTTATTAACTTACTTTTTTAATCTTACTTTTTGAAACTCTTTGCTGGGGTATTTAATGGAGGCTCCCCTTGGGCGTGCTCTTACTTGGGAATTGTCATATTTCATTTGGTTGTGCTTCACGCGCTTTCCTTTAAAGTTCGTTGTTCTGTTGTTGTTGCTGTTTAGTTGCTCAATTGTATCTGACTCTTTGTGACCCCATGTACTGTAGCCCACCAAGCTCCTCTATCCATGGGATTTCCCAGGCAAGAATGCTGGAGTGGGCTGCCATTTCCTTCTCCAGGGGATCTTCATGACCCAGGGATCAAAACTGCATCTCCTGCTTAGCAGGCCAATTCTTTACCGCTGAGCCACTGGGGATGAACTTAAAAAATTCTCCTTTTAACACAATAATAGAATTATGTTCCTACTTTTAACCCTAACCTGAGCACTTCAATACCCATATCAACATCCTACATATACTCTAGTTTAATAATTTCTGAACTTTCTTAAATCCAGTGGCCTTTTGCCACAAACTTCATCCCATTAAGTTGCTGATATCTTTGTATGCCTGGGCTTAGCAGAATGCCAGGAACACAATATATGTGCAATAAACATTAACTGGGTGAAAAAATGGATTAATGTCAGATGTTGCATAAATACAGATTTAGTACATATGAATTGTTGTTCGGTGACAAGTATCCATTCCACTTTTTATCTTCCTAAAAGCAACTTAATTTTGATTGCATATCCATCTGTTATCCATTCCACTTTTTATCTTCCTAAAAGCAACTTAATTTTGATTGCATATCCGTCTGTCTCTAACAATTTCCATGAAATTTAGGAGATGCTAACCCCAAGAGGGAGAAGGAAATGGCAACCCACTCCAGTATTCTTGCCTGGAGAACCCCATGGACAGAAAAGGCTAGTAGGTTACAGTCCACGGGGTCGCAAAGAGTCGGACACGACTGAGCAACTTCACCTCACCTCACCTCAACCCCAAGAGAGGTTTCAAAAATGGGTTCAGATTAGTCTGTGCAAGTTTTGGTAATCCTACACCCTTGTCAATGACTACCTCCAGAATGGCCCTGTGAACATATTCTGGCCAGTGAGACTCGAGGGAAGCATTGATAGGGGGTCTTAAAGTTTTTCTTTGTCTTTAGAAGGGAGAGATGAGAAGCCACTTTCACTCTTTCCCACTGAAAGTTATTAAGTACACATAGTTTCTGGCTGATGGCAGCTGATTTGTGACCGTGAAGGAAGCCAGATTGAGGACAATCTCTCTGTGGAAGACAGTCAAGCCTGGAAAATAGCCAAGAAACAGAGCCAGAGCTTGGTGACTATTATGTGTGAAGTTTCTCTATCTTACATCAGCACTTCTTGCTCCCTGAGCCAATTAAACCCTGTATCATCTATGCCAGTTGAGTAAGGTGGCTGATATTCAATATCAGAAGCACCATCCTGATACAAAATTCTGAGCCAGTTGGGGGAAAAAATTAGATGCTGGCTTTAAAGAAGAAAATTAGGTTCCTTTTCTTAACCATGCTGTAAAAATTCAGAGTGTCCTTTTCTATATATAATTTTGATTTAAAAAATACAAACATCTGAATAATTTGATAAAATTGAAAACTAAGCATGAACTTTCTGGGAAACATGGAAGGCAAAAGGAAAAGAGGGTGGCAAATGATGAGATGGTTAGATAGCATCACCAAGTCAATGGACATGAATTTGAGCAAACCCCAGGCAACAGTGAACAGGGAGCCTGGCGTGCTGCAGTCCATGGGGTCACAAAGAGTCAGACATGACTTAGTGACTGAACAACAATAAAAAAACATGGGCTTTAGGGGAATGTGCTTTTTGTCAGTTCAGAACAAGTAATACCATTGCCTGAAAGTTCCAATCATTCTGAGCAAAGTCTCATACTAAATGTTAATAGGAGATTTCATCAAGTTGCTTGTTTTTGACATTTTCATAATTAGCTTTTTTATGACAAATCAAGGGCTATGTATATAATTTGGAGATATATGGAGTCTACTTCAAGAAGGAAATAAGGATAAAAATGTCCATACAAATTAATGAAGACAAAGTGTAGATCATTATCCTGAAAATTAGGGTAGAATTAGTTGCTCCTTTATTATAGCAAATTTGATTCCAAGCTTCTTGCTTTCCAAGGCAAAAAGTAAATCAAATGAATTATATATTTACCTTATGTATACTCTCATAGGAAATATGATGGTGCAAAGAAATTATTTTCCTGGGTACTAACTTTTAAAAAGAATTTATTATATGAATAGATTTTTTCTGGGCAGGTTTTTCCAAAAATACAGTCATGTGGTTCTGTCAGCACTTACATCAATCTTGAATAGAAGTTAATGGCATCATGATTAATTGTAAATCTCTGATGACATTACAAGGGAGCTAAAATGATACCTTCAAGATATGTTTCTCTCTTATGATCACATTTTTATAGGCAGTAAATCAAGTTACATTTTCCATCATAGAACACTCTACTCAAAGTTTAATTGGATTTTTGATATAATCTAGAGACAGATAATTTGAAGATAAGCCCTTCATAAGGATCTAAAGTATAGATATTTTATGGTGTTGAAAAGTAATTACAATATTTTTACATATCAAATCCATGATCAAATTCTGTTTTTAAGAGAGAATGATTCCCTGTATTAAAAAAATTTGGGGTAGATTTGAACTTCCCTCAGGAGGTAGTTTTTAATACATACTGAGGACTAGAGGAAATGACTTCTATCAATGGTTAAAGATTTACCATATTCAATATTTGCATTCTGTATTTTGCAAAGGAAATAATAACATTTTACTGTAAAAATTCAATTTGGGATTATAAATGAATTAACCAATAAACAAGTTAAAAGTAAACCATAATTCCAGAATGCTGTGAGATAAATGACTCCATCCTGAGAGCTGGAGTTCCAACTGATTAGCAGTTATGCTTTGGGACAAATAACTTTGTCCATTTCTAACTGATCCAACACTTGTTCCTATACTTCAGATCCATCCGCCTGCATTATTGCACTCTGACCTGGCCTGGTGTCTGCCTGGCTCCCAGACCTACGGGCAACATCATCTCCATTCTCTCCTTCCTTCCTCAAGCTTCTGGAAGGCCCATCCTTTCTAGTGTCCATCCTTCTCCCTGGGTTCCACGTTCTTCAGATTCCTCCAGGGTCTCACCCTCGTAATTCTAATTACGTATTTTCATCTCCTGTATTGACAGGCAGGTTCTTTACCACTAGTGTCACCTGGGAAACCCTCTATTACATATTTTCAACATCTCTCTATCCTCATCTGCACTTGACTATCATCGTCTTTCCACCATATTCACAAAGAGATGTTTAACCTCTTGCTCTCTGTCCTGTCCTCCATAGAATTGCTTTCTAGAGTGTTAGAGGCTCGGGTTCTCTAAATCCTTTACCTCTCCTGACTCCTCAGACCCTGCCATCTGGATTCTGTGCATTGAGTCCCTAAACCTGTGCCATGGAGGACATCCAGGACTCCTCTGTTCTTTCTTAGTTAATGAGCCCTGTTGTGCTTGCTTTGTCATTTCATTTTCCTGCAATGCATCTCTTTCTTCATTTTTTTTTTTTTGTTCTGTCCGCCCTCTTGTGTCTTCTTTTTGACCTCCCTTTTCTTTATTCCTTAAGTGGGTCCTTCTTACTCTCTTGCATAGTTGTCTTTGGCCCCATCCCCTGATCTTTTTATTAGACTCTGTCCCCTCCCCCTCTATGATTATATCAGTTTCCTGTTCCAGAATTCTCAATGGATTTTCCTGTTAAGTAGAACAGCCTTAGTGGGCAAAGTTAAGATTTGCTATGATCAACTTTTATTCCACCAAGCAAAGCGTGTCTGTTAATTTTAGCATGCCTTATTTCCTGTTTCACATGAACTACCTTCGTACCTTCGTTTTTGCTTTTCAGCATCTTATAACTAGGAACGATTCATTTAAATGGAAGTGAAAATGAACATTGTGCTATGTCCTGTCAATGTAACTGACAGTTGTACAAACATGATTCTTGAGTTCATGTAGTAAATAATCAAGGATATTTCCAACTCATACATGTAACAGAAATACAGTTTACTTAATCCTCATCTTCTCACCTAAAATAAACATGGATCCTTGCTGAAACCATATACATTGTTTTCTTTAAAAAATTCTGAAGGTTACACACAACAATATCCACTTGTGTGTGTGCATATGTGTGTACAGATAGACACTTCACCAAATAGATATAAAAATGACAGTAACAAGAAAGGATGCTGAGGATCATCTGTCTCTAGGGAGATGGACGTGCTGATGAAGCACCACCTCCTACTGTCATCCATGATTTGTCCCCTCTGGTCCATTTAAGTGGATGATGAATGCATGTTTCCCAGCTATTGCTTCCATATCCTTCTTCCACCCCTGGGCCTCCTACAGCATTGCCTGTCTCTAGGGGTGCATACCTCTTACCACATACCTCTTCCTGCTAATGCATCTTTATCTCAGCCCACTGGGCTGAATGTAGAACAGTCACCAGAAGATGTTATTTGGCCTGACCCTAGGTCTCTGTGAGAAACATGTCCGTCCTTTAGTATCTCCCTAAGAGGTGGTGCAGTTTTCTAATCTAATACCATAGTTGAAACAAAGGAAATGATTGAATTTCTTTTGAAAACCTTTCATTGTGTTAAAAAAAAATGAATGCACGAAGAAAGTATAATCCTATAGGAAAATAAGCTCCATACTAAGAGCTGATGGTTGTAGTTGCAGACTGTCTGAATGAGTATATGTAATTATCTTTATAGATACCTCTATATCTATCCCAGTATTCTATTTGAGAAAGTATTTTCCCCACAAAAGCTTTCAAAATATCAACCAAGAGAAAGTTATCTGATTTAAACCCAGTCATTTCACCTAATAAAAGAACAGACTGCTTCAGACTATATTTGACCAATGCTTTTTGCAAGGAATCTCTTCAGATGCTACATGATTGGTGTATTCATATATTTTGTGTGTGTCTATTTATATGCTGCCTAAGATATGAGATGGTGTACAGTAGACAAAAAAAATAGAAATAAAAATGAAGAGTTACAGCCTGATAAAAGTAAAAGCATTAAGAGAAAGAATGACACCAAGAAAAGACTTGACTCTACAGATTTCAGATGGTTGGCGTCCTAGTGCACTAGCAGCTGTTATAAAATCAGAATTCTCCAAAATGTCTTCAAGTGACACTTATTTCCAAAACAGCTCATATTTTTCAGACCCCCAAGGAGTCGATTCAAACTTTGAGATCAGTGCAATCTCAAAGATTCAAAAATTCTCAAAGAATAAAATATCGCTAGATTCAGTAGTGATGAGTTACAGTATGATCTATCACCAGGTTTCTCTCTAGGTACCTTGTCCATATCCAGAACTAGGAGAAGGGCTGTGCAAAGGGCTGTGGAGGACAAACAGAAGATGTGGTCACTGAACTCAGAAGCTTGACTTCTCCCTTTGCAGTATTTGGGAAAAGAGGCACACAGAAGTCTTGACTTTTGATCAGAAGGGAACAGACTAAAACCTTAAATGGGTTTAAATAGCAGTTTAGAAAGAAATTGTATATGTTAAAACCTCAATTTATAGTGGCAGTTTGCATTTGTATACTATCTTTTAGCCCACTCAGTGGTTTTATTTTTCTCTCATAAAATGAGGTGAGGAAACTAAGGAATAGAGTCAGAGAGCTAATGATAATGAAAGATTAGTTCTCGTGTTTCCTGATTCCTAATCAGTTGTGTGGCCCACTGTTGATTTTATTCATGTTTATTTTTCTCTGTTAGTTAACTGAAAATATTACTGTATGCCAGAATAATACATAGATAGGTAAATAGTTGGGGGGAAAAAAGCTTAATTCAGCCAACAAGCTATAAATTACCAGAACCCAGGCAGTCCAGTAAATGTTTTGATAATCTACCAGAGCTCTTTCTTTGTATCTTGAGAAATTGTTGAGATTTTCATCCATCCCCTCTTTCTATGATAATGGAAATATTTATTGAAAACATATTTTAAGCATGATTACAAGTACTGTATATGTATTATTTTATATTTTCAGTCTCACAAAGCCCAAGAGTTAACAAAAAGATCATTGTTACTATCTTCATTTTTCATGCAAGGAAACAGAGCAAGATTTAAAGACCTTGTCTAAGGCTCTTAGATATCCGGATCAGGGTTTAAATTAAAAGTGGTTCTGAATATCGCCTTCAATTGGGAATGTCAAACTCCAGACCTGGTGCCATATTGCCTCAAATAAAGTTTAGATCGGTTTGGTGTCATTATAACAATTCTCTGTATTAATATTAGCCTTCCCTAAGGAGTTGACAAATTCTCTGAAGAAATTAGCTAATTAACCATCATGTCATTTATATTGTATTACCGGGCTTTTAATCGGAAGAGCTTTCACAAAGCCAGCTTAGGAGAGTGTCAGAAAGAAAGTGTAGATTGAATTTCTCAGACTAAGAAACCTCTCACACAGATTTGAGGAATTCGACTGAAGCTAATTATAAATCCATGACATTTTATTTACCTAAGTATAAGAAATCATCCATTTTCCTTCCTCCCCATCCCAGTGCTATTCTACATGACTAATGAGTTAATTTAAGAAGTGGTGCTTCGTCTGAGACATGGCGATGAAGGATATATAGGAATCAGTTAGGCGGCAGAGGTCTAAACAATGCCTGATTAGATGAAATGGGTTTTCCTTCAAATGTATTAGCATTAAGTATCTTATAGCCTTAGAAGTCAAAAACATCTGCTGCTGCTGCTGCTAAGTCGCTTCAGTCGTGTCCGACTCTGTGCGACCCCACAGACGGCAGCCCACTGGGCTCCGCCATCCCTGGGATTCTCCAGGCAAGAACAATGGAGTGGGTTGCCATTTCCTTCTCCAATGCATGAAAGCGAAAAGTGAAAGTGAAGTCGCTCAGTCGTGCCTGACTCTTAGCGACCCCATGGACTGCAGCCCACCAGGCTCCTCCGTCCATGGGATTTCCCAGGCAAGAGTACTGGAGTGGGGTGCCATTATCTGGGCAGCTTTATAAGCTAATGAGTGAAGGGATCTTTCCAGAGTCCCTTCATTATAAGGAAAGCTTATTTCAGAGTGGTGGAGAACAACCAGGTTTCTTTCTTTTATCAAGCAAACATTCTCACATCAAGCATTAAAAAAAAAAAAATTGATATCTGGGCAGCTTTATAAGCTAAGGAGTGAAGGGATCTTTCCAGAGTCCCTTCATTATAAGGAAAGCTTATTTCAGAGTGGTGGAGAACAACCAGGTTTCTTTCTTTTATCAAGCAAACATTCTCACATCAAGCATTAAAAAAAAAAAAATTGATTGAAATATGAGCAAAAGGGTTTAGCCAAGCCTGGTGTCAGTGTCTGCTCTGAAATAACATTTCCTTTTGGTGATAGAGAATCAGGTCAGCAAACTTGAGAAAAGAAAGTGAATTCAGATTTACCCATCATGAACATGGTAGTGAATGGCTAAGTGAGTGGGAGAGACCAAATATTTGTGTCCCCCGTAGAATTAATATGTCAAAACCCTATCTTTAAATGTGATTACATTAAAACGTGAGGATTTTAGGGAGCAAGGTATTTAGGATTTGATGAGGGTGAATAGGATTAGTACCCTTATGTATCCCATTAGAGAGCTTGCCCTCCACTGCCATACAAGAATACCATACACAAGAAGTCAGCAGCCTGCAACCCTGAAGAAGTCTCTTCACCAGAACCCAACCATGCTGGTACCCTGATCTCAGTGTTCCAGCCTCTAGAACTGTGGGAAATAAATGTTTATTTCTGTCTACGGTACTTGGTGACAGCAGCCCAAGCTAAGCTACTGAGTTCTGCCTCTGAGGTGGCATCATGCTCAAGATGTACTGGGACTTCCTCAGCCAGCATCCCTGAGAAAGGGAGGTTCAAGAGCCACCACTATCCAGATCATCCACTAACATATATAAAGCCTATAGACCAGACCTTCTTTTCTGCAAATTCTGATATACAAGGGTCCATCCTGTGATGATGTGTAACACCCTGGCATAATTTCTACCTTTCAAAAGTATGTGTAGACACAGTGAGTTTTCATATAATTCATATGCCTCAGGCCAGACATTTAAAGCTAACATCCTACCTGATTCTAAACACCTTGTAATCCTTTGAGAAGAGATGATGTACAATAAATTTTCATGCCCACATTTAAATGTCTATTGAGCATGGTCCACCAGAGAGATACACAACTCAAGGAGTTACATAATGTAGTATTTTCTTTCTGTACTGAAAAACACTAATACATTCTAAAAGGTAAATAAAAACATTTTGCAGCATAGACATTCTTCTTTGGTCCTTGATCAGATGTTTATTAGTTGTTCTGAGTTTTGTGGTAGGATTCAAAATAGCAAATAATCACAAGTATCTTCAAAAAGTCAATATGTTTATTTCTCTGAAATACTTAATTCCATTTCTGCCCAAAATAAATTTGATGCTATTTCCATACAGTGAGGAGAGTTGTTCATTTGTAACCCAAGATTAAAAATATTAGGTGCTGTTTTTGTAAGTTTTTAAGAATACAATGTGTATATCTATGAATTTCCTTTTTTTTTCCTTTGACAAATGTTGGGAATGGAAATTTCCAAGAACTGGATAGATGCATGAGGAAATCAACTTATAGTCATTCTAAAAATTTAACATGAATATATATTTGAACATTAAAGAAAATTCATCTCCGTTACTCTGAATGAGTTCAGTATTAGACAGAATATACAATTTCAAAATGTATTTCTTTGTCTTAATAGTTTAGCCTTTTGTACATGATTTTTAGAAACTGAAATTTTAAAGCATGTTTAATTAAAAACCCGGAATTACATTTGCTTTAGGAACAAAAGTAGCTCTCAGGATGGAAAAGATTATAACCACTATTAATACTGAATTTTAAATAGTGATGGAGTACTCAATGCATACTCCAAACATTTTAGGCATAAAGCACAAAGAACTTATGTACTATATATGTGCTATACAGTTTTTAAAATTTATTTTATTTTATAAATATAGTTAATTCACTGTGTTAGTTTCAGGTGTACAGAAAAGTGATTCAGTTATATATATATATGTGTGTGTGTGTGTGTATACATATATATATATATATATATATTCGTTGTTGTTGAGTTGCTATATCGTGTCCTACTCTTTTGCAGTCCTATGAACTGTAGCCTGCCAGTCTTCTGTCTGTGGAATTCTCCAGGCAAGAATACTGGAGTGGGTTGCCATTTTCTTCTCTAGGGGATCTTCCTGACCTGGGGATTGAATGCACATCTATCTGCATCTCCTGCATTGCAGGCAGATTCTTTTCCCACTGAGACAGCTGGCAAGCCCTGGGATACACACACACATATACACACACATATATACACATACAAATATACATATATGGAACATATATATATATATTCCCTTGCAGGTTATTACAAAATATTGAGTATAGTTCCCTGTGTTATAGGTCCTTGTTGGTTATCTATTTTACATATAGTATTGTGTATATGTTAATCCAAAACTCGTAATCTGTTATTCCCCCACCTTTCCCCTTTGATAACCATAGATTTGTTTTCTCTGTCTGACTCCACATATAAGGGAATCATATATTTGCCTTTGCCTGGCTTACTCCACTCAATATGATAATCTCCAGTGAACATATATATATATTCCCTTGCAGGTTATTACAAAATATTGAGTATAGTTCTCTGTGTTATAGGTCCTTGTTGGTTATCTATTTTACATATAGTATTGTGTATATATTAATCCAAAACTCGTAATCTATTATTCCCCCACCTTTCCCCTTTGATAACCATAGATTTGTTTTCTCTGTCTGACTCCACACATAAGGGAATCATATATTTGCCTTTGCCTGGCTTACTCCACTCCATATGATAATCTCCAGGTCCATCATCGTTTCTGCAAATGACATTATTTCATTCTTTTTTATGTCTGAGTAATATAGTTTTGATTTGGTTTCATAATCTTTAAAGTGCAAGCCAATCAAATATTTACTGGATTAGATTCCCTGTAACTTTAAATGTTATTTTTATTACTTTTTAACAATGATATGATATTTATAATATCTTAATAATCTCTTTGTAAGCCCTGGACTTACTGATAGTGTACCCTTTGCAATTTACAGCTGTTCCTTTTAGGAATTTTTGAAGTATTCATTAAACAAACAAAAAAAGGTACTCAAGAGTTGATAATAATTTAAACTTTGTTAAAAGGCACATTCATTGACTTTATCTGAAATATAATGATTCACAAAGTATATTCTTGTATAAGTGCTAAATGTGTTTGGGAAACCCCATTGCCTGTATGTTGCACTTAAAATTCACAAATCCTATCAGTATGGGAAACATTCATAGGAGTCTCTTTAACTTTGTCCAGATATTTTGTAAATTGCTTTTACCATGA
Organism: Oreotragus oreotragus; assembly: GCA_006410675.1. NCBI lineage: Eukaryota > Metazoa > Chordata > Mammalia > Artiodactyla > Bovidae > Oreotragus > Oreotragus oreotragus. The sequence continues at coordinate 125,520 of SJYX01019449.1, forward strand.
AACCCTTTTACACTGAATGTTGGGGAGCAGTATTAAGAAGAACACTTCTCAGTAACATCTACTAGGAAATTCCCACAGACCACCCCCGGCTTAGAGTTTAACTGTAATTAATGGCCCTCTTCCGTTATCTCATAGTTGGAGTCAGTCACACATCTGATTCTCTTCTAAATTTGGAAAAGCTGATATCAGTCTTTCAAGTTCAGCAGAAGGAAGACCTGCTGCTCAGCACTTAGCTCGTTATAAAGTAGCTGTCAGATGGCTCTCTCTTTAGCTCAGTAATTCTCATCATTTTTCACTGAACAGAAGTGAGGCTGGAAAAAATCGGCACAGACAGAGCAATATGCCATAAAGTCAAGTAATGTGATAGGACCATCCCTCATACCCTGAAAAAAAGAAGTGATAACTGCTTTCAAAGTAGACTCTTGAGTATTATTATATAATATTTAGAGTGAAAAAAAAAAGATCTTGCAACTTTTATTTCAAATGTTTTCATTTAAACAGGATATCTTCATTCAGCACAAGTTGCTGGGCATTGTCTATTCACGCATTTTTCCTTATGTGCCCAGAAGTGAACTTTGATTGCAAGCTTACACTTTTGCTAGTAGGAAAGCAGTTCTGTCCTAAGCTGAACACATGCTATGTCAGAGCAACTGGATGGCACTAAGGATGCAGTCTATGGAAAATAGTGGTTTTTCTTTTCTTCTCAAATGCTAACTAATGAGAACCTAGGTCCTTGGGCTCATTAGCACCAAGTGTTCTGAGCTATAACCTGGCTCAATATTATTAACAGAAGTGACGGCCTATGAGAAATTAGAGGGGGAGAGGTGAATTTTTGCATGTCATGAATAATTCCTGGGTGATTAATTTCAGTCCTAAAAGTATACTGTGCATTGAAGAAATACTCTAGATATAAAGGAAACCAAGAAAATGGTTGATTGATCATTATCCGATTCTAAATAGATGCAATGATTGACAGCAAAAGAAGCTTCTTCTGTGAGAGAGAATAATGTGTTAAGAATTCAGAGATCATTTTCAATTTCCTCCTCCCTAAATGACCACAGCCTCTTATTTTTCTAAATCTTAATCTATTCTGGGATCACTTTTTGTACCTCTTGACCTTCCAGTATTAATGGGAAGTGAGAAAGCAAAGATAGTTATATGTTATGTAGTTCCAGAGATACATTTATCACTAAAAAAAAAAAAAAAACGGCCAACTTTATATGGACTGATGACTCTTCATAGACATCCTCAGCTCCAACCTTTTACATGGTACTTTCAGAGGCTCACAGTTCTCCTTGCCATCACAGCAAACCTAAAACTCATAATCTCCCCAATAAAATTGGCTCCTGTTCCTAAAAATTCATTTTCTGCTGGTGATACCTCGCTCCTTCAAGATTCCTCTGTTAAATATACTAGACTCATCTTTCATGACCCCTGTGATTCATCCCACCTTTCCATTCCTATCATTCCACACCATTCTCTCCCAAGAGGGCTAACTTGGCTCTTGCCTCATGGATGTACAATGTGATTTTCTGCCTCTGGGCTTGCTTCTGCTCTCTCCTGATCTGGGACATCTTCCCCACTTATTCCCACCCCTAAGTCCCAGCCAAGCACCCGGTTAGTGACCCCGGGTCCACCTCAATCAATCTCCATGAAGTTCTGCTTCTTTTCTAATCCTCACTGTGTATTTTACTACCTAAACTCCCGTCATGTTCTTTCTCTTCTGTGTGCCTCTACAACTTGTATTTATTAATCTTGATGTCCTATCTTGGAGATATTTTTATTGCTTGCCTCACCTATTACATGGGCCAAATAATAGGTGCTCTGTGAATATTTAGAAAGACAGAACCTTGAGCAACTGGAGGAGACTGTCTTGTCCAGTATGTCTTTTTTCATTGTTCATTTATTTTTTTTGGGGGGGGGTGTATTTTTGTTTGTTTCTTTTCAGTGTCAAGGATAAAATGAGTGTTAGTCACTCAGTTGTGTCTGACTCTTTGCAATCCCATGGACTATATAGCCCACCAGGCTCCTCTGTCCATGGAATTCTCCAGGGAAGAATACTGGAGTGGTTTTTTTTTTTTTTTTTCAAATATCAAGGATAAAATGAGACTCAGAGTCTGAGAACCTTGTTTCAGAACTTGCAAAGCTCAGAGCCAACCCAAAGTTCCTGATCCCTTTCCTGTGCTCTGTTTTCTGTTTTTTGAAATAGTTTTACTGAGGTAGAGTTCATATAAGATGAAATCCACCCTTGTAGAGTGCCCAATTCAGCGGGTTTTAGTATGCCTGTAGAGTTGTACAGCCATCACCATTTATGCACCCGTTACCGATCGGTTACCATGCTCCCCACCCGCAACCCCAGGTGACCACTAGTCTACTTCCTGTCTGTGGATTTGCCTAGTATAGACATTTCACATAAGTGGAATCATAATTGTTTTGTGATTGACTCATTTTACTTACTAGAACGATTTCAAGCTTCATTCATGTGTCAGTTCTTCATCCCTTTTGATTGCTGAAAAATGTTCTATTGTATGGATACAATGCAGGAAGGGGGACCCCTCCCAGGGCCTGAGAGTGGACTCTTGTCTGGCACTCAGAAATGACTTGTCCAAGACGACACCTGTACTGACAAAGCCACAGACTTCATGGGAAGGGCCTCCCTGGTGGAGAGCAGCAGTGTGAGGGAATGCAGAGCTTCTCTGCCACCTGGTTCACAGGCCCACCCAACTTTTATGGTAAGAGGGTTAGTTTCTGGGTTGCCTCTGGCCAATCTTTCTGACTCAGGGTCTTCCCTGGTGACACGCATGTCTCTCAGCTCAGATATATTCCAGCATGAGATCTTCTGGGAGATGAGCAGGACACTTTGTCCCCTCCCTCCTCTTTTTGGCCCCTCCCAAATTCTTCTGGGTTAGTCCATTCTGTAACACCATACACAAAAAAAAGTTCCAAATGGATGAAAGACCTAAATGTGAGAGCAGACACTGTGAAACTCCTAGAGGTAAACATAGGCAGAACGCTCTTTGACGTAAATCACAGCAACGTCTTTTTTTGACCCATCTCCCAGAAATAGCAATAACAACAAAAACAGATAAATGGGACCTACTTAGAAGCTGTTGCACAGCAAAGAAAGCAATAAACAAATGAAAAAATGGCCCACAGATTGGGACAAAATATTTGCAAATGATGTGATGGGCAAGCAATTAGTCTCCAAAATTTAAAAACAGCTCATGATGTGTAACAGCATCAAAACAAACAAGTCAGTCAGCAAATGGGCAGAAGACCTAAATAGACATTTCTCCAAAGAAGACACACAGATGATCAAGAGCCACATGAAAAGATGTCCAACATTTTAAATCATTCAGTTCAGTTCAGTCGCTTAGTCGTGTCCGACTCTTTGTGACCCCATGAATCACAGCACGCCAGGCCTCCTGTCTATCACCAACTCCCGGAGTTGACCCAGACTCGCATCCATCAGGTCAGTGATGCCATCCAGCCATCTCATCCTCTGTCGTCCCCTTCTCCTCCTGCCCCCAATCCCTCCCAGCTTCATAGTCTTTTCCAATGAGTCAACTCTTCTCATGAGGTGGCCAAAGTACTGGAGTTTCAGCTTTAGCATCATTCCTTCCAAAGAAATCCCAGGGGTGATCTCCTTCAGAATGGACTGGTTGGATCTCCTTGCAGTCCAAGGGACTCTCAAGAGTCTTCTCCAACACCACAGTTCAAAAGCATCGATTCTTCGGCGCTCAGCTTTCTTCACAGTCCAACTTTCACATCCATACATGACCACAGGAAAAACCATAGCCTTGACTAGGCGGACCTTAGTCGGCAAAGTAATGTCTCTGCTTTTGAATATACTATCCAGGTTGGTCATAACTTTTCTTCCAAGGAGTAAGCGTCTTTTAATTTCATGGCTGCAGTCACCATCTGCAGTGATTTTGGAGCCCCAAAAAATAAAGTCTGACACTGTTTCCACTGTTTCCCCATCTATTTCCCATGAAGTGATGGGACCGGATGCCATGATCTTCGTTTTCTGAATGTTGAGCTTTAAGCCAACTTTTTCACTCTCCTCCTTCACTTTCATCAAGAGGCTTTTTAGCTCCTCTTCACTTTCTGCCATAAGGGTGGTGTCATCTGCTTATCTGAGGTTATTGATATTTCTCCCAGCAATCTTGATTCCAGCTTGTGTTTCTTCCAGTCCAGCATTTCTCATGATGTACTCTGCATATAAGTTACATAAGCAGGGTGACAATATACAGCCTAATCATTAGAGAACTGCAAATCAAAACTACGCTGAGACATCCTCTCACACCAGCCAGAATGGCCATCAACAAAAAAAATCCACAAACCATAAGTGCTGGAGAGGGTGTGGAGAAAAGGAAACCATCTTACACTGTTGGTGGGAATATAAATTGGTACAGCCATTATAGAGAACAGGGTGGAGGTTCTTTAAAAAATTAAAAATAGAGATACCATATGATGCTACAAACCCCATTCCTGAGCATATATCCAGAGAAAAACAGGACCCATAAGGGTATATGCACCCCAGTGTTCATTGCAGCACTGTTTACAGTAGCCAAGACATGGAAGCAACCTAAATGTCCATCAACATAGGAATGGATAAAGATGTGAGATGTATACGTGTGTTTGTGCAATGGTTGAGTGGAATATTACTCAGCCGTTAAAAAGAATGAAATAATGCCATTTGCAGCAACAGGGATGGACCTAGAGATGGTCATACTGAGTGAAGTAAGTCAGAGAAGGAAAAATATTGTATGACAGCTCTTATATGTGGAATCTAAAAAGAAGTGATACAAATGAATTTACTTACAAAACATAAAGAGATTCACTGACTTAGAGAATGAACTTATGGTTGCTGGGGGAAGGGTTGGGGAGGCAATAGTTAGGCAATTTGGGATGGACGTGTGTACACTGCTGTATTTAAAACAGATAACCAACAAGGACCTAGTGTACAGTATGTGGAGCTCTGTTCAGTGGCATGTGGCCACCAGGACGGGAGGGGAGTCTGGGGGAGAATGGGTGTATATGTACATATGGCTCAATCCCTTTGCCGTTCACCTGGAACTGTCACAACATTGTTAGTTGGCTACATGGCAGTACAAAATGAGAAGTTTAAGAAAGAGGCGTACTGGGGACTGGCATGCCCTCCCTCCTTTTGCCCCTCCAGAATTTTCCTAGTTAGTTTTCCAGGCAGCACTGAGTTCCTCATGGGGACCTCCTGCCGTGAGACAGCTCAGGCAAGCAGCTATCATCAGGCCAGGCTGATAGTTTCAGTCAGCAGTTCCTTAGCACACATTTAAAAAAAAAAAATTCATTCTTCAGATAATGGACTTTTGGGTTGTTTCCACTCTGGGGCTGAAATGAATAATGCTGCTGTGAATATCCATACATGAGTTTTTGTGTGAACCTATACTTTCTGTTTCCTGGGTACAGGCCCAGGTGTCGTATCGTCACTCTATATTTAACCTTTTGAGGAACTGCCAGAGTGTTTTCCAAAGCTGCTGCACCACTTACGGTCCCGTCGGTAGTGTATGAAAGTTCCAGTGTCTCTGCATCTTTGTCAACAATTATCATCTGCCTTTCTAATGATGCTCATCCCAGTGGTTGTGAAGTGGCATCTGTCTCACGGTGGCTTTGATTTGCATNACTGCCAGAGTGTTTTCCAAAGCTGCTGCACCACTTACGGTCCCGTCGGTAGTGTATGAAAGTTCCAGTGTCTCTGCATCTTTGTCAACAATTATCATCTGCCTTTCTAATGATGCTCATCCCAGTGGTTGTGAAGTGGCATCTGTCTCATGGTGGCTTTGATTTGCATTTCCCAATGGCTGTTGATGCTGAGCACCTTTTGTGCCCTTTCTTTAAAACTACCTTTTCCCTTAAAAAGCTAGTTTTGTATATTTTCATTTTAATATCCTAAAATAAGTACATCCCCGAGGAAAGCCACATGTGTATCTTGGACCTTTTTGGAAAGGAATGTTGTAAGAAAACTTCCTATATTTACCATTATTGCTGATACTCATCAATTAGAGAACTTTGGCTGGAGTAAAAGTTTTAACTAGATTTTTAAAAAAATTGTCCAAAACCCACCACCCAAACTGCAAAGCACCCAAACCCATCTGTAGTGATTGTCAAATATGATTCCTCAGTTTACTCAAACACTGGGTTGAGACTAGATACATATCCTGGCTATTTTTTCTTATTTTACATCTGGCACTTGCCTGAAATTTCTCTTATTCAGAACTGTGAGTTTTGGGATCTTGTATTTTCAAAAACTTACTTGCGAGCACACCTGCAATATTGTTAATGAGGAATGGGTGGCACTTTGTATTTTGAAGTTGTCAGGTTGAGTGGACATAATTCAGACATAGTTTGTTCTGTTAATAGCAGATTTCCAAAGTATAATACTTAATGAAATCTAAGCCTGGCTGATTGGTTACACCTGAACAGGATTCACTTACGTTATAACCATAGATATCGTTATTTTGTCTGGCATATAAAAAGCAAGCACTTCAAAACATTCGAAGATTCCCCTGTGAGAGCTCCATATTGCAGACTTATTACTTTGGGGGTAGCTGAGAGCTTCCATTGTATCTATAATATTTGATTCCCACTTGAACACAGGCAGCAAAAATGAGTTTATAGTGGGTCTCTGAGGTAACTTTAGTCAGAAACAAGATTAATATTAAGTCTTGTCTCTGGATTTCTCTCAAAGGATCTTTTTCTCAAAGGGGGAGGGGTCATTTCTTCTGTGCCCTAAAAATTCTTGATTTTTACAGATCTGTTAAAAAATTAGCAATTCAAATTAGAATTAATAAGATATTCACATACTTATAGACATAGAACAGGTGGTAGATATGTTGAGCATAAAGTAGTCTCGCATAGATCTGGGGAGAAAAGAAAGCATATCCTTCCAAATGAACACAATTTAAAACCAAAATAATTATTACTTTATGAGGCACTTTGGATTAAAATTAAGAAATAGCTTTTTCTTTCACCCAGGAAAATGTTAAGATATAAAGTGGCATCTTGCATATTCAATAAGCTCTTCTCAAGAATGTGTCTAATCAGGATTTTTTCATCCTTCAAGTTTCTCATTTGCAATGCCCTGCTCATCCTTCCTCTCTCCCTTCCCTTTGTTATTTGGCCTTAAAAAAAAAAAAAAAAGCTGACAAGCTCCGTATCGCTGTCCAAGTGCTGAACTCTCACCAGTTTAAAAAGGCAGTGTTTTTATAGGGGAATCGTGAGGCTGCCACGTTGATTTCAGGAAGCCTCGGTTCCATTCTTTTCCTCTGTCATTAAGATGACAACTTGAACAGGGTGACTGGCCACGGATGCTGCTGCTGCGTGTCAGCCACAGAACAGAGGACAGGGCTTGGCCTGCGGAGAGGAGCTGGAGAGGAGCTGTAGGGACTGTGGATGGATGGGAGGAGGTGGAAACGAGACTACAAAGACTGCCTTGGCATAGAGGCTGATGGCTCTTTATAGACTCTAGCCTCCAGGTCATTTACACTAGAAATGTGCTTTTAGAGGAAAGAATATTGCCCATTAGTGAACAGAGGATTTCAGTGGGGAAGGAACAAGTTGTACTCATAGAGGTCACACCAAAAATATCCAATCTCTCATTATTGTAATAGAGGTGTGTGTATGTATACGTATGTGTGCATGTGTATATGCGTGCACTTGTGATCAGGCAGGTGGGCTTGATGTTTTAACATGTTTGACCAATTTGATGAGATCATGAGTATGTTTTTCATGTATTTGTTAGCAATGACAAAATATGGGTTTAATAAAAATGTTAAGTTTTTGATTCTCTATTGCCCTTTCACAGCATAATATATTAATTATTCCTGCATTTTCCAAATCAAAAGAGGTCTCATGCTGATGCCCAAAGTTTAGAGGCAGTGTTCCATTTTGCGTCAAAACCTAGTCGTCATCCTCGGACACGAAGTTCTGTCCAAGATGATGGTTGGAATAGTGCTGTCCTCTCCTCCCATTACTAGCCCAGCTCCTCAGAGAAGAAGCAGAGGAGAAAATTACTGCCCTGCATGCACGAAACAGGAGAAGAGAAAGGCATAGCACATTAACAGTAGTAGCAGTGATGATACCCATGGCCATAGTATTAATAATTAATGTCTTTGGAATACCTGCTTTGTGTCAGGTACAGTGCTGAATGGTCTATGTGTATTATATTCTTGGTTCTCATAATGGCTCCCCATCGTGGGTACTGTTATCCCATTTTACTGGTGAGGAAGCCAAGGCAAAGAAATGTGAAGGAACAGTCCCAAAGTATACGTCAGCATTCTGTCGGTCCAGAAATCCTCCATGGATAACCTGACTGTGGAGCACATCTCTACTCTGAGATTAGCATTTTCTAGGGATGGACATTCTAGGGATGAGTGTGGCCTGGAGAATGGATGGCATTGGGGTGGGTAGATTGAGGCTGATAACGTTGAATCAGAAGGAGGCTTCTAGAAGAGAAGAGCATTCTCCCCCTGCCTCCCAGCTTAATTGAGACATAATTGACATATAACAAGAATAGCATTCTTTAAAGGAAGGGTAGGGATAAATGTGGTGCATTCATGAGATAATGGTGTATCCAGGCTTATCAAGCAGGCTTTTCATGCTGGGCAGAGACAGATAGCCCTGCAGTCTGTAATAGACAACCTCATTCCAGCTAGGCAGAAGGGCAAGAGAGATGGGGGAACAAAATACCTTGACTCTTCATTTGTCCTGTTTCTTAAGACAGACAAAAAGTATCTGTCATTTACCCACTTGCCTGAGCATAAGTAAACTCTTGACTCCAAGGATGCCGGGATTCGAGAAATCTTTTTAAGCTGTTGCAAGTTGTTTTGAAAATGTTGGTCTAAATACTTCGACTATAATAAAGGCTGCCTAGTTGGAGATTTTTGTGAGTTTTTTTTTTTCTTTTTTTTTTTTTTGTTTGGGGAGCAAGCCAAGTGCTGATGATTTTTATGGAAGAAAAGCAGGGGATTTGCCATCACCTTAAAATCCTAATTATATGTGATTAGTTATATGGTCTCAATCCTTGAATTTAGACAGGCGTATAATTAAAATGGCTGTTTTGATGGCTTATTTAAAGAGATAAATGTCAACCTGCTTCTTGGGATTCATATACTAAGAGACTTTACCCTAAAACAGAGAATTTTGAAATAAAAGATTCACTCTGCCTTACAATTTTACCTTATACTTCATGGTGCAGAAAATGTAACTGGTTCCAAAATACCATATGGGACATTTGTACCAATTGTTAGTCTATAAGAATTATCTTATTACCCTAACCCCTGCAGATTTGAACTCCATAGATTTATCCTGAGAAGCTCTTCTTCTTCTTCTTCTTCTTATGACCATGTATCCAAGGTCTTGGGGGCTTCCCCGGGGGCTCAGCAATAAAGAATCCACCTGCAATGCAGAAGGCACAGGGGACACGAGTTTGATCCCTGGGTGGGGAAGATCTCCTGGAGGAGGAAACGGCAACCCACTCCAGGATTCTTGCCTGGAAAATTCCATGAACAGAGGTGTCTGGCAGGCTATAGTCCATAGGATGGCAAAGAGTCAGACTCAACTGAGTAGCTGAGCATACACACTCTTAAGGTTTTACTCTTACAGTTTCTACTGAATGTTAAGAGAAAAGTCTTCAGGATGTATTTCCAGTAAAAGCAAGTAACATCTACAAGTGCTTACTATGTATCAGGTGTTATTACAAGTACATTAAATTTGTTTAGTTTATTAATTCTTATAGTACCCCGTGTGGTGGGTACTATTACCCATTTTTCTGAAGGGAGACCTGAAGCACAGAAATTTTAATAACTTGCACAATGGAGCATAGTTATTATGTATCAGGTCTCAGGATTGAATCCAGGCAATTTGACCTTGGGCCTTTGCTGCTGACCACTGCTATTCTCTATGGATAAGATTAAGCCTGCGTGCCAACCATATAAAATATCAAAGTTCTTTGTCTAGTAATTCCAAGTACTTGCTTTTCTACCATCTAGAAAAGCATTGTTGAATGCACACTTTTTTTTTTTAAGCAGGTTTTTAATCATTTTGTGTGTGTGTGTGTGTGTTTTGCCATACATTGACATGAATCAGCCACAGGTGGACATGTGTTCCCCATCCTGACCCTCCTTCCCACCTCCCTCCCCATCCCATCCCTCAGGGTCATCCCAGTGTACCGGCNATTGGATGCTAATTACTTTACAGTATTGTAGTGGTTTTTGCCATACATTGACATGAATCAGCCACAGGTGGACATGTGTTCCCCATCCTGACCCTCCTTCCCACCTCCCTCCCCATCCCATCCCTCAGGGTCATCCCAGTGTACCGGCCCTGAGCGCCCTGTCTCATACATCGAACCTGGACTGAAGATATGTTTCATGTGTGATAATATACATGTTTCAATGCTATTCTCTCAAATCACCCCACCCTTGCCTTCTCCCACAGAGTCCAAAAGTCTGTTCTTTACATCTATGTCTCTTTTGCTGTCTCATTATAGGGTCATCGTTACCATCTTTCTAAATTCCATATATATGTGTTAATATACTGTATTGGTGTTTTTCTTTCTGACTTACTTCACTCTGTATAATGGGCACCAGTTTCATCCACCTCATTAGAACCAGTTCAAATATGAATGCAGATTTCTTAACCAGCCTGCATCACAGATACAGATGCAGCATATGAAGGGGAATATCTGAATTATATCCCTACCTAAGGAGTGAAGGAAATGTATAACAGTCATCTACTGGTGCGTAATAAATTATTCTAACACTTTGTGGCTTAAAGCAGCAAACATCTATTAGCTCCCATTTCTATGAGTCAGGAAATCCAGGCACAGCTCAGTAGAGTGCCACTAACTGAAGGTCTCCCACAAGGCTGTCATCCAGTACGGACTAGAGCTGTGGTCCTATCTCCAAACTTGACTAAGGAAGATCTGCTCAAAATCTCACAAGCATGGCAATTAGCAGTGCCCAGGTTCTGGAAGTGTTGGTGGGAAACATCAGTTGCTTGCCCCATGGACCTCTCCATAGGGAAGTTCATAGCAGCTAATATTGCTCAAGCAAGCCAGTGAGAGAGGGTAACTCAAGACAGAAGCCAGAATATTTTTGTAAGCATCACTTTTACTATATTCCATTTGTTGGAAGCAATTCAGGAGATCCAGCCCAGGCTTTGGGGCTTCCCTGGTGACTCAGATGGTAAAGAATCTGTCTGCAAGGCAGGAAACCCAGATTCAATCCCTGTGTTGGAAACATCCCCTGGAGAAGGGAATGCGTCCCACTCCAGTATTTGTGCCTGGAGAATTCCATGGACAGAGGAGACTGGTGAGCTACAGTCCGCCGGGTTGCAGAGAGTCAGACACAAGTGAGCAGCTAGCACTTTACTTTACAGCTCAGGCTTAAGGGAGACGATTACAAAGCATGAATACCAAGAAGTGAGCTTTATCGGCCTCCATTGTTCACGTTGTCTGTCAACGTGTCTCCGCTTGTCTGAAGTTAGAATTGCTGTAGAGTAATTTTTTGTCTTCTTGCCTGTTTTTTAGTTAATGGACATAGCAACTTATCTTTTTTTAAAGCTTCTTTTTTTATTGGAGAAGGAAATGGCAACCCACTCCAGTATTCTTGCCTGGAAAATCCCATGGACAGAGGAGCCTGGTAGGCTACAGTCCATGGGGTTGCGAAGAGTCAGACACGACTGAGCGACTTTCCTTTCCTTCCTTTAGAAAAAAAGACCGTTTGTGTACCCTTCATTAACTTCACACCAATTTTGCCCAGTTTGGTATATTGTGATATGTTTTAATTATATCTCCCCTGATTTAGCGTGGCTGGTCCTTTCTTACAGGGATAGGATATTTAGTATTCTGGCAGAATTGACTGGTTAATTTGTTTAAACAAGTAGTTAATTCAGGCAAGCAACCAATTTGACTGATCTGAATCCATTTAGTACATGCTTGTTTAGGAGAGTTAATCAGATAGTGTGTTCGTTTAGCTCTAAGTTGAAAAAAATCTGAGAAGTAGAGTGGGTTTTCTCTAGCCTGTTTTTCAGATCCATAATGAGGGAAAATATGAAATTGATGAACGAAATTTTTCAAGACGACAGCAAGTTGTAAATTGTATTCTTCTATGTGGAACCTGATGTGCTGCAGTCCACAGGGTTGCAAAGAGCTGGACATGTCTTAACAACTAAACGACAGCATGTAAGACTACGTTTGATGAATGAGTATTCCCGTCAGAGGGTGATACCAGGTTTGAGTTTTTGAAACGGATCCTTTCTGTAGGAAATCTCCATTGTAATTCTTTGCCAAAACATCCTTTCAAAGGTATACCCATTTTTTCTTAGTTATTATTACAAAATGATCCCGACATGTAAGATACATTGGTAATGACGTATATCACATTTGTTCATATTTTGCATCACTTTTATTTCTCATAGAATTCATTCATTTAGTTGTTCAGTCATTTATTCATTCAGCAGTCATCTATTGGGAGTTTGGATCAAACAGTTCTAATCACTGCAGTGTAACTCTAACCTTTGCATAATTTTCAAGATATCTTTGTCACTGTGAGAGTATTTAGGGCCTCATGCTGGATTGAGGGAGCAAAATTTGCTTCTTAACATTTTCATTAGAAAACAAGCTTCAAGTAGCTATGTTATCTTTTGATTGTTTCAGCAAAGCTGTTCTCTTAAAGAGTATTTAAATATCACCAAAAACTGATACATAATTCTCCAAGAATGATGGTTCATAGGGAGATAAATAAAAGGCTTAACACAGACAGAAATATAAATTAACTTGGAGAGAAAAGAACCCAATTATTGATTGGATCCAAACCTTGATTATGAGTCAGTAGCAAATAGTGAGAGAAGGATAATGATCCATGACTAAATGGAAATAATTTAGCTTGATTATCCCTGTATTTTCAAGAGCAGCAAGATCAGCCACATGAAGACAAGTGGTATAGAGTTGTAAATTAAGTGTAGTGTTGTTGCAATTATATGTAAGATATCATAATCTCACTTAGTCCCATAGAGCTGAAAGTATGAATTTATGAAGCATAATCCACTTTATGAATTTTGTTAGTAATAAGAAATTACACAAGAGCTTCTGAATTCTTATTAGGGTGATGAGAATTGTCCTTTCTGTGTTCTTCCCATTGATGGTTGATGCAGTTCCCTGCACAAGGGTACTCAGTATCCAACCCGATTCACCATGATTCTATATGTTAATAATGGCTAAATGACTGTATTGAATGATTCTGGTCAAATGAAATGTAATGGGTAGGATTATAGAACCTGGTTAGCTGTTGTTGCTTTTATTATTACTATTATTATTGAAGGATAATTGCTTCACAATATTGTCATGGTCTGACAAACATCAGCATGAGTCAGCCTGATTATTAGGTTTTAAGTTATTCAAACCTATCAAATTATATAGATTTTAAAGAGCAAATGTCATTAAAATCCTTTTTTTAAAAGCCCTCAGTATAGTCACTTCATAGCTGTGCCCAAGAAAAATCATGTGATATGGAATTCCCCTTTAAAAAATTAAATTTTTATGTGTTGCCTGAGAGCTAGCTATGTGCAAATAAATTCTGCCTTTGTTTTAGTGGGTTTCCTTGCCATTGAAAATATCATTCTTCCACACATTACATCTTGCTTTCCACCATAATTTATCTCTTCAGGTCATGTCTATTTTGGCTATATTTTTTTTAACCTCAGTTCCTTCAATATGAATGTTCTTTTGAACTCAGCAATACTTGAGGGACTCAGCGCTCTTGTCCAAGTGAGTTACCACGATCGAGTCCACACATCACACCTGTAGCCCTGGCACCTCTGGGAGGTACCAGCACGCACGCTCCACAGTTTGTTTCCATGTCCTGGCTATTATAAACAGTGCTGCAATGAACATTGGGGTACATGTGTCTCTTTCTACCCTTTCTACCCTTTAAATCGTAGATACATGTGTTTATATTAATTAAAAAGCCCTGTATAATTCAGTGAGGATAGGCGTGTGATAGGACCATTAGCAATTCGACAGAAGAGTAAGAACACGTTATATCAATCATGGATGGTGTGTAGGAGCTAAATTAAAGGATTCTTGATTGTTCTATGTTATCCACAATCCCGTAATTAAGGTACAATTCTACCTCCTCAAGTGCACTTTCTCATCCTGTTTGGAACTAACTTGCTCTGGTAGGCAATGTTCTAGATTGCCATATGTTGTCATTACATGTGACTTTTTTCTAAATGAAAGTATACTGAATAAAGCTGAGAAGAGCAGTAAACAAGTAAAAATGCATTCACCTAAGTTTTAAAAATTCACATAGTTACAAAATTGTGTAATTTTCAGTCTCATCTACAGAAGTGAATGCACAGGAAAAAAGTTGGCAGTAGTGTTTTGATATGCTGAAAGCAATGAACAGATATACAAATACATTAAGGTTTAGCTGTCAGTTAATTCACACATGTGTGTGGTACCCAGGCATCCCTGGTGGCTCAATGGTAAAGAATCTGCCTGCCAGGCAGATGCAGGTTTGACCCCTGGGTCAGGAAGGTCCCCTGGAAAAATAAATGTCAACCCACTTCAGTATTCTTGCCTGGGAAATCCCATGGACAAAGCAGCCTGGCGGGATACAGTCCGTGGGGTTGTGGACGAGTCCAACAGGGCTTATTGACTAAACAACAGCACTATGCAATGCCCACATAGTCACACATTCTAGCTCCGATTCCTCCTTTTAGGCACAAGCAGAGGACCACATTCTTTGTAGTGGTTCGCAGTGACCATTAGCAGCGTTGAACTACAGTAGCAAGTTTTAAGTATCCCTTCAAGTAAGTGTATGGGGCGCTGAGGTTGTCCCACAGTTTGCGTCTCTGTTCTTCATCACGTGTCTCACGATTCCAGTGGGACTGGGAATTACATATGGTATCAGCAGAAAGTGTAGCCTTCAAAAGGTGCTGCTGATGCTGAAGTACCTGAGAGTGTTGCATCTTGAGTAGGATATATTCTAAAAGGTAGAAGAGAACTTTGATGCTGCAAGACTGCAACTCTCAGATCTCGTCCTCTAGCTGGAAAACCTAACTGCACTAAAAATTTCAGTTGCCAACCAAAAAAGATAATGAGTATTTGTTGCCTCTGGGGCATTCTCAGGACATTGAGGGATGCATGGAAGTGGAAGAAGGATCTCAGCTTTGCAGAACAGTGGAATTAGTTGAGTCTGTGGTTGCTTTCTCATTGTAGGCGATAAAGCATACATTGCAAAAACTCATAGAGAACAATTTAAACTCATTATTTAGTCAAGGGTGCAAGTCTGAACTCAAGGCTGTAACTGCAATGCAGGTCCTAAGAAAGTCCTAAGAAATATCACTGTACGGTAGAGCTAGCGAAGGTTTGACTTTTTTTCCCCTCTCATCATCACTATAATTACTACAAAATTATACTGAGCTTTGAAAAATTCAGTCAATTATATGATCTCGGCATACCCTAAATTCTACAATCCAACCAATCGTGTCAAGAAAAAAGTATTCTCTTTAATTGGTTTTCAATTGACTGTCCTGTCCTTCAGCCCTTTTTCTGGCTTCCTTTAGTTCCTTGTATTGCAGTGAAGCACAGAAAAATTGGAGCTTTTTGCTTTTGCCAAAGACTGTGCCATTTTAGTCAAGTAAAAACACAGCGATTTTGAAAAATTGGCAATGACAATGCAGAGAACAATGCTGCACTGGAAAATCAAGGGACACTAGTGAGTGAAGATCTCTTCTGTTTAGTTTCCCATTGGTTTTACTTTTTAAGTAAGTCTGGCGTTTCTAGAGCAAATGTGATGTTAGATGCAAAAGGAGGGTAGTAACTGGTACTGTTTGATTGACTTTAATTTTCTTTAATCGAACTGTGATACTTTTCTCCCTTTCTACTATATCCACAGTGCAAATAAAGACACTCTTCATGAATTAAAGCAAATTTTCTTTGGTCACTTTAAGCCATTGGTAAAGCATAAATTTTAAAAAAGATTAAAAATATGAGTCCCATATAAATATTAAATGAACATATCAAACATTTTATTCATCTCATTAATTAATGACAGAACTTGGAAGATGGCAAGGCTGGCATTTATGGGCACTTTAATAAAGGAATGTTAGAATGAAACTGCTAGGTGAGTTATGAAATTGGTTAATGTCCATTGGGGCAATAAACTATAAATTTTGACATATTCTTCCCTGTTGGACAGAAATTATCTGAATTTCTATTGGATAGAAAATCTACAAGCCTATAACTTCACTAAGCTAGGGTTCTTTGATCAATAGTAAATACTAAGTTTAATGATCGTTCTTGGATAAAGGAACGATCTTTGTACTGACCTGTTAAATCCCCATGGAAAAAGTCCCTATCTTTTTTTCTTAATTCCAAAGTTTTAAATATCATGTAATATCACTGTCTTTAGACAGATCAGAAATGAATCCTGGTTTGCTTTCCATTCCCTTTGTTTTGTTTTGTTTGGAGTCAATAAACAATAAATCAGTTCTCCTGAATTCTTTGGAAAGTAAGAACAATACAAAATTACTCTAAATGTCCTTTCTTCTATACTAGGTCATGTGTAATGTCATATGAGCTCATAAAGTTATGGATCAGCTGGAGTTTATTGACAAAGCTCAAGTGAGAGATGATTAGAGATAAATCAGGGTGATGATCCGGAAAAGGCAATGGCAACCCACTCCAGTATTCTTGCCTGGAAAATCCCATGGACAGAGGAGCCTGGTAGGCTGCAGTCCAAGGGGTCCCTGAGTCGAACATGACTGAGTGACATCACTTTCACTTTCATGCATTGGAGAAAGGAACGACAACCCACTCCAGTGTTCTTGCCTGGAGAATCCCAGGGATGGGGGAGCCTGGTGGGCTGCCATCTATGGGGTCACACAGAGTCAGGTGTGACTGAAGTGACTCAGCAGCAGCAGCAGCAACAGCAGCAGGGTGACGGTCATGCAAATGGAAAGGAAGGATGGGTGGGAGATATACCCAGACAATAAAACCAATAGGACCTCATGCCTGCTTGTGTATAAAGAAGTGTGAGAAAGGAAAGATCCAAAGATGATGGTGGGATTACACTGGGAATAAATGTGGCCTTTGACATTTTGTATTTCATGCACTACAAAACAGTGAGGTTAAAATGATGATAAAGCAGTTAGATATTTTTATTCTGAGACTTGCATCAGTGTTGGAACCAGGCCTATAACTTTGCTGGAGACCTCCTGAAGGCAACAGGTGAAATCATGGAATCTGATTTAAAAACAGTCCCCTACAGAGGATGGAGAATAACAGAAATAAGGGGACGAAAAGATCAAACCTAACATAGTCAATACTAAGTACTAGAATACAAAGAGACAAGGAAGAAAAGGACAGTCAGTAAGAGAACTGGAATGTGGCCATCTAAATGCATGCTGACTACTTTGAAAATATAAACAAAGAAATAGAGTACTTTCAACACATACAGAAGTTATGTCCCCAGTATTAATATTTCATGCTTCTTTCTAAATTACTATATACAAACAAACTTTTTAGGTACTTCATTATCTCTTGTAGATCTATGAGATCATGGTTAGAGTAGAAATGAGGTAGACAGATCTGTGCTTTTCTTAAAACAAGAGCTGCTCAAGATTTATCTGCCTGAGGGATTTAGGAAACAAGTGAAAATGGAATCTGAGGGATACAGGTAGTCATAGTCAAACACCAGTCTTTATGGAGGCGTGGGCCGCCTCTTATTTGATGCACTTAAAGTGGATTTGACTAGACGGTGCATACTCTTTAAACTGGCTGTTGGGAGCCTTGGAAACTCTGGATGGGTCATTATTTTACCAGGTACATTTCATTGCAGACAACAGTCCTGCCACTGAAAGATTCGTCATGCACCCTAAATGTCTGCAGTAAACTTGGACAGGAATAGAATTGTCAGCCAACTTTGCCGCTGGATCATGGGATGCACCTCAGCCTACATCTTCTGCAGAGTGGAACTCCCAGTCGGTCACCTCACTCAGCAGTCTTCAGGTTGAACAAGGATGATCCTATAGGGCTTATTATTCTGTTCACTCACCACGTTTGCTTGCCAAGTGCAAACACAACCTGAGTATTCATCCAGCACCATCAATTTCACTACTGCTTCAGCGTTCCAGTAGTTGACTTGACAGCTGACATAATTTTGACAAAATTAGAAAGCCTTGTGAAATGGGTTTGTCTCATTCCATTTCTGACAGAGATGTTAAAGAATCATCTCCCTGCCCTGCGTTCTCTCTTCTTTGCAATCTTGGTAATACAGTTGAGCAGCAAATTGGTGAGCTTATCTCCCAGTGAAATCTTTCCTTTTCCTTTTTTATTAATTTTTACTGGAACATTGCTTTGCAAGGTTGTGTTAGTTTCTGGTGTACAGCAAACTAAATCAGGTGTGTGTGTGTGTGTGTGTGTGTGTGTGTGTGTGTCCCCTCTTTTTTGGATTTCCTTCTCATTCAGGTCCACAGAGGATTGATTAGAATTCCTTAAAGTGTGAAAGTGGCTCAGTCGTGTCCGACTCTTTATGACCCCATGGACTGTAGTCCATGGAATTCTCCAGGCCAGAATACTGGAGTGGGTAGCCTTTCCTTTCTCCAGGGGATCTTCCCAACCCAGGAATTGAACTGGGGTCTCCTGTATTGCAGGCAGATTCTTTACCAAGTGAGCTATCAGGGAAGCCTCTAGAGTTCCCTATGCAATACAGCACTTTCTCTTGAGTTATCTGTTTTATACCTGTAGTGTATGTATGTCAGGCCCAATCTCCCGGTTCATCCCACACTCCCACCCTTCGTGTCCATACATTTGTTCTCTATGTCCATGTCTCTGTTTCTGCTCTGCAAATAAGATCATCTGTCTGTTTTTCTAGATTCCACAAATATATGTTACTATGCAGTGTTTGTTTTTCTCTTTCGTACTTACTTATCTCTGTATGACAGCCTCTAGGTTCATCTACGTCTCCTTTTTCAGTGGACTCTGCCCACATGATTCTTTGATCATTTGGAGAAATAAAGCCCTCACACTACAGGAAACCCCTGCTCCACAGGGCCTCAACTCAGAGAGCAGTTCATTGGCCATGCTGGTGTCTTTACAGCCAGTGGGACTCTGGGTTGCTCCGCATGTTTGTAAAGCCACCAACGATGGTGATAGTTCACGTGACAGCAATTTTCTGCTGCTAAAAGTTTCCCAGAGAGAGAGAGAGAGAGAGAATGGTACATATTCCAGGATCTTGGCTGTAATATTTTTGTGTTTTTTTGAGAAATAATAACTGTGGGCTTTGTTCCATAGTTAGATATTCTATACTTAACATAAATAATTGGAATTGCAACAGATATTTTGTTTTCTTTTCCTTTAAAGGAATAATAATTCGTATGGCTTTCTCTTAAGTAGATAGATTTTTAACAAGTAACAAACATCTAAAAATACTCAGACTTATGACTAGACAGATATATTCATTCACTTGCTTTAAAATTATGTGAGACCAGGATGTGGGAGCGGGTGTTGATCTAAATTTGAAGAAAAGACTAGAATTTTCCTTTACATAGACAGCAAACATTTTCTTTCCAGTTGGAACTCATATTCACTTAGTGGAGTGGTGTTGCCATGGGAAGGTGTTATACATGGTTCTTAGATGGGAGCCATGTGGCTTTAAGGCAGCATGCTATCTGCACATACTCTGTGCAGTGACAAGCCTGACTATAAAGGGCCGTGTTGATCCAGGATCAGTACTTGCTGTTTCTGCATGAATGTGGTAGAGCTAGAGCCTCTGCTTTCTCCTGCACCTCCTTTTCCCCTTCTGCCCCCTCTCCTCTTCTGTTGCCAGTGTTCAAAAGTACTTCCAAATTAAAGGAAAAAACTCCCCACTGATGTCACTCTACCGTCTCTCCTTAACAGAATTAATTTCCATTCCTTTCTGTTGAGAACTCGCTTCTTGACTCAGCATTTAGCCCTGCACAGCCTTTTGGAATAGAGCTGTCATCACTGCTTTGAATCTGTGGCTGCGTGTGGTGTTAGAAATAACAACATTGTGTAGATGGGAGAAGTGGGGGACAGAGGGGTGAAGTGACTTGTACCCAAGAACTCGCAGCTGGTAAGTGTTAGACATGAGATTCAAATCTGGGTTGTTTTTGAAGTCTGTAGATTCATCTTTTCATGACACTGCCTCTTTGTTGAATGAATGACTTTTATAAAGCATAAAAGTTGGATTGCAGGAAAGACCATCTTGTTACAAGCAAACTGCCATTTTTATTTTCTACAGGTATTTAGATTCAATGTTTATTTCTTTCCCAGTGTTGGATTTATTTGATGGCCTAGAATTGTTAAAGAATCCTCCTGCAATGCAGGAAACTCGGGTTAGATCGCTTCGTCAAGAAGGTCCCTTGCAGAAGGGAATGGCAACCCACTCTAGTATTCTTACCTGGAAAATCCCATGGACAGAGGAACCTGGCGGGCTACAGTCCATGAGGTTGCATAGAATCAGACAGGACTGAGAGACTAACACTTGGACTTTTCAGAATCTCATTATCATTTGCATTTCAGAGAAATTTCTGGGCTTCTTCGTTGTTGTTTGATCAGTATATTGAGAACACGGAATGTTCAGGAAATTGTTGAAGAGGGTGGCCCCTCATTATAATACCAATATTGTTTCTATTCTCAAACCTTTGAATGTCTACCTGATTTAAATTCCTTTGTGAATATTTAGGGTGGTATGAAGGAGCATAGTCTAAATATATGGGGAATTCTGATTTTTCCTATGAACCTCCTTTGTTTTATTTATATAGTTGCTATGCTTCTAGCACTGGTGTTTTCCTCTTTGAAAATTGTCCTCTGGTACGAAATACAATTTCAAAGATATTGTTATTTAACATGTTTGAAAAACAGAGTAAAGCTGATCATTTTTGTTTCATAATGTTGCCATTATGAAAAGTTTCTGAAACATCTTGGGTAAAACAGTAAAATGTCCTTCGAGTTTATGTTTCCTTAAAACCTAAAAAAGTTGGACTAGTTGAGGAATAAAAACCATTTTATTCATGTGAACTTTATTAAATTATCATTCTTGGAGGTTAAAAACAATTCATTATTGGCCATTCTATACGGCTTAACCTAAGAGGTCAACTTCTTAATGGTTTGATATTCAATATTTGTATGTATTTATAGAAAGAAAAAGTAGCAATGTGCAGTCTCTTCTTTTTACAGAACTTCTCAGAAAAGCTTAAGGCACCAGCCAAATGTTTTAAGTTCTCTTGGAATCAGTTCGCTTGTTTAGGTGATCCTCAGAATCTTCAGCTTCTGCAATTTCATAAGAAAACAGCTTTCTAAATGCTTGTGCCATGATGCAGTATATGGCCATCACTGTGTAATTAGAAACAATATATGAATTCTTAAATATTGCTCTAAAACATATATTGTTTGCCATAGACTCTCAATTTTTTGATAAGTTTTCAAAGGCTTAGTAGTTTTGGAGTTACCACTAAGCTAGGACTAGACTTAAGTTATTATTTAATAATTGTATTCTGAATTTAATGGCATTCTATTCTTCCTGACATTTAGTAGAAATCCAGATTGCCTCTCTAAGACCAACATAAACAAAAAGTTACTGTGTGGCTCTCTGAGCTTCAGCCTTCCCGTCTGTAAATCTTTGTTGGTGGATAAGTAGTATAGGAGATTAAGGGGCTTCCCAGGTGGCGCTAGTGGTAAAGAACCCACCTTCCAATGCGGGAGACATAAGAGACAAGGGTTCAATCCCTGGGTCAGGAAGATCCCCTGGAGGTGGGGATGGCAACCCACTCCAGTATTTTTGCCTGGAGAATCCCATGGACGGAGGAGCCTGGCGGGCTATAGTGCATGGGGTCACAGAGAGTTGGACACGACTGAAGCGACTTAGCGTGCAGGCACATAGGAGACTAAAACTTTCAAGCAAGCAAAGACCTCCCCCCATGACTTTGCAGTTGATTTTAATGTACTCCATGCAGGTTTGTCCCATTCTGTCTTTGCTTCTGTTGACACACTGATCTCACGTTTCTTTTTGAAATGTGTTTGTAATGTTTGGGACCAACTCAGTAGAGCTAACTATTTAATAGTCAGGAATTTTGCAATGTGGTTATAAAATCATTGCTAGCTTCAGATTGACCATGATGGAAATATTGACTCAGAGAAATTGGGAGATAGTATCTACGGTTTTTGTTTTGTTTTGTCAGAGAGGCGATTTACCAGTGTACCACCAGAATTCACAAGGTTAGTTACTGAAGAATTCTCAGAAAACTTCTTACTTGTGATTATTGCACATGAGGAGTTAATTAAAAACCCCAAATCAGACTCTGAAAACTTGTATACCTCTGAGTTGGTATAGAATAAAGAGAATAACTTGGATAAATACTTATCCAACATAAATACTTTCAAAATGGAAGCACACATACTCAGTTTAGAGAATTACTTCAGTTTTTCCTTCTGAGCCTTTACAAAGTGAAAGTGCAAGTCAAGTCGCTCAGTTGTGGCCGACTCTTTGCTACCGGTGGACTGTAGCCCACCAAGCTCCTCCATCCAGGCAAGAATACTGGAGTGGGTTGCCATTTCCTTCTCCAGGGTATCTTCCCGACCCAGGGATCGAAGCCAGGTCTCCCACATTGCAGGCAGACGTTTTAACCTCTGCACCACCTGGGAAGCCCAGTCAGGGCACTCTGGCCAGTTGTCCATGTCAGGAGGAGACCAGGGACAAAAGGGTCCCAGTTGCGGCCGCTGGGTCTGGTACATTGGCAGGCAAGCTGGCCCCTGAGTACCCCAAGTGGTCAGGATGTCAGTCTCAGTGAAGAAGAGTTCCTGCCAGAGTCGCCATTTGTCACAGGAAGGAGGTACCCTTCCAGAGCCCGAAACTGGGCTTTTGTCTAACATTCGGAAATGAATTGTCCAAGGAGACACACGTGCTGACAAAGCAGGAGATGTTACTGGGAAAGGGCACCTGGGTGGAGAACAGTAGGGTAAGAGAACCCAGGAGAACTGCTCTGCCACGCGGCTCACGGTCTCGGGTTTCATGGCCTTTACAAGAGCATTCACAATTGTGCTGGGAGAAGAAATGGCCTCACCTGTCTCACTTTGATAAATAGTATCATGTTAATTCTCTCCCACTTCCGCTGAGGTTATTATTTTCTGGTAGTTTTGTATTATGTGTGTATATTTGTCTGACATTCCCGCTTATGAAACAGCTAAAAATGTGGTGTGTCACATGGCTAGCAAGAGGCAGTAAATGGGATTTAAACCCAGGCCCACCTATTTCAAGGCTGTCTTCTTTCTAAACAGGAGCATTGAATAAGTAAGACCAATGACTTGAGTGTCATCTCCTCTCTTATGCCTTAATACATCTTCCCCCAATTAAGCCAACATGTTCTTGTAGAATGTTTCTGAAATGGAGATTTAGAAAATTAAAAACTTGTATAGTTCATACCAAAAGAACCAAGAGTAACTTTGCCTCCATGTCCTCATTTGCAAGATATGGAAATCAAATAGAAAAGTTATTTAATATCTTTGGAGTTCATTAAAGTGTTATATATATATGGAACTTTAGACTTTAATCATTTCTACATATTAGCAGGTCTTCACACTCTTTCTACTATCCCCCACTTTCAGACCAATATTTAAAATATTCATGTGCTTTGAGGTGAGAATAGTGATTCTATTTTCCTCTCTAAGATATAAGATACGTGGGCAATGGTACTTAGCGTCATGTTGTCAAATATGTGCAAGGAACAAGGAAGACTTCCAATTAAACAAATGCCACTGGGTACAAAATTTAAAGGACTGACTGAATGGCCCTTGTCATTAATCCTAAAAAAAGAAAATCATTGTACATAGAATGTTGTCTGGTGACGTCTGATCACTTGCCTTTCCCAGTAATAGGCAATGGCTGTATCACGTGATCTTTACATAACTCGCTAACGAAAAAGGAATAAAAGGAGACATAAAAAAAAAGAAAAGAAAAAACAGTAAATCAGCACTGACCTAATTACTGCAAAGGGAATGTTTTTACAACTGATCTGCAGGAAACTCAGGAGTGAGGAAATACTTTTATTCAAGCCTTTCAATATTTCATGTGAATCATAAAGCTTAGAGCAAAAAGAAAAGAGTTTATCCAGAATTTGTGACTAAGATAAATCTCAAGTTTAAAGAGTAGAGATGTTTACCAGTAGGGTGGCTCTAACATGATAGACAAGACAAATGTTGCCGTCTGCTTGGCTCTTGACAAGTGTATTCTTATTTATTCCAGGGAAGGAAGGAAGAAGTAATTTCTCTTTGTTTTATTCTTTCAAACTTCACTCTCAGTATCTTCAATTTAAAACATTTCCTTAGGGAAATAAAACTAAAACTAAAAAAAGAGGCATTGCTTTAGAAAGGCAGCATTTACTGATTTGATCCACATTTTAAAGTTTTCTTTTTTATAATATAATTTTTAAAGTAAAGACAATATATAATAAATGCAGTTAGAAGATTTAAAGTAGAATAACTTAAAAGGCCTTCTGGTTATGCTTCCATCATTATCCTAGACTCCTTCCTTCATCCCACACACACAAAAAAATATGGACTAGTATTACAACTGTATGGAATAAAGATCTATAAGAAAATTATTGTCCAGTCACTCATTCATGTCCAACCCTTTGCGACTCCATGGACTGCAGCATTCCTGGTTTCCCTGTCTTCACTATCTCCCAGAGTTTGCTCAAACTCATGTCCGTTGAGTTGGTGATTCCATACAGCCATCTCATCCTCTGTTGTCCCCTTCTTCTCTCACCTTCAGTCTTTCCCAGCATCAGGGTCTTTTCAAATGAGTCAGCTCTTCACTTCAGGTGGCCAAAGAATTGGAGTTTCAGCTTCATCATCAGTCCTTCCAATAAATATTCAGAGTTGATTTCCTTTAGGATGGACTGATTGGATCTCCTTGCTGTCCAAGGGACTCTCAAGAGTCTTCTCCAACANTTTCCCAGCATCAGGGTCTTTTCAAATGAGTCAGCTCTTCACTTCAGGTGGCCAAAGAATTGGAGTTTCAGCTTCATCATCAGTCCTTCCAATAAATATTCAGAGTTGATTTCCTTTAGGATGGACTGATTGGATCTCCTTGCTGTCCAAGGGACTCTCAAGAGTCTTCTCCAACAGCACAATTTGAAAGCATCAATCAATTCTTCGACACTCAGCATTCTTTATGGTCCAACTCTCACATCCATACATAACTACTGGAAAAACCATAGGCTTGACTAGATGGGCCTTTGTCAGCAAAGTAATGTCTCTGCTTTTGAATATGCTGCCTAGGTTGGTCATAGCTTTTCTTCCAAGGAGCAAGCGTCTTTTAATTCCACGGCTGCAGTCACCATCTGCAGTAATTTTGGAGCCCGAGAAAATAAAGTCTGTCACTATTTCCATTGTTTCCCCATCTATTTGCCATGAAATGATGGGACCAGATTCCATTATCTTCATTTTTTGAATGTTGAGTTTTACGCCAGCTTTTTCACTCTCCTCTTTGACCTTCATCAAGAGGCCCCTTATTTATTCTTTACTTTCTACCATAAGTGTTGTGTCATTTGCATATCTGTGGTTATTGATATGTCGCCCATCAATCTTAATTTCAGTTTGTGCTGTTTTGAAGGATAAAATAGATTCTATTTAGGTCCCTGCAGAATGTAGTTCCTGCTTATAATAAGTTAGATCCACATATGTAGGTGTATTTCTCTATTTTATAAACATATATAAAATTTCCTTAATTAAATTCCACTCTAGAGGTTTTAGTAGATATATACAATGAGTGGCAATTAGCTAAAAGTTTGAAGTCAGATGATGAGTGCATTGAGGTTCGTTATGCTATTCTATTTTATTTCTTTGTGGTACAGTTATTTTTTTTGTAATATCTTTATTCAGATATAATTCACATACTATAGAATTCATGTATTTACAGTTAAAGCCATCACCACAGCTGCTGCTACTGCTGCTAAGTCGCTACAGTCGTGTCCGACTCTGTGCGACACCACAGACAGCAGCCCATTGGGCTCCGCCATCCCTGGGATTCTCCAGGCAAGAACACTGGAGTGGGTTGTGTTGGCAATTTGATCTCTGGTTCCTCTGCCTTTTCTAAAACCAGCTTGAACATCAGGGAGTTCACGTGTATTATTTTATCACCCCTCAAAAAATATCTGTACAGAATGGCAGTTACCCCTCATTTTCCTCTCACATTGTTCTTGCACCAGCCAAAGGCAATGTCTAGTCTCCTTCTGTCTCTAAAATTTCCTTTTTGCCTATTTTGTATAAATGAAGCTATACACTGTGTCATCTTTTGAGAGTGACTTCTTTCAATTAGCATAATATTTTCAGGATTCATCCATGTTGTAACAACATGTATCAGTAGTTTCTTTCTTTTCAAGGTCAGATAATATTCCATTGAATGGACTTGCCATGTTTTGTTCATTCATCAAAGTATTTGAGTTATATCCACTCTTTTTTGCTGTTACAAATAATGCTGTTCTAAGTATTTGTGTACAACTTTTTGTGTGAATATATGTGATCACTTCTCTTTGAGAATAGGCAGAAATTGCTTGGTCATATTTAACTGTATTTTTAGTCTTTTGAGGAACTGAGTGACTATTTGTCAAAGCAGTTATACAAGTTTACATTCTTATCAGCAGTGTATGAAAGTTCTGATTTCTCCACATCCTTACCAGTGCTATTACTGTCTTTTGATTAAAGCTATTCTGGTTAATGTGATTTGGCTCTCATGCTATTCTTAATTTGTTATTTGAATATTTTTATAATGAAGAGTTTCAAAACAGAAATAATATCAGTCATCAGTACAAATATTTTGTTTTTACCAGAAATTATTTTGAAAAAGTTACTATAACTCATGCTTCAGTTAATTTTGTGAGGTCCTAAATCCTTTAAAAAAAATGTTGTAACAGTATGAAACTGTGTAGAATATACATTTTATTTTAATTTAGAAGAGTTATTGGTTCTAATAATAATAACTAATTTACTGTTAAGTCTTCTCAGAATACTAAAATGCAAACATGTAATAGTTTGCAGAGCAGCATGTTTGGAACTATGGCCTAGTTTTAAGTTATTTTAGCTAAAAAATAATTTTTTCTCTTTTAAAAAATTGTGTTTGAAACTATTATTTAGGTTCATATCATACCTAAAGAAGAGAATTTAATCTTTCTTATGAAAATT
>SJYX01019449.1:152885-172382 GCA_006410675.1 Oreotragus oreotragus
TATCGTTCCTAAAGAAGAAAATTTAATATCTCTTCTGAAAATGACTTTTGACTAGACTGTCATATCAGTGATAAAAGATCAGAAAATGTTTCCTTTTCTAAAACATGCATATTTATAAGGCAGATTAGAAATGGGGCTCTTTGTTATCTAAGACTTTCCTTCTTATGCCTTTTGTTCTGATGGACAATAGCTTATTCTGAACTACTTCCTCATCTTCCAGGAAACTGGCAGATTAATTACATTGAAATGATCATTGGTCAGCTTCTCTCTATGTTGTATAATTTAGGGGAAATCCATTAACATTTTTTAAAATAAAAATCTTCTAAAAATATTTTATCAAATTAGTCTTAATTCCAATTTTAATAGACTAATTATTCTGGAATTGTTTTATCATTTTTGATAATCCAGTGGAGCTTATATAGACATCATTTTGAGTAATCTGTCATAAAGTAATGAGTAATTAAAATTATAGCCAACTACAGGTGCTGTTAATTGTTAATCAATTATACATATAATGATTGCATATCTAATTTAAATACTAATTGAAATATTGACAGTTACCCATATTTTTTTGAAAGTAAACTACCTCTTACTGGCCTTAAATTGCAAATAATTATTGAGAATATATTCTCAGCAAGTCTCTGAGTAGCTTCTCTGAACTTTAATGGAAAATTGACCTGCTCTTTCTGCATGTATAAATAAATTTGGTACAGTTGATCAGAACTGGCCTGACTGACTGGCTGTTGAATAAGTCAGTGAATTTTAATTGGTTTATTTACATATTAACAGAAAACATTCTGCAGATGGTTCTGTGGGCCCTCGGTATCCAAATCTGGTAAATTTCGGGACCATTATATAGGAATGTAGCAGTCATTAAACATTGACAGAATCTCTGTTTTGCCAGGAGGCTGCAGTCGATACCACTGTCAACCTGCTGAGCAGTCTTTACAATAATTAATTAGCTCACATATTTATGGCAATTTGGTGGTTAGAATATCTGCATGAAGAAAAAAAATGTTGACATTTATTCTTTTGAAAAAATGATTGATGAAATTCTCAGACAGTCTAAGCATAGAAAGGAGTATTCTGTCTATATCATAACTAAATGTTACTTTATACTTTGCAATCATTGAATCAGATGAATGGGAGACACCTTAGCAAGAGTGAGGTCTGGGTAAGATGATTTCATGGTTCATCAAATAATGACCATTCTAATTTAATGACATAAACTCTTAATATAAAGTCAGAATATATTTTTCCAAAAAGATGCCATAGTAAGGTATGCCTTTTTAGTTTAATAGATTTAGTAAAGCCAACCTGCCAACAGCATCATTGAATCTATCTCTGGAAATGACCATGCTCTTCAAGCAAAATGTTTTAGGTGAATATGCCCCTCTTACAGCACTACATCTGGAACACAGCAGACAGTCAGGATGTTTAATGAATAACTTGATAATGTATTGTATGTAAATAATAGCAAGATTTTTATGGGCAGTAATCCAAAGAGAATAAATCATTAACAATCCAAAAAGATTTTTAATTTTTAAAATCAGCTCTTCTGATTATTCCTGTATCAGTGATGTTTCAGATGTAACAAGAACAGGAACTTCTATCTGCTGCTGTAATTCACCCAATACCTAAGAATTTTCAAGTATAGGGTGAGATAAAGGAAATAAACTTGGAATAAAACACAACTTGAAAACTTTTATTCCAAGAGCTCTTTTTAAAACAAAACAACAACAACAAAAATTGAGACTAGCTTAAGGCCACATTTTGAAAAGAAGGCATCTGAAACTCCAAGCAAATACTATATTTAACCAGAGTAACAGAAATGCAAAACAGAGACTGCTGTTATTCTATTTAGTGATATGGTGTGTCATTTAGGAAACCATTGTTCATCACCTTGTTTTTAACTTAACACCTCTGGTAACACCTGGATATTGATGGTTTGGATGTAAACTGTAAACAGAAAAGTATAGTGTTGGTCTATCTTCTGGCATTACCTGAAAATTACAATTGAGGAGACTTCCACTTACTTCATCCTTGGAAGGTGTATTTCTCAATCTTTCATTTCTAATAAGAAAGCACCACAAAACACTTGTGATTCCGGAGACTACCAGCTGTTAATATGAGTTATGTGAATCTGACCTATAATTTCACCTGACATTCGGAACTCAAATATTTTCCCTTATTTCTCCAACACAATTAAAATATTTAGTCTCACTTCATTTTATGAGACATAAATAGGTATGTAAGTACTCTGTAATTACTGTACATTGTAACAAATGACCTCATAAATACATTGTAATGTCCCATGTAATTACATGGTAAGTCATGTCTTTGAGATGGCTGCTCTGAGATTGAAAGCATGCTGGTTTCAGAGATTAATTACTTAGGGCCTGATTTGACAGTTTGCTTGAAGATATGCCTCTGTTAAATAGCTGCATCTGGCATTTTTAAAAAAACTGTTTCATGTAAATATTTTTTGAAAAAGCGAAGATAATAATTCTTTTGGTGACAGAACAGTTCGTGTCTTGACTATGGTGGTGGATATATGAACCCAAATGTGATAAAATTTTATAGGACTAAATACACACACATATATACATGCGTGTGCACACCCACAAATAAGTACAAGTGGGAAATCTGTATAAGATGAATGGATGGAGTCTTTGTCAATATCTTAACTGTGATATTGTACTGTATAGCTTTTCAGAGTGTTATCACTGGGGAAACTGAGTACATAGGATCTCTGTTTACTATTTCTTTCTTTCTTTGGCTGCACTGTGTCTTAGTTGCTACATGAGTGACCTTTTAGTTGTGACATACAAACTCTTAATTGTGGCATATGGAATTTAGTTCCCCGATCAGGGATCGAACCTGAACCCCTTGAATTGGGAGCACAGAGTCTTAGCCACTGGACCATCAGGGAAGTCCCTGTGTACTATTTCTTACAGCTATTATTTACAATATTATTACAACTATTATTTCTTAAAATTATCTCAAAATATAAATAAAAATTTTAAAAATCACTTCAAGTTAAAGAACGTGTATATGCTCTTCAATTTTTATATTTTTCTTGTATTGCCCTCCTGAGGTGCTGCCTCAGTCTATACTCCTAATGACAATAAAGCACATAAAATATCAAAAAAAATTTTATTTATAGTATAGATTCAGCTATTTATCCCTAAATATTGGACACATCTAACTTTTGATATATGTAAAAATAAAAAAAGGCTTGTTCCATACAGAGTGAGACTGATTTGCAACCATATTTCTTAAGTCATACATTAGATGGAAATTGTTTTGGTAACAGTAATTTTAAAGGTTCTGGTGTGTTGTTTTTTTTTTTTTTTTACTCTAGGAATAATTTTGAGTATATGATGTTGAAAAAATTATGGTTTTGTTGACCAGTGTATAACATATAAGCTAATGTTTCATTATGTCAAGACCAAGTTGGTATATCATGATCATGTTAGCATGAGTGCATTATTGCAATACCCTGAATTCTTACTGGTGATTCATGATAAATGCATTTTATCCATATGTGGAAGAATTTTCATATGGCACAAATCAGTACTTAAACTCTTATCTATTTGCCTCAAGATGCTTAAATATCCGGTGAAATCAATTATCCTGAAGTTATGCCATTCAACTTACTGCTCAAACAGTATCCTGGTTTCTATATTCTAAAACAAAAAAGGGATGGGAAATAAGTTGTCCCTGTATTTTCTGCCTTATATTATATATCAGCCTATTTTCTTATGCCTTTCAAAGGTATAATTTTACGGATAACTCCCCTAATGTATTTGTGTTCTGGCTTTCTGAACTCTAGTTCCTGCATCATGGCTATTATATTGCTTTTAGTAGTTTCATTTAGTAGACATTCATAGTCTGAGAAAGGATCTAGTGATCCGAAAGAGTTAATAAGCCTCTCTAAACATCCAGCTCACTTCCAGGGAATGACTTAGACTAGAAAATAAAGTCTATTGATAATGACAAATTCTGAAATGTATTACTCATAACATCGCTTTATCATGAACTCTAGGGAACAACCAAATTGCTTTATTGTAATGGAATTTTGTTGAAATGTGAATAGTGCCTAGAAATTGCATTCCCAGTTTCTAGGACCAAAAAGAAACAGGCCTGGCTACTAGGTTATAGAGAGCAAATTATCACATGAAAAAATACCATTTTAAATTCAGGAGTTTGCAAAAAGAAGATGCTAGGTACACAGCAGTCCTACCTCTCTTCTCTCTCTCTCTCTCTCTTTTTTTTTTTTTTTTCTTAAGCTGGACTATATTCTGCATCTGTAGGTGATTTTCTTGGTCTGTTGAGGACTATTTGGTTAATTTTATTTAGTTGTACAAAAAAGTCTAGGTGGCAATAATGATTGATTTTTCTTTATTTTTTCTTTCAGTAATTGAGACCATACATAGTTACATATCTGAGAATCAGGTCCAACAAACCTTTGGTAGTTGGCAGAGAAAACACTGTTTCTATGGGCCACTCATCAGAATACGGTAAAATCTACCGTAAAGCAATCACTTTTTCACCACAGAATGGTTTCTGGGTGTCAAAGATGTTTTCCAGGGGAATGCAGTCTAGTTGTTGCACTCAGACGAAGTACTTTTGGAGATAATTCAGAGTCACTGAGAACCATTCATTCATTTCTTTGCTTTTTGTGTTTTTAATACCTAATCTTGTGAAGCCAATGACCTAATACTCAGCTCTTTGAAAAATTTCAGTTTTCTGTGCTGTTTTGTAGAATTCAAAACATGTGTACATTCTACCACTACTACTAGTAGTAGTAATCAAAATTGTTGTAGTTATAAACTTAATTAAGAGAATAAAACTTTGAATTTTGCAATATTTTTAAGTTTCTAAGCCCTTTCTCATTGATCACCTCTCAACAACTAGGTGATAGATAGGGAAGATCCTCTGATATCAGTTGATGCTACTAGGCAAGAGCTTCCTAATGCCACTTAGCAAATTAGTGAAAGGCTGAGAGTGGAACAGGATGATGCTTGTCACCTGTCTTGTTACACTCTGTGAGAATCTTTTAATGTATTTGCAGAACACTATCCTCTCTTTTTCTAAATAGTAATTCAAAACTGCATGCTTGAGAGAACATCTCATAAGATTTTCTAAGCATTTGCTATAATAACTTAGGAAATCTCAGTATGCATCCATGCCTGGTATCTGTACTGTATTTAACATTTGGAGTCAAGTCTTAAAGAAATGACCAATATTTATTGTCCAGAATGGGCATGCAGGTTTGGAAGCAGTGTTGAATTAGCCATACCTCTCAAAGAGACTCTACAGGCCACCCTAAGCTATTGTCCACTCTTCTAATAGAACTTTGAGCCTCATCTTTAAGTAACTCAAGAAATATTTGGAAAATGTTTCTTAGAAAGTATGCAAAATACTAGCCTGCCAGCCTGCTACATGGTCCAGGATACACAGGCTTCCCTTTGTCTTCTTAGACAGTAAATGGATTGGGTTGGAAACATACCTGATCTTAATTTACTGGTTCAAAACCCATGTGCTTCTAAAATGAAGTAGGCTAAGTAAGTTATCAGCTTCCCTTTTCCCATCAGACTTGTGAAGGTTGAGCTCTCGGAATCTGATGAAAGGAGTAGACAGGAATGGTGGCATGTCAGTCTCCCAGCATCAGTTTAAATACAGCCCAGTTTACCTCAGCTAAGATTGCCTGGAGAAGGGAATGGCTACCTGCCAGAGAAGCCTGGCAGGCTACAGTCCTTGGGGTTGCAAAGAGTTGGACACAACTGAGCAGCTTACTTCCGCTAAGAAATATAAAAATGGAACTTAAAAGAGCATTTCCCAGATGACCTTTCTGTTTATGAATTTTTAAATCTGACTTGTGCCCATTATATACTTAAGACAGATCTGTGGGAAGAATGTGTATGGAGTTCAGGGGCAGTGTCAGGAGTGTTGGGGCCCTAAACCAGGATATGTATTAAATTCTAATGTACTTTGCACAAGATAATTTGCCAAGTATTCACAATGAGGATATCCTTATCATTGTGACAACGGAAGAGTTAGTCGCTCAGTTGTGTCTGACTCTCTGTGACCCCATGGACTGTAGCCCACCAGGCTCCTCTGTCCATGGAATTCTCCAGGCAAGAATACTGGACTGGGTAGCCAGTGCTTTCAGGGGATCTTGCTGATCCAGGGATCAAACCTGGTCTCCTGCCTTGCTGGCAGATTCTTCACCATCCGATCCACCAGGGAAGGCCCAGTTACTAAAACTGGGACCTACATCAAGGTGAATTTGCAGTATTATTTGAAGTTGAGCAACCTGAGAAATTATCCCAGTGTGGCTCAGCATATTATGTAATCAGGGACAGGATTTTTCCAAAGTAGGTCAAGTAGGGCTTAATTTCTAGATAGGAGTCCCACTGGCACTAGCTGCGAAGAGTAGGAGTCTCCAGGACAGAGATGAAGGATGGACTATTTTATAACTAAACAAATCTATTGATGAAAGACAGTACTATTTCAAAGCCATTATATGATCACATCAGGTTAGTTTTCATTTTTGTCAATAAAACAGAGCAATCCTTTTGCCTGAATTTAAGACATGTTCATACATTTTTATTTAAAATCAAGTATTATTCAATTTGAATATAGCTATACTTTTATTATTATGCAAATACTTAGCCTGAACCTTAGGTGGTACTAGCAGTTTTCACATTAGAAATCTGTCATGCAGTATATTTTCTTACATGGCTTTAGGTCATTTTGGATAACAGATGCCTACATGAACTCAAGAATGTCAGTTATAGTATGCTACCCAATTTTTAACTTTGCTTATCAAAGAGAATGCATATTTATAATAGTGAAGTAAAAGCATGTCAAATCTGTAAGAATAGTATAAAACTGCAGTTCAAAAAATGTGTTTTATATATACTTTCATAGCACCTTCTTGATGTTTTGTCAAATTCATACTTGGTTAGTGCCATCAGTATGTAGGTTTCAGTTCAGTTCAGTCACTCAGTCATGTCTGACTCTTTGCGACCCCATGAATTGCAGCACGCCAGGCCTCCCTGTCCATCACCATCTCCCGGAGTTCACTCAGACTCACGTCCGTCGAGTCCATGATGCCATCCAGCCATCTCATCCTTGGTCGTCCCCTTCTCCTCCTGCCCCCAATCCCTCCCAGCATCAGAGTCTTTTCCAGTGAGTCAACTCTTCGCATGAGGTGGCCAAAGTACTGGAGTTTCAGCTTTAGCATCATTCCTTCCAAAGAAATCCCAGGGTTGATCTCCTTCAGAATGGACTGGTTGGATCTCCTTGCAGTCCAAGGGACTCTCAAGAGTCTTCTCCAACACCACAGTTCAAAAGCATCGATTCTTCGGCGCTCAGCTTTCTTCACAGTCCAACTTTCACATCCAGTATGTAGGTTTATAAAGTAGCAAAAGCATTTTTGGAAATTGTTCACACAATTATATACATCATCAGTTCAGTTCAGTCGCTCAGTCATGTCCGACTCTTTACAACCCCATGGACTGTAGCACGCCAGGCCTCCCTGTCCATCACCAACTCCCAGAGCTTGCTCAAACTCATGCCTATCGAGTCAGTGATGTCATCCAACCATCTCATCCTCTATTGTCCCCTTCTCCTTCTGCCTTCAAACTTTCCCAGCATCAGGGTCTTTTCCAGTGAGTCAGCTCTTCACATAAGGTGGCCAAAGTATTGGAGCTTCAGCTCAGCATCAGTCCTTCCAATGAATATTCAGGACTGATTTCCTTTAGGATACACTGGTTGGATATCCTTACAGTCCAAGGAACTCAAGAGTCTTCTCCAACACCACAGTTCAAAAGCATCAATTCTTTAGTAGTCAGCTTTCTTTATGGTCCAATTCTCACATCCAAACACGCCTATGGGAAAAACCTTAGCTTTGACTATATGAACATTTGTCAGTAAAATAATATCTCTGCTTTTTAATATACTGTCTAATTTTGTCATAGATTTTCTTCCAAGGGGAAAATATCTTTTAATTTCATGGCTGCAGTCACCATCTGTAGTGATTTTGGAGCCCAAGAAAATAAAGTCTGTCACTGTTTCCATTGTTTCCCCATCTATTTTCCATGATGTGATGGGACTGGATGCCATTATCATAATTTTTGAATGTCAAGTTTTAAGCCAAATTTTTCACTCTCCTCTTTCACTTTTCATCAAAAGACTGTTTAGTTCCTATATACATAATAGAGCTTAAAATACTATTTATTAGCTAATTAATTTCTATTCTATTCCAGTTTGAATTTCAACTAGACATTTTCATCATCGATAAAGATACTCACCAAGTACTTAGATATATATCAAAGTTTGAATATTAAATGCTGTTATTATGCAATTTTGATATTATTAAGACATTATTCTAAATGATAAAAATCAGGAAAGTTCCCTTTGCAATATTAACTGGAATACTATCAATATGGGTAGGTAGCCCTTTTTTCTACATCCTCTGTGAATTGTCATTTATTGATGTTACCAGCAGATCGGTGAACTTTTTTGAAAGTGGATTATTTTTCTGACAACCTTATCACAGTAAGTGCATTATCATCTACCACGTTGCTTATGCCAGAAACCTAGGAGTCGTTTTTGATGACTTTTCCCCCTTTGCCCTTGACAGTCGATCAATCACCAAGTGCTGTCAAGTCTACCTCCAAAAACAGATATTGCATCTCTTCACTTTCCTGCCCTCCTCCACCCTTGTCTAAGGTCTCTTCTTTATGGCTCTCACCTAAAATTCAGTTGGCTACAATAGGAAGTGTGGCTGATATTCTACAGAATAAATTGCTCAACAAGTATTCATGGAAGGAAAGGAGTTTAAAAAGTGTTGCTAGGCGATTTACCTTTCTCAGGGCCCCTTTTGATTTCTGGAAGAAAAATTGTTGTGTCGACACACAAATAAGGTCCACGTTTGGAGCATTGTTACTAGACGTGCTCTTGTTTCTCCTTCCTACCCTGCTTCCTTTTGCCCTTCTTTAATTTGTTGGTTTCTCGACAAAGGATGAATTCAAGAGATGTTCATATCCATCATTCAAAATAAATCTGCCTTCCTTGTATTTGCCATGATATTAACAATGTAGAGAGACAAAGGATAGAAAAGTTTCCTCTTCTCACGGATTTTATGATCGTTGATCAAAGTATTGATGCAGATCAAAAAAGTCAGGAACGGCATATGGGACTGATTGTGTGATAAAACAAGGGTGGCACCTTTTTCCCCCACAAATATCAAAGTAATCTATCCTAAGGAAACGTCTCTTTTACATTCTTTTGCCTATACCTTTATAATGTGTTTACTTGGAAAGGCATAGAAAAGGCAAAGGGGAGAAGAAATTGATGACTCTGACATGAAGCTTTGGGGAGCAGCTATCAACAGGAGGACAAAGAGTAAATAAAAATGTTTGTGGGTGAAATAGAAAACATTTCTAATGATTCAAATTGGTGTTAAAGATTTACATTCTGAAGAAGGGCTTAGGTTAATAGGGAAGGCACAAATATAACAAAATCATTTTGAGATGGTTGGAAAATATTTGTATGATAAACCTTTGTTACTTTATATAATGTATGCTGCTGCTGCTGCTGCTAAGTCGCTTCAGTCGTGTCTGACTCTGTGCGACCCCATAGACGGCAGCCCAGCAGGCTCCCCCGTCCCTGGGATTCTCTAGGCAAGAACACTGGAGTGGGTTGCCATTTCTTTTTCCAATGCATGAAAGTGAAAAGTGAAAGGGAAGTCGCTCAGTCGTGTCCGACTTTTCCCGACCCCGTGGACCGCAGCCCACCAGGCTCCTCCGCCCATGGGATTTTCCAGGCAAGAGTACTGGAGTGGGGTGCCATTGCCTTCTCCGTTATATAATGTATACTTGAGTACATTACTAAGAGTGCTATGACACATTTGATTGCTTACTTATATTTAATGTAAAGCATTAAATGGATGAGGAATAGTTTACATTAATGGATGAAGCTACAGAACAAGTACTGTCTTTAGAAATGATTCTAAAATCCCACTGCCTAAAGCTGGACATCCTGGAATATGAACTCAAGTGGGGCTTATGAAGTATTACTGTGCTTTCTGCCTAGAAAAGTTCCTTTAGCATTTGTTGTAAAATTGCTTTCAGTTCAGCTCAGTTCAGTTCAGTCGCTCAGTCGTGTCCCACTCTTGGCGACCCTATGAATCGCAGCACGCCAGGCCTCCCTGTCCATCACCAACTCCCGGAGTTCACTCAGACTCACGTCCATCGAGTCCGTGATGCCATCCAGCCATCTCATCCTCTGTCATCCCCTTCTCCTCCTGCCCCCGATCCCTCCCAGCATCAAGGTCAACTCTTCGCATGAAGTGGCTAAAGTACTGGAGTTTCAGCTTTAGCATCATTCCTTCCAAAGAAATCCCAGGAGTAAGTGTCTTTTAATTTCATGGCTGCAGTCACCATCTGCAGTGATTTTGGAGCCCCAAAAAATAAAGTCTGACACTGTTTCCCCATCTATTTCCCATGAAGTGATGGGACCAGATGCCATGATCTTTGTTTTCTGAAAGTTGAGTTTTAAGCCAACTTTTTCACTCTCCTCTTTCACTTTCATCAAGAGGCTTTTTAGTTCCTCTTCACTTTCTGCCATAAGGGTGGTGTCATCTGCGTATCTGAGGTGACTGATATTTCTCCCGGCAATCTTGATTCCAGCTTGTGTTTCTTCCAGTCCAGCGTTTCTCATGATGTATTCTGCATAGAAGTTAAATAAGCAGGGTGACAATATACAGCCTTGACCTACTCCTTTTCCTATTTGGAACCAGTCTGTTGTGGCACTAAATTCTCTTAATTCTTGCTTGTCTATAAAACTTGTGCTATCTCCATCAAATCTGATCAAGAATCTTGCTGGGTAGAGTATTCTTGGTTACAGAATCTTCCCTTTCATCATTTGGGATATATTGTGCCATCCCCATTCTACTGTTGAGAAATCAGCTTATAACCTTATGGGAACTCCCTTGTTCCTTTTAATATTTTATCTTTGTCTTTAATTTTCACCATTTTGATTGCTATGTGTCTCATTTTGTTAATCCTTGGGTTTATCCTCCCTGGGACTCTATGTGGCTTCCCTGGTGAACTCAGCTGGTAAAGAATCTGCCTGCAATGCAGGAGACCCCAGTTTGATTCCTGGGTCAGGAAGATCCCCTGGAGAAGGNAAAAATAAAGTCTGACACTGTTTCCCCATCTATTTCCCATGAAGTGATGGGACCAGATGCCATGATCTTTGTTTTCTGAAAGTTGAGTTTTAAGTCAACTTTTTCACTCTCCTCTTTCACTTTCATCAAGAGGCTTTTTAGTTCCTCTTCACTTTCTGCCATAAGGGTGGTGTCATCTGCGTATCTGAGGTGACTGATATTTCTCCCGGCAATCTTGATTCCAGCTTGTGTTTCTTCCAGTCCAGCGTTTCTCATGATGTATTCTGCATAGAAGTTAAATAAGCAGGGTGACAATATACAGCCTTGACCTACTCCTTTTCCTATTTGGAACCAGTCTGTTGTGGCACTAAATTCTCTTAATTCTTGCTTGTCTATAAAACTTGTGCTATCTCCATCAAATCTGATCAAGAATCTTGCTGGGTAGAGTATTCTTGGTTACAGAATCTTCCCTTTCATCATTTGGGATATATTGTGCCATCCCCATTCTACTGTTGAGAAATCAGCTTATAACCTTATGGGAACTCCCTTGTTCCTTTTAATATTTTATCTTTGTCTTTAATTTTCACCATTTTGATTGCTATGTGTCTCATTTTGTTAATCCTTGGGTTTATCCTCCCTGGGACTCTATGTGGCTTCCCTGGTGAACTCAGCTGGTAAAGAATCTGCCTGCAATGCAGGAGACCCCAGTTTGATTCCTGGGTCAGGAAGATCCCCTGGAGAAGGGATAGGCTACCCATTGCAATATTCTTTGGCTTCCCTAGTGGTTCAGCTGATAAAGAATCTGCCTGCAATGCCAGAGACCTGAGTTTGATCCCTGGGTTCAGAAGGTCCCCCAGCTTCCTGGATTTGGTTGACTAATTCCTTCCCCATGTTAGGGAAGTTTTCAGCTATTATTTCTTCAAATGTTTTTAGGGGGTCCTTTCTGTCTTCTCCTCCTGGGACCCTATAATGAGAATGTTGATGTATTTAATGCTGTCCCAGAGGTCTCTTAGGCTGTTTTATTTTTTCATTATTTTTTCCTATATTCCATTGTGCAACAGTGATTTCCACCATTCCATCCTCCAGATCACTTATCCATTTTTCTCCCTTAGTTGTTTTGCTAAAGACTCCTTCCAGTGCCTTTTTCATCTCTGTTTGTAAACATTTTTGATCTTTGGCAAACATCTCTTGCGTCTTCTCAATTTTTGCCTCCATGCTTTTTCCAAGATCCTGGATCGTCTTCACTATCATTATTTTGAATTCTTTTTTCTGGAACGTTGCTGCTGCTGCTGCTAAGTTGCTGCAGTCGTGTCTGACTCTGTGCGACCCCATAGATGGCATGGGATGGTCCCTGGGATTCTCCCTTGTTCCTTGTCCCTGGGATTCTCCAGGCAAGAATACTGGAGTGGGTTGCCATTTTGCCTATCTCCAATTCATTTACTTGTTTTTCTGGGGATCTATCTTGTTCCATTATCTGGGACATAATCCCATTTCTTTTCATTTTGGTTAAATTTCTGTGAGTGTGGTGTTCATTCAGGAGGCCATGGGATTGTAGTGCTTGCTTCTGTCTGCCTTCTGGTGGATGAGAATAAGACTTGTGCAAGCTTCCTGATGGGAGGGACTGGCTGTGGGGAAAACTGGGTCTTCCTCTGGGCAGGACCTTCCTTGTCCAGTAAATCATTAATCCCATTGTCGGCTGATGTGTGGGGCTGTGCCTCCTCCCTATTAGCTGTTCTGAGGTGACCCAGTCCTGGAGTCTACAGGCTCCATGGTAGGGCCAATGGCCACCGCTAAGAGGGCTTACGGCAGCACGCACCTCCCAGGACTGCTGCTGCCAGCGTCCCTGGCCCCGTGGCAGGCCACTGCCAGCCCATATGTCCACAGGAGATGCACAGACAGGTCTGGCTCAGCCTCCTGTAGGGTCACTTATCCTTTCCCCTGAGTGCCTTCCAAAAGTGGAGTCTCTGTTTGCCCCAGTCCTGTGTAAGTCCTGTAATCAAGTTCTGCTGGCCTTCAAAGTCAAATTCCCTGGGGATTCCCAGTCCCGTTGCTGGATTCCCAAGCTGGAAAGCCTGGTGTGGGGCCTAGAACCTTCACAACAGTGCAAGAACTTCTTTGGTATTAGTGTTCTCCAGTTTGTGGGTTGCCCACCCAGCAGCTATGGGATTTGGTTTTATCATGGTTGCACTCCTCCTATCATCTCATTGCAATTTCTCCTCTGTCCTTTGACATGGGGCATGTTTTCCTTGTTGTGTTCCAGTGCCCTTCTGCCATTGGCTGTTCAGTAGTTAGTTGCGATTTTGGTGTTCTTGCAGGAACAGATAAGCGCATGTCCTTCTACTCTGCCATCATGAACCAGTCCTCCCTGCCTTTCTTTATTCTCCATCTCCTTACCTTTTTAAAAATTTTGTTTGTTAATTTTTTTTTTTTGGAGTAAAGTTGCTTTACAATAGTGTGTCAGTTTCTGCTATACAGCAAAGTGAATCAGCTAAACGTACATATATACCCCCTCTTGTTTTGGATTTACTTCACATTTAGGTCATCGCAGAACGTTGAGCTGGAGAAGGCAATGGCACCCCACTCCAGCACTCTTGCCTAGAAAATCCCATGGATGGAGGATCCTGGTAGGCTACAGTCCATGGGGTTGCTGAGGGTTGGTCACGACTGAGCGACTTCACTTTCACTTTTCACTTTCATGCATTGGAGAGGGAAATGGCAACCCACTCCAGTGTTCTTGCCTGGAGAATCCCAGGGATGGGGGAGCCATCTATGGGGTCGCACAGAGTCGGACACGACTGAAGCGACTTAGCAACAAAACATTGAGTAAACTTCTCATGAGTTATCTGTTTTATACCAGTAGTATAAATATGTCAATCCCAGTCTCCCTATCCATCCCGCCAACCCCCTTACCCCACTGATATTCATGTGTTGCTTCCTTATCTCTTGACCTCTTTCTCTTTTGCTCTTTTTCTTTTCTCTTTCCTCCCTTAAAGTATTTACAGTTTCCTGCCTGATTGTGTGCACTAGCAGTCTAATCTGATGGAAGTTCTGTGTTCCCATTGTCTTTTTTTTTAATCCATACCATAAGCCTTTGAGGTCTGTACTGTTATTAATTCATAATGCAGGTGAGAAAACTTACGCCCCAGAGAGCTTAAGTGGTTCCTTGACTGATAAGGAAGGTGACTGATATAAATGTGAGTAGTGTAACGCTGAGGCATGGGGATCAGTTACTTAGCTATGTCTGTATTCTGGGCCATGGTAAATTATGTTCTGAATTAAGACAGTGGCAGAGGGAATGTAAATAAGGGGATAGGTCAGGGACACAATGAAGGGTTTTTGGAAGTGTTGATGGGCTCTCTTTAATAAAATCTGTAGAGCCTCATGAGTACTGAAAGCATATTCCATTCTTCAAGGAAATTCACATGAGATTCAATACATTCCCATAAATACAGAAGAGATACAATGGGCAGATCTAAAAGTAACTTTGAATTAAGTTTTGAGATCCTTAGGTTTCTGCTGTATTTCAGTCGAGGTACTCTTATTTGCTGCGAAGATATTCAAATAGTACCCTCCAGCTCGCTTCTATGAGAATGCTATCCAGATAAAACAACTTAAGAAAAACAAAAGTTGGGGTGGGGGATGCTCTCTACAGGCATTAAATCTATTTTAAAAAGTAGATGGTGGACTCATTGGAGATTCTGAGACCACAGCTTAGCTGAAGACAGTGCAGCATAATGCTCAAAAACTCTGGGTTTGAACTTACACAGAGAATAGAGTTCAGATCCTGGCTTTGCATAGCTTTAAATATATGACCTTAGGCAAGTTTCTTAATCNTGCTCTCTACAGGCATTAAATCTATTTTAAAAAGTAGATGGTGGACTCATTGGAGATTCTGAGACCACAGCTTAGCTGAAGACAGTGCAGCATAATGCTCAAAAACTCTGGGTTTGAACTTACACAGAGAATAGAGTTCAGATCCTGGCTTTGCATAGCTTTAAATATATGACCTTAGGCAAGTTTCTTAATCTCTCATGTCAGTTGAGTCAGTCAGTTCAGTTGCTCAGTCGTGTCCGACTCTGCGACCCCATGAATCCCAGCATGCCAGGCCTCCCTGTCCATCACCATCTCCCGGAGTTCACTCAGACTCAAGTCCATCAAGTCCATGATGCCATCCAGCCATCTCATCCTCGGTTGTCCCTTCTCCTCCTGTCCCCAATCCCTCCCAGCATCAGAGTCTTTTCCAGTGAGTCAGCTCTTCTCGTGAGGTGGCCAAAGTACTGGAGTTTCAGCTTTAGCATCATTCCTTCCAAAGAAATCCCAGGGTTGATCTCCTTCAGAATGGACTGGTTGGATCTCCTTGCAGTCCAAGGGACTCTCAAGAGTCTTCTCCAACAACACAGTTCAAAAGCATCGATTCTTTGGCGCTCAGCTTTCTTCACAGTCCAACTTTCACATCCATACATGACCACAGGAAAAACCATAGCCTTGACTAGGCGGACCTTAGTCGGCAAAGTAATGTCTCTGCTTTTGAATATACTATCCAGGTTGGTCATAACTTTTCTTCCAAGGAGTAAGCGTCTTTTAATTTCATGGCTGCAGTCACCATCTGCAGTGATTTTGGAGCCCCAAAAAATAAAGTCTGACACTGTTTCCACTGTTTCCCCATCTATTTCCCATGAAGTGATGGGACCGGATGCCATGAT
Organism: Oreotragus oreotragus; assembly: GCA_006410675.1. Lineage (NCBI taxonomy): Eukaryota > Metazoa > Chordata > Mammalia > Artiodactyla > Bovidae > Oreotragus > Oreotragus oreotragus. Next base: position 168,774 of record SJYX01019449.1, read on the forward strand.
CTTCGTTTTCTGAATGTTGAGCTTTAAGCCAACTTTTTCGCTCTCCTCCTTCACTTTCATCAAGAGGCTTTTTAGCTCCTCCTCACTTTCTGCCATAAGGGTGGTGTCATCAGCATATCTGAGGTTATTGATATTTCTCCCGGCAATCTTGATTCCAGCTTGTGTTTCTTCCAGTCCAGCGTTTCTCATGATGTACTCTGCATATAAGTTAAATAAGCAGGGAGACAATATACAGCCTTGACGTACTCCTTTTCCTATTTGGAACCAGTCTGTTGTTCCATGTCCAGTTCTAACTGTTGCTTCCTGACCTGCATACAGATTTCTCAAGAGGCAGGTTAGGTGGTCTGGTATTCCCATCTCTTTCAGAATTTTCCACAGTTTATTGTGATCCACACAGTCAAAGGCTTTGGCATAGTCAATAAAGCAGAAATAGATGTTTTTCTGGAACTCTCTTGCTTTTTCCATGATCCAGCGGATGTTGGCAATTTGATCTCTGGTTCCTCTGCCTGTTCTAAAACCAGCTTGAACATCAGGGAGTTCACGGTTCACATATTGCTGAAGCCTGGCTTGGAGAATTTTGAGCATTACTTTACTAGCGTGTGAGATGAGTGCAATTGTGCGGTAGTTTGAGCATTCTTTGGCATTGCCTTTCTTTGGAATTGGAATGAAAACTGACCTTTTCCAGTCCTGTGGCCACTGCTGAGTTTTCCAAATTTGCTGGCATATTGAGTGCAGCACTTTCACAGCATCATCTTCCAGGATTTGAAACAGCTCAACTGGAATTCCATCACCTCCACTAGCTTTGTTCTTAGTGATGCTTTCTAAGGCCCACTTGACTTCACATTCCAAGATGTCTGGCTCTAGATTAGTGATCACATCCTCATGATTATCTGGGTCGTGAAGATCTTTTCTGTACAGTTCTTCTGTGTATTCTTGCCACCTCTTCTTAATATCTTCTGCTTCTGTTAGGTCCATACCATTTCTATCCTTTATCGAGCCCATCTTTGCATGAAATGTTCCCTTGGTATCTCCAATTCTCTTGAAGAGATCTCTAGTCTTTCCCATTCTGTTGTTTTCCTCTATCTCTTTGCATTGATTGCTGAAGAAGGCTTTCTTATCTCTTCTTGCTATTCTTTGGAACTCTGCATTCAGATGCTTATATCTTTTCTTTTCTCCTTTGCTTTTCGCCTCTCTTCTTTTCAGTGCTATTTGTAAGGCTTCTCCAGACAGCCATTTTGCTTTTTTGCATTTCTTTTCCATGGGGATGGTCTTGATCCCTGTCTCCTGTACAATGTCACGAACCTCATTCCATAGTTCATCAGGAACTCTGTCTATCAGATCTAGGCCCTTAAATCTATTTCTCACTTCCACTGTATAATCATAAGGGATTTGATTTAGGTCATACCTGAATGGTCTAGCGGTTTTCCCTACTTTCTTCAATTTAAGTCTGAATTTGGAAATAAGGAGTTCATGATCTGAGCCACAGTCAGCTCCTGGTCTTGTTTTTGTTGACTGTATAGAGCTTCTCCATCTTTGGCTGCAAAGAATATAATCAATCTGATTTCGGTGTTGACCATCTGGTGATGTCCATGTGTAGAGTCTTCTCTTGTGTTGCTGGAAGAGGGTGTTTGCTATGACCAGTGCATTTTCTTGGCAAAACTCTATTAGTCTTTGCCCTGCTTCATTCCGCATTCCAAGGCCAAATTTGCCTGTTACTCCAGGTGTTTCTTGACTTCCTACTTTAGCATTCCAGTCCCCTATAATGAAAAGGACATCTTTTTTGGGTGTTAGTTCTACAAGGTCTTGTAGGTCTTCATAAAACCGTTCAACTTCAGCTTCTTCAGCATTACTGGTTGGGGCATAGACTTGGATAACTGTGATATTGAATGGTTTGCCTTGGAAACGAACAGAGATCATTCTGTCGTTTTTGAGATTGCATCCAAGTACTGCATTTCGGACTCTTTTGTTGACCATGATGGCTACTCCATTTCTTCTGAGGGATTCCTGCCCGCAGTAGTAGATATAATGGTCATCTGAGTTAAATTCACCCATTCCAGTCCATTTTAGTTCGCTGATTCCTAGAATGTCGACGTTCACCCTTGCCATCTCTTGTTTGACCACTTCCAATTTGCCTTGATTCATGGACCTGACATTCCAGGTTCCTATGCAATATTGTTCTTTACAGCATCGGATCTTGCTTCTATCACCAGTCACATGCACAACTGGGTATTGTTTTTGCTTTGGCTCCATCCCTTCATTCTTTCTGGAGTTATTTCTCCACTGATCTCCAGTAGCATATTGGGCACCTAACGACCTGGGGAGATTCTCTTTTGATATCCTATCATTTTGCCTTTTCATACTGTTCATGGGGTTCTCAAGGCAAGAATACTGAAGTGGCTTGCCATTCCCTTCTCCAGTGGACCACGTTCTGTCAGACCTCTCCACCATGACCTGCCCGTCTTGGGTTGCCCTGCAGGCATGGCTTGGTTTCATTGAGTTAGACAAGGCTATGATCCTAGTGTGATTAGATTGACTAGATTTCTGTGAGTATGGTTTCAGTGTGTCTATCCTCTGATGCCCTCTTGCGACACCTACCATCTAACTTGGGTTTCTCTTACCTTTGGCGTGGGGTATCTCTTCACGGCTGCTCCAGCAAAGCACAGCCGCTGCTCCTTACCTTGGATGAGGGGTATCTCCTTACTGCCACCGTTCCTGACCTTCAGCATGGGATAGCTCCTCTAGGCCCTCCTGCGCCTGTGAAGCCACCGCTCCTCGGGTAGTTTGTTCTCAAAGTTATAATGCATTACCTGCTTCATAGTCATTGTGAATCGCATGTTCTCAATAAATATGACTCCTCTGCTCAAAACTCTAAAACCTAGTCACCATCAGCTCTAATCTAGTTTGTATCCTGTTGTTTAAGGTCTTATGCCAAACTTGTAACTTAGACTTTTCAAAGTCTCAGCAGAAACTCTTGCTTTGTAGCCTCTTTATCATCCCTGGTGTTTCACACCCACTCCCAAGAAACAGAGCTCTTGATCCATTTCTGCTCATGGCTAGACCCACCTTGAGGCCAGATTCCTTATCCAAGCTTCATCAGACTAGGATCCTCAAGAGCTGCCAATCTGTCTTTCCTGCACTGTATACCCAGCTTTCTTCATGAAGTAGAGATCTGATGATGGAAATCTTATATTAACATTGTTTTTCAATGCGTCTTTTTTTGTTGGCCCACTAAGCAAATCCTTAGTAAATACTCAATTGACAAAAAAAAAAGGCTCTCTACTACTGAACATGTTTGAAGAGAGGCTAGTCTTCTCCTGTACTTCAATCTAGAGAGAGTGAGGCCAGATGTAGGTGTGCAATGTGATACATGGAATTGAAAACAGAAATTTATGAATGTAGCCTCTGGAAAAAAAATTGAGGGTGGAGTCATGAGCTTATCCTTTTTTTTTTTCTGTTTTGTTAGTTATTACTTATGCACATCTAGGGTGCTGCTGCTGCTGCTGCTGCTAAGTCACTTCAGTCGTGTCCGACTCTGTGTGACCCCATAGACGGCAGCCCACCAGGCTCCCCCGTCCCCGGGATTCTCCAGGCAAGAATACTGGCTGTCTC
>SJYX01019449.1:172461-192394 GCA_006410675.1 Oreotragus oreotragus
TCCCTGGGATTCTCCAGGCAAGAATACTGGAGTGGGTTGCCATTTCCTTCTCCAATGCATGAAAGAGAAAAGTGAAAGTGAAGTCGCTCAGTCTGTCCGACTGTTAGCGACCCCATGGACTGCAGCCCACCAGGCTACTCCGTCCATTGGATTTTCCAGGCAAGAGTACTGGGGTGGGGTGCCATTGCTAGGGTGAAGAAAGAATTAAGGAGTGGATTAATGGAGTCCCTGAGAAGGATAATAACCACATCACCAAATTGGGCAGGGTTATCTCAGACAGTTAGGAGATAATGACCAAGAAAATCCTTTCTTTTAAATCAATAAGCCTAACTGCTCCCCACCATTTTCACTTGTAAACAGATTCATTTTGGCGATAATCAAAGAGGGGATATAGGGATTTAGAGAAGTTCAGTTTTGCGGTTCTTTTTTTCCAAATCTGAAAAATAAAATGAAATTAATGCTTGACTCAAGATGGAACACTGCAACACTGAAAAGGATTACTTTTTACCTTCAAGTAATGAAAGGACCTAGAATTGATTTTTCAAAAGTTGAAGGTCATGTGTTTAAGTACTTTTAATAAAAATCATTACCAGTCTCACCCGTGAAGATAAGGTTGTGACAGGTTTAGGTGGCTTGGTAAGGGGATGCGCATTAAAATCCACTTTCATTTAACTTCCCAATACAATATAATCTGTGACATTCTGTCATGACATCTGCAGAAGAATCTATGCAGAAACAGTTTGATCTTTGCAATCTGCTGCTGCTTGCTTGAAACCAATGAGAAAGAATAAATGATGCTAATAAACTTAGCATATGAAAATGAATTAAAATGCTGAAATTATTTCAAAAGATGAATAATAACCATTAAGGGGTTTACCTCCTGGTGTCTAGAGCATATAATGGATTCTATTAATTAATTGCTGCCTGACATTGATATTAAGGTATTGGAAATGTGAGAGTAAGTTATTCAATCACTGCAAGTTCTTCAAATACTATAAAGAAAAATTATTGTCTGTCACTACTAAGTATTGTTCATGTAATCATTAGTATAATTAAAATCTCCAAGTTTATCAAGTGATTTTCAATCATTTGTTAGATATACTAAACACAGTCATTCTCCTGTTTTCAATATGTGGTCATTTATAAGACTTAAGAGAGGTCACTGAACAAAGTCATAGCAAAGCTTTAACTTGAACTCATAAGATTTTACCTCTTGGTCTAAGATCTTAATTTTTTTTTTTAGTTTTCTATTTGAATTTAAGTTTGTCTTTAAAAAAGAGACTTTTAGTCCTTAGAAAATGACCCTTCTTGATTTGCCAAGAGCTACTAATGCAAAAGTCTATTGGATATATTAAAAACTAATTATTTAAATTCAGCTTTTATTCCTCTCAATAGTATTTTTAGAATAATCGAGGTGATTAGAATTTCCAAGTAGAGGCTCTATGATTATTTACTTTAGTATGAAATAATAAAAAGGACATTAGACTCAATAGTCTGATAATTGTCCTGTGATGATACAGTGTGACTTCTGCCCATTCATTTAACACAATTATCTCCTTTATGAAATTGTAAAGTGCTAAAAATATTATCAGCCATGACTGTCTTAAGGCATTGAAAAAAAAATATGTATAGTAGAGTATAAATATAAGGCATAACTCTTCATCCAATCTGGTTTTCTTTACTACTATCTAAAACATTTAAGAGCAAAGATCACATCCATGCATGTGCATGTATGTGTGTGTGTGGAGGGAGGCAGGAGAGGTGTGTGTGTGTGTGTGCATACACATATTTAAGGCTATGTTTCTTTGGATGCAGAGGACAATATATTGCTATTATATTCATTTAAGTTTCCCCAAAACTTAACCAAATGCCTTAAATTAGCACATTGATCCACCATGTGTTCCTCAGCATGGCCTGAAATACTGTTTTTTTTTTTCAGTCTGCCTTTCCATTACATTGTCCTACATGTCCCATTTGCTCTAGCCACTAAGTAGTTACTTGACCTTCACTTGAAGAGGCTTTATATTGTCATGACCCCTTGAACTTGCTCTCGGTATTCACTCTATCTTAAATATCTTATCTATCCCCTCCATAAATCTCACATTTAAAGGATGGGCTCCTTGTCAAGTCTTTCTTGACCACATGACACAGAATTAACTTCTCCATTTATTATACTTTCATTGTATTTTCTGGGGTTATCTATTCTAGCATTTAGCACTTTGTTTTCATTATGAGTTTATAGCTCTCTTTCCTCAGCCAGAATGAATATACTATCATGATTTATAAAAGGCCGAAAGCTAGTGCTTGCAACACAGCAGAGATGTAGTTAATATATTTTGAACGAATAATAACTGAATGAGTTAGGCTCTCAGCCTTTGGAACTCCCTCGAGAGGCAACATTAAATAGTAAAGAATGCCGACTTCAAACTGGTATTATCTCAGTTCGTATCCTGCCTCCATCACTTACTTAACCATTCTATGTCCCTGTTGACATGATTGTACAAAGGCCATAATGATAGATTTTAACTCACTGGGTCATTGTGAGGATAAAAAGCATAGCTCATGTAGTGCTGGACCACTTCCAGGTCTAGAATATGTGCAAAAAGAAGTGTTAACATGTATTATTAAGAATGCAAAAATGCTACTTAGTTTCCTATATTTAAAAAGCAGTAGAGGTGATGTAAGGAGAAGGCGATGGCAACCCACTCCAGTGTTCTTGCCTGGAGAATCCCGGGGACGGGGGAGCCCGGTGGGCTGCCGTCTATGTGGTTGCGCAGAGTCAGACATGACTGAAGCAACTTGGCAGCAGCAGCGGAGGTGATGTAAATGCTTTCAGTAGTGCCATAGTCTCTCAAATATATTCTGACAACTTAAATATTCAGATTAATTTTATATAGCTGAGTTCTTTTGTAATTATTAATATGTTTTTATACCATTGTGAGTTCAGTTCAGTTACTCAGTTGTGTGACCCCATGGACCAGAGCACACCAGGCCTCCCTCTCCATCACCAACTCCCAGAGTTTATACTCAACCTCATTCCTATTGAGCTGGTGATGCCATCCAACCATGTCAACCTCTGTCATCCCCTTCTCCTCCCACCATCGATCTTTCCCAGCATTAGAGTCTTTTCAGATGAGTCAGCTCTACACATCAGGTTGCCAAAGTATTGGAGTTTCAGCTTCAGCATCAGTCCTTCCAGTGAACAGCCAGGACTTATTTCCTTTAGGATGGACTGGTTGGATCTCCTTGCAGTCCAAGGGACTCCCAGGGGTCTTCTCCAACACCACAGTTCAAAAGCATCAACTCTTCAGTGCTCAGCTTTCTTTATAGTCCAACTCTCACATCCATACCTGACTACTGGAAAAACCATAGCCTTGACTAGACAGACCATTGTTGGCAAAGTAATGTCTCTGCTTTTTAATATGTTGTCTAGATTGGTCATAACTTTTCTTCCAAGGAGCACATGTCTTTTAATTTCATGCCTGCAGTCACCATCTGCAGTGATTTGGGAGTCCCCAAAAATAAAGCCTGCCACTGTTTCCATTGTTTCCCCATCTATTTGTCATGAAGTGATGGGACTGGATGCCATGATCTTCATTTTGTGAATGTTGAGCTTTAAGCCAACTTTTTCACTCTCTTCTTTCACTTTCATCAAGAGGCTCTTTAGTTCTTCACTTTCTGCCATAAGGGTGGTGTCACCTGCATATCTGAGGTGATTGATATTTCTCCCAGCAATCTTGATTCCAGCTTGTGCTTCTTCCAGCCCAGTGTTTCTCATGATGTACTCTACATGTAAGTTAAATAAGCAGGGTGACAATATACAGCCTTGACGTACTCCTTTTCCTATTTGGAACCAGTCTGTTGTTCCATGTCCAGTTTTAACTGTTGCTTCCTGACCTGCATACAGATTTCTCAAGAGGCAGATCAGGTGGTCTGGTATTCCCATCTCTCTCTGAAAAGAGATGGGAATGCAATTATATCATTGTATTTGATCCTTATTATTTATAGACTCTATATCTGCAAATTCACCTACATGCTAACATTTATTTGTACACCCACATCAATACCAGTGTCTCTACAGTCATCTGTAGACTTGCACACTGCACCTATGGGGATCAGTGAAAACTTTGTGTCTCCAGGGAACACCTTTTCCCAGTTGAGGCTGAACAAGGAGATGCTCTGTCATCTCGTTTCAGTTCTCATATTGTAACCAAGGGTCTCTTTTGTAGTCACATAAATGCACTTTTTGGCACTTATTTATTGACTTCTTTTGGAAAGTTTGCTGGTGAAAATGGTCCCCGCGTATAATGCTGAAGCCTTGTCTAGTGTCCCTAAGTGCATAAAGGCTGCAGTGTGCCTTAAGGAGAAAATGCATGTATTAGATAAGCTTTGTTCAGCTGTGGACTGTTGTGTTCTTGATTGTGAGTCCAATGTTAATGCATCAATGATGATATTAAATAAGGTGCCGTTAAACAGGAGCAGATATAAAACTAGGCAAGGTATTGATGAGTTGACAAAAATGTTTTTACCAAAGTCTCAGTAGAACCTGAACTTGTATTTTACCTAGGAACAATATTACAGTATTCCAAAATTCAGTGTCTGCAGTACCTTTACAGAAAATAACTACTGCAAACGATGAGAACTGATTCTAGTTAGCATGTTCTTTGAATTTTTTTTTTAATGCTAAGCAAATAGCTGTGTCTTTAGGTGCCTTTTAAAAATCCTTTTACAGAAACTGAATCATTTGTAGAGAACTAGCTAATATGGCACCCCACTCCAGTACTCTTGCCTGGAAAATCCCATGGATGGAGGAGCCTGGTGGGCTGCCATCTATGGGGTTGCTGAGTCGGACACGACTGAGTGACTTCACTTTTTCACTTTTCACTTTCATGTATTGGAGAAGGAAATGGCAACCCACTCCAGTGTTCTTGCCTGGAGAATCCCAGGGACAGGGGAGCCTGGTGGGCTGCCATCTATGGGGTCACACAGAGTTAGACACGACTGATGCTACTTAGCAGTAGCAGCTAATTTGTAACAGATCTGGAAGAGGGGCTCAAGCTCCCGTATTAGTGGAGCACACTGCTGTGTCTCTGCTAGGCCCACATAACTGAAATGTCAGAGTGGTCCTGGGGTTGTGGACCAAGGGTTCAGAAATCCTTTCCTTAGCATTGAGTTTAGTTAGTCGTTAGCTGGTCGGTCGTGTCCATTTCTTTGCAGCCCCATGGACTGTTGTCTGCTAGGCACCTATGTCCATGGGATCTCTCAGGCAAGAATCCTGGAGTGGGTTGCCATTTCCTTCTCCAGGGGTCTTCCCAACTCGGGGATTTTTGCCTCTGATTTATTTTTTGATTGGTCTCAAAGAAAAAAAAATTTTTTAACTTTATTTTACTTTCCAGTACTGTATTGGTTTTGACATACATTGACATGAATCCGTCATGGGTGTACATAAACTCCCAAACATGAACCCCCCCACCTCCCACCCCGCATCATCCCTCCGGATCATCCCCATGCGCCAGCCGCAAACATTCTGCATCCTGCATTGAACATAGACTGGCGATTCGTTTCTTACATGATAGTATACATATTTCAATGCTCGGGAGTTGGTGATGGACAGGGAGGCCTGGCGTGCTGCGGTTCATTGGGTCACAAAGAGTCAGACACGATTGAGTGACTGAACTGAACTGAACTGAACTTAGGTTGTCATGTATGCTTGTATGTCATTAATATAAACATTCCAAAATTTATGTGGAATCCCTAACATCTGATATGTCCTGATATAATGTTATCAGTCAAAATTCTAGTTATTCCCCTAAGATATCACACGTTGCAGACATATCCAGGTTTCCTGGTGGCTGAATTGTACTCAGACCTTTCACCAGGCCAGTTTTAGTTTTGTCCTTTATCGGTTCAGTTCAGTTCAGTTCAGTTCAGTTCAGTCGCTCAGTCGTGTCCGACTCTTTATGATTCCATGAACCGCAGCACGCCAGGCCTCCCTGTCCATCACCAACTCCCAGAGTTCACTCAGACTCACGTCCATCAAGTCGGTGATGCCATCCAGCCATCTCGTCCTCGGTCGTCCCCTTCTCCTGCCCCCAATCCCTCCCAGCATCAGAGTCTTTTCCAATGAGTCAGCTCTTCACATGAGGTGGCCAAAGTACTGCAGTTTCAGCTTTAGCATCATTCCTTCCAAAGAACACCCAGGGCTGATCTCCTTCAGAATGGACTGGTTGGATCTCCTTGCAGTCCAGGGACTCTCAGGAGTCTTCTCCAGCATCACAGTTCAAAAGCATCAATTCTCTGGTGCTCAGCTTTCTTTATGGTCCAACTGTCACACCCATACATGACCACTGGAAAAACCATAGCCTTGACTAGATGGACCTTTGTAGGCAATGTAGTGTCTCTGCTTTTCAATGTTATCTATGTTGGTCATAACTTTTCTTCCAAGGAGTAAGCGTCTTTTAATTTCATGGCTGCAGTCATTTTAGTTGCGTCTTGTTTTCCTGGAGTAACACAGAAGTTTTTGAAAAGCCCATGAATATTAAGTCTGCAGGTGTCCCTTCCCTGGTGTTCTGGAAATGTGACCAGTCTCTCCGTGTGACAGGATCACACCACAGCTCGTAGCCACTCTGCAATAATCTGCAAGTGATAAAGACTTTACAAGGCTGACCCCCACATGTACTTGCAGAAAGGTCCCTGTCAGATGCAGCAGGTGCCTGTAACATGCGAGAGTGGATGACCAGAGCTGACATGTTCTGCAGCTCAGAGAGCCAGTTTAAAGATGCCGAAGCAGGGTGCCCTGTGTGCAGTTCTGTTGGGGCAGTGGTCCCTGAGGGTTCTCCAAGCCAATGGCACTGAGCCAAATAGAAAACGATTTACCCTTGAAACTGCTCAACGGCTTTAAGAAGAAGAGAAATGCTGAGCATGGACTGTAACCCCATGATGAAAGCAATTCCTGGGCAAAAAGCAAGCCATTTCAAAAAATACCAGTGAAAGAACTTTGAGACTACTGGGAAACGTTTCAACTTGGAATCAAATGAAAGTAAAGTTGGCAAGTAACCCTGGGGGTGGGAGGGTTAACTTTTCTCCCTGAGCTAGGATTCTTAAAGCCTTATATTAATACACATGTGATACCTTTGCAATCACTGAACAAATGGAGAAACACTCTCTGAGCAGGAATATACATCACTTGTCTTTCCAAATGAAGTTTTAAAGTCTGAGACCTTATTTGGATAAAATCATTAAATAAAAACTTAGATAAACCTAGCTCTGAGCCATTTATATGGATAAATAATATTTTCTCACTGTAAACCCTTTCGAATTTTAAAGTTGAATATAGAGAAAAATTTAGGAGCAAACTTCAGAAAGGCTAAGTAACATAATCAAGGGACAATTTGAATCCAAATGCTGTCATCCCCAGGAAATTGGGGTTTCATAGATATATTTTCTTAATATTGTTATATAAAAAGGAAAGGTAATATGTGACATTAAATGTTTGATTAAAATGAAATAAATACAATACATTTCACTTTAAAATTTATATTTGTATATACACACTTACTCTGCCTACCGGGTGGCCAGTGGTAGAGAATCCGCCTCCCAGGTTTGATCCCTGGCTTGGGAAGATCCCCTGGAAAAGGAAATGACAACCTACTCCAGTAGTCTTGCATGGAGAAGTCCATGGACAGAGGAGCCTGCTGGGTACAATCTATGAGATCATAAAAGAGTCAGACATGACTNGAATCCGCCTGCCGGGTTTGATCCCTGGCTTGGGAAGATCCCCTGGAAAAGGAAATGACAACCTACTCCAGTAGTCTTGCATGGAGAAGTCCATGGACAGAGGAGCCTGCTGGGTACAATCTATGAGATCATAAAAGAGTCAGACATGACTGAACGACTAAAACAACAATGACAATACATACTTGACATTAAAAAAATTTATTTTTCTTTATGGTCATATCATGCAGCATATAGGATTAGTTCCCTGACCAGAGATCAAACCCAGGTCCCCTGCAGTGGAAATGCAGAGTCTTAACCATTGGCCTGCTAGGGAGGCTCACGCCTAACAATTGGAGTCTAAGGAGTTGCTTTTTTCTTTTTTAGTAAAAAGTTTGAGTTTTTTGAGAAAAGTTACTCCATTAATTGGGAGATTTGTTTTATTTTAATCAAGTACAAAACTAAGGGTAAGGGAGGGGTTAGGATTTCTTTTTTCTCTTGTTGCAATTATTTGGTTATTTTTAAGATGCTTGTACCTAAATTAATTCAAATCTCTTATTCATTAGTTTTGTTTCTAATAATTTGGAGCCTATATGAAAGTCACAATAACATTTTTTTGCAGCATACTATACTCCTTACCCCCACCTAGTCCCCATTGACTTCTATCACCATTACTTTCTCAAAGTACAATTTGTGAACAGTTCAGTTCAGGTGCTCAGTCGTGTTCTACTCTTTGCCACCCCATGAACCGCAGCATGCCAGACCTCCTTGTTCATCACCAACTCCTGGAGTTCACCCAAACCCATGTCCATTGAGTCAGTGATCCCATCCAATCATCTCATCCTCTGTTGTCCCCTTCTCTTCCTGCTCTCAATCTTTCCCAGCATCAGGGTCTTTTCCAATGAGTCAGCTCTCCGCATCAAGTGGCCAAAGTATTGGGGTTTCAGCTTCAACATTAGTCCCTCCAATAAACATTCAGAACTGATTTCTTTTATTTTTTATTTTTATTTTTGTGATCATTGATTTTATTTTATTTTTTTTGCAATGATTATATATATATTTTTTAACATGATAGTATATATATTTCAATGCTATTCTCCCAAATCATCTCACCCTCTCCCTCTCCCTCTACCTCAAAGTCCAAAAGTCCACTCTACACATCTGTGTCTCTTTTGCTGTCTTGCATACAGGGTCCTCATTACCATCTTTCTAAATTCCATATATATGTGGCAGTATACTGTACTGGTGTTTTTCTTTCTGGCTTACTTCACTCTGTATAATCGGCTCCAGTTTCATCCATCTCATTAGAACTGATTCAAATGTATTATTTTTAATGGCTGAGTAATACTCCATTGTGTATATATACCACAGCTTGCTTATCCATTCATCCACTNTCTCTTTTGCTGTCTTGCATACAGGGTCCTCATTACCATCTTTCTAAATTCCATATATATGTGTTAGTATACTGTATTGGTGTTTTTCTTTCTGGCTTACTTCACTCTGTATAATCGGTTCCAGTTTCATCCATCTTATTAGAACTGATTCAAATGTATTCTTTTTAATGGCTGAGTAATACTCCATTGTGTATATATACCACAGCTTTCTTATCCATTCATCCACTGATGGACATCTAGGTTGTTTCCATGTCCTGGCTATTATAAACAGTGCTGCAATGAACACTGGGGTACATGTGTCTCTTTCAGTTCTGGTTTCCTCGGTGTGTATGCCCAGCAGTGGGATTGCTGGGTCATAAGGCAGTTCTATTTGCAATTTCTTAAGGAATCTCCACACTGTTCTCCATAGTGGCTGTACTAGTTTGCATTCCCACCAACAGTGTAACAGGGTTCCCTTTTCTCCACACCCTCTCCAGCATTTATTGCTTGCAGACTTTTGGATCGCAGCCATTCTGACTGGTGTGAAGTGGTATCTCATTGTGGTCTTGATTTGCATTTCTCTGATAATGAGTGAACAAATGTAAATTTATTATGGGGCTTCCCCTGTGGTTCAGTGGTAAAGAATCTGCCTGCCAATGCAGGAGATGCAGGTTCAATCCCTGGGTCAGGAAGCTCCCCTGAGGAGGCCATCGCAACCCACTCCAGTGTTCTTGCCTGGAGAATCCCGTGGACAGGGTAGCCTGGCAGGCCACAGTCTATGGGGTTGCAAAGAGTTGGACACGACTGAAAGATTGGAGACACAAGTAGAGATTACTCTGCGTTGCCTGGGTGGCCCCAGTATGATCACAGGGTCCTTCAAGAGGGATCCCCGAGGGTCAGAGGCAGGAGAAGAGGTTTAGTGACCAGACCAAAGCTCCTTCAGGCTGGAGTGATGCACTTAGAAGGGAGGAGGGGGCCAGGAGCCAAGAAACACAGGCGCCTCTAGAAACTGAAGAAGGCACAGAAGTAGATTCTCTGCTGCAGCCTTCAGAAGAAGCACAGCCTTCTCAACACCAGGGTTTTAGCGTTCTTGCCTCCAGAACTGGAAGAGAAGAAATTTGTGTGTGTGTGCTTTTTTTAAGCCACTGAGCTTGTGGCCATTTGTTAGAGCAGCAATAGGAAGCTAGCCTGGTACCTCTGCTGAAATGAGGACCATTTATTGCTTTTGATGCACAAGGCTGAATCCTCATATGCAGGGAGCAATTTTGGCTAAGAGTGGCTGTTGACTAACAGCTGCAGCATCATTGTAAAACACTATTAAATGGAAGCTTAAAGGTTCCCATTAACTTCCTTTCATGAAGATTTCATGATGTGTTTAAAGGGAAAAAAAATGTAAGTATGTCACTCTATCATCTGTTTCAAAGATGCAGGAAAAAAGTGAGAAAAAAGAGAATCAAAGCTGTGTTTTGAACTTTGGAAGGCATCCTTTCTCAGGGCCCTCAGATTCCCAGTGGGAGACAGAACACACACCTTTGCTTGAAAGGGTGCTTTGTGGTTTTGTGTTTCCTTTGTCCTTTTTATTTTCTGTCACAGCGCGGCTCTTATGCGTGGTCAGTGTGCTGCTTCCATTTCAATTAACGAGATGCTGAACAGGAAGGTTTCAGAGAGGAAGTGAGGGGCAGGTGTCCAGGCTGGCCACCGGGACACACGTTGCTTCTGCTCAGCTGGACATTTCCAATCCAAAGTCTTTAAAGGTGGGCTGAACTTTCACTTTTTTTTCTCTTGAGAAAACAAACAAACAAATTAGTGTCTACACATGTTAATAAGCTACCCAAAGACCACCATTCATCATTCTGATGGAAACCTTTTAAACTGTATAATTGTGCGCTGTTTTCCTCAGTGCTGATAATGAAGTAGCTTTTGAGGCAACAATGATGAACTGCAGGCTTGATAGAGTGCGAAGCATTTGTCTGTAGGTGTCTGCTTTCTTTGGTTTTAAATTTATCTTAACTCTCGGGGTGGAGTGAGTGGGCTCGATGGTGGTGCTGCCTCTAGAATGACAATGACGCCTCCTCATCCCACCCAGATCAACAAAGGGTGATCCGCGAGCCTCTTGTTCTCTCTTCAGGAGTGATTTTCCCCTTTTTCACTCATGCCAGAGCTCCAGGCAGGGCTGCTGTTACTTGAGCTGTGCCTCCGAAAACATCTGCAACCCCATAAATACATTTGAAAAAAAAAAGACTTAATGGATGACTATTTTAAAGATTTATGAGGTTCGGCAACTAGACTTTCTATAAAGAAAGCGCGGATCCTAAATTTTATGTTTTAATAAGATCAGAGGGACTGATTCTTTGGCTTTCGGTGGTTTATAGAAAGTCGATACACACAGTTCTTTGACTCCGGGGAGACTTTGGGTATTTCGGTCTTCCATTCCAACTCAAATGCACATTACAGGGTAAGTTTTCAGGTTGAAATGATTCAGAAAATGCATAATTCAGTAACCTGAGCCGGAAACCCTCAGGATAATTCTCCCCCTCAGATGTGAACAGTCTGTAACCCCATTGAATTCCCAGCCTAAGAATACTGTTTCCAGTTCCACAGGTCAGAAGATGGCTTCGAGTCCCGTAACAGTGCGTCGTAAAGGGGAAAACGCAGGAATAATTGCCTACGGCTTTGAGAAGCAGTCTATGAAATCATGCTGATCCACATGAAATAAATAGGTTGTGAGATATAAGAATTATCTGCGCTAGTAAAGGTGAAGTGGCCGTAACTCACCAACATGATAGCATCTCTCGCAAGGAGGATAAACTGTGAGCCACGCACAGGGAGAGGCAACAGGCTGCCAGCCCAGTGGCAATAAAAAGGGCTTTCTTTGTTCTTTGCCGTAAAACCGACAGCGTGTTTAATGACATGACCTCGAAGGCAGACAGTCACCCGGCGGCTCCTTCTGCTTTGCCCTGAAGGATGTGCATTTAAAGACGGAGGAGGTGTGGAGCGGGGGCTGGGTTGCAGGGGACGGAGCATGCCTTCTTCTGCACCCGCTGGGGACTGGGCCTCGGATCACAGACACGTCATGCTCCTGTGTCCACAGCAGCCACCAGCTGCACTGGAGATTTAGAACCAGCTCTGGTTTTAGGCAGCATTAATTACAGAGTCAGTTTCCCCACACCTACAGTGAACGGGGTGGCACGCTGGACCTGGAGCCCAGGGTCTCGTCTCCGGGTGTGGATTGAATAGAAAATGGCGTTACAGAGCTGTTACAGGGCTTCTTTTATATTTCGTGATTATCACACCAGTAATGTTCAAGTTCTTCATAGAATTCAAGAAGACAAGGATATGCAGATACTTTAAATAGGAATAAAGGGACTTCCCAGTGGTTAAGACTCACCCTTCCAGTGTAGGGAGAGCGAGTGGGAAACTGAGATCCCACATGCCGCACTGCATGGCCGAAAAGTAAAAGAAAAGTAAGTGAATAAAGATCACCCATAAAGCGAGCACCTGAAGGCAGCCAGACTTTGCTGTTTCATAACGTTTGTTCTTCCTGTCTTTATCTGTATGTGTGCATACACAGGGGCTTCCCCGATTGCATCACCCCCCTCCCCCGTTTTAAGTGAACTACACTAACGTGCACCGGGGAAGGCAATGGCACCCCACTCCAGTATTCTTGCCTGGAAAGTCCTATGGACGGAGGAGCCTGGTGGGCTGCAGTCCATGCGGTCGCTAAGAGTCGGACACGACTGAGCAACTTCACTTTCACTTTTCATTTTCATGCATTGGAGAAGGAAATGGCAACCCACTCCAGTGTTCTTGCCTGGAGAACCCAGGGACGGGGAGCCTGGTGGACTGCCATCTGTGGGGTCGCACAGAGTCGGACACGACTGAAGCGACTTAGCATACTAACGCACATGAATCTTCAGTGTACAACGTATAAACTTTTACGTAGATATATACCCAGGTAACCACAAACCAGATCAAGGCAAAAATCCCCCCTGTGCTGTGCTTAGTCACTCAGCCATATCCGACTCTTTGCGACCCCATGGACTGTAGCCCACCAGGCTCCTCTGTCCGTGGGGATTCTCCAGGGAGGAATACTGGAGTTGGTTACCATGCCCTCCTCCCGGGGATCTTCCCAACCCAGGGATCAAACCCACGTCTTCCACATTGCAGCTGAGCTACTGGGAAGTCCCCAAATCTCTCCTATTCAAGTCCTTTTGAGGAGAGACAAGAGAACATAAAATGTGGTGATTGCTGTGCTGACTTCACACTGGAAGCAGCTTTGCCTTCTAGAGCTTCAGATTTATGGATGCACACACCGTGCAGACTTTTCTGAGATAAATGTGGCATTCGCTTGTGATTCTGTATATGAAAGTAGTCGTGCCTGTGGCTCAGTCCCTAAGGCATGTCTGACTTTTTTAAGTCTCATGGACTGCAGCATGCCAAGCTCTCCTGTCCTTTACTATCTCCTAGAGTTTGTTCAAATTCATGTCTACTGAGTTGGTGATTCTATCGAACTGTCTCATCCTCTGTTGCCCTCTTCTCCTTTCGCCTTTGATCTTTCCCAGCACCAGGGTTTGTCCAATGAGTTGGCTCTTCACATCCGGTGGCCAAAATATTGGAGCTTCAGCTTCAGCATGAGTCCTTCCAGTGAATATTCAGGGTTGATTTCCTGTAGGATTGGCGGGTACTTCTTTTTAATTGTACAGTCACATTCCATCATATAAACATGCCACAGCCTGTCTCCTGTTTTTGGACATTTGGGTTGCTTTGCAGTTCTTGGTTATTAGGAACAAAGGTATAGGACCATGCTTGTGTATATCTTTTGGGAGATACATACACCCATTTCTTCTAAGTCAATACTCTAGGAGAAATATTTCATGTTGTAAAATGCATATATGATTATCTTTAACAGGTACTACTAAAGAGTTTTTAAATGATCATTTCATATCCTCACAAGTTTCTTTTCAATTTTAGTCATTATGGTGGGTCTGTGAAGGTACTTAATTATGATTTTAATATACATTTTTTTCCTGATAAAGACTTAGGCTGGAAACCTTTTCACAGGCGTATTAGTGACTCAAATATTCTCTTTTGTGTTTTGCCTATTCAAGTCTTTGACCCCTTTAAAAAAAAGGTAGATTTTCATTATTAATTTGTGAGAATTCTTAACATGCTGGATGTGAGTTCATTCTTGCATATATGTTTAGCAAATTTTCCTTCCACGGTAATTGGTCTAATTGAACACGAGTTCTTAATGCTAATACGTCCATCTCATCGTTTTTTCTTTTCTCTTACTTCTTTTTTGTCATGTTAAGAAATATTCCTCTATTCAAGATGATGAAAAAAAAGTTCCCGTGCTTTCTTTTTGAAACTTTGCTGTTTAATCTTTTGCGTTTAGACTTGTAACCATTCTTGGGTTGACTTTTGGACGTGGAGTAGGAGGGGGTGTGTGCTTTTTCCGTCGCTCGAGTGCCGTGTGTTCAAGAGCGTGTCCTCCCCGCACTGAGCCGCGATGCGCTTGCTGAAGGGGGTGACCGTACCCGTGGCAGCGCCTGCGCCTCCTGCTCCCTGTCGCCGTCTCTTTACCCATCATCGCGGAAATGCCGGAGCGCCCTCTTCACCGTCCCTGATGCTAGGCCTTGCTGTTGACAGGTCGCCGTTTGTCTCCAAACTATTTGTGCTCTTCTCTTGCGTATTCCAGGTTCTTTTGTATTTCTATGTAAAGTTTAGAATTGGCTTGTTGACTTACGCAAAAAACATCTGCTGGGATTTTGATTGGGCTTGCACTGAATCCAGAGATATGTCTGAGAAGAATTGACATTTTTTTTCAAATAAAGAATTTTCTAACTCATAATTAAGAAATATCCCTTATGTCTTCTTTCACTTATTTTAGTAATGTTCTATAGTTTTCTATGTAGAAGTCTTACATTTGAAAAAAATAAACTTACAGGTAATATGATTTTTTGATGTATATTAAACAATATTTGAAAAATTTCTTCCAATTTTTGTTCTTAGTATTTAGAAATAAAATGGGCTCTTTAAATTGATATATCCAGTGACTTTTCTAAATTTGCCTATTAACTGTAAGAGCTTATTTGTAATTATTTTGGATTGTCTATGCATTCGTGTCATCTGTGAATCTTGACATTTTTTATATCTTTTATCTACCTGCCTACCTATATACCTGTGAATGTAAGGCTGTGCCTATTTCTCTAACTATGTAGGTATGCATCTGTGCGCAACGTTTTAGCCTCTGGGCTCGTGAAGGATGCGACCTGTGCGTCCTCTTTCTAGTGTCTGTCATTTCTTGGTACCAGAGTCCTGTTGTGTCATGAAATTAACTGGCAAGTGTTCCTCCTGCTTCTTGTCTCTGGGAGAACAGTTTCCAGATGGATGTTATTATTTTTAATGGCTTAGAGAAATTGATCATGACTCTACCTGAGACTAAAGTTTTCTTCATGGGACGTTTCTAACTGTTGATTTAACATTTAAGCAGATATAAGGCTATTTAAGTGGTCTGTCTTTCTTCATGCCAGCATTTTATGCTGTGCTCTTAAAAATAGATTTGTTCCTTTCATCTAAGTTTTCAAATCCCTTAGTATAAGGTTTATTTTCTTTTTTTTGTTTGTTTTTTTTTTGTATTTATTTATTTATTTACACGAACTCCCAAACATAATACCTTTTGTTTTCTTCTCTAGGTCTATGAGATCCTGGTGACGTTCCCTTTTCATTCATGATGGTGGTCCTTTTTTCCCTCTGTTATTGTCTTGTCATTTCGAAAGGGGATTTTCAGTTTTATTACTATTTTAAATAACATACTGTGGCTTTGATTTTCCATGTTGTAAATCTGCTTTTTGTTTCCCTGACATTTCCTCTTGTGTTTCTTATTTATTTTCTTCAACTTTAATTTGTTGTTCTAGATTTTTGAGATGGAAATTTAGACAATGGATGTTAATCATTTTTCCATTTCTTTCTATATATAAATTTCTGGCTATAAACTCTTCTCTAGGCACACTATTTTAACTTATCCACAATTTGTAATATTCATATTTTCATTATTGTCCCATTCAAAATATTTCCTTTTGTAATTTAGTCTTCACCCATGGGTTTTTGTTCAAACATTTCATTTGATTTAAATATTTGTGTGCTTTCCTACAAACTTTGTTATTTGCTTAGTTTGTTTCATTGTCATTAGAGAACAGCTCAGTATGGCTCTAATTATTTGAGATTTGTTGAGACAAGCCCTTTTTGACCCCGCAGATTGACTTAGTTTGGTGAATGTTCCATGAATATGCATTCTGTCACAGTATGTGCAGTGTCCAGTTCAGCTCAGTCGTGTCTGACTCTTTTTGACCCCATGGCTTGCAGCACGCAAGGCCTCCCTGTCCATCACTAACTCCCAGAATTTACTCAAACTCATGTTCGTTGAGTCGGTGATTCCATCCAACCATCTCATCCTCTGTCGTCCCCTTCTCTTCCCATCTTGAATCTTTCCCAGCATCAGGGTCTTTTCCAATGAGTCAGTTCTTCGCATCAGGTGGCCAAAGTATTGGAGTTTCAGCTTCAGCATCAGTCTTTCCAATGGATATTCAGGACTGACTTTCTTTAGGATGGACTGGTTAGATCTTGTAGTCCAAGGGACTCTCAAGAGTCTTCTCCAACACCACAGTTCAAAAACATCAATTCTTTGGTGCTCAGCTTTATTTATAATCCAACTCTCACATCCATACATGACCACTGGAAAAACCATAGCCTTGACTAGATGGACCTTTGGCAAAGTAATATCTCTACTTTTCAATATGCTGTTTAGGTTGGTCATAACTTTTCTTCCAAGGAACAAAGGTCTTTTAATTTCACAGCTGCAGTCACCATCTGCAGTTATTTTGAAACCCCCCAAAATAATGTCTGTTACTGTTTCTACTGTTCCCCCATCTATTTGCCATGAAGTGATGGGATCAGATGTTAAGACCTTAGTTTTCTGAATGTTGAGTTTTAAGCCAACTTTTTCACTCTCCTCTTTCACTTTCATCAAGAGTCTCTTTAGTTCTTCTTCACTTTCTGCCATAAGGGTGGTGTCATCTGCATATCTGAGGTTATTGATATTTCTCCCAGCAATCTTGATTCCGGTCTGTGCTTCATCTAGTCCAGCATTTCTCATGATGTACTTTGCATATAAGTTAAATAAGCAGGGTGACAATATACAGCCTTGATGGACTCCTTTCCCTATTTGGAACCAGTCTGTTGTTCCATGTCCAGTTCTAACTGTTGCTTCCTAACCTGCATATAGGTTTCTCAGGAGGCAGGTCAGGTGGTCTGGTATTCCCATCTCTTNGAATGTTGAGTTTTAAGCCAACTTTTTCACTCTCCTCTTTCACTTTCATCAAGAGACTCTTTAGTTCTTCTTCACTTTCTGCCATAAGGGTGGTGTCATCTGCATATCTGAGGTTATTGATATTTCTCCCAGCAATCTTGGTTCCAGCTTGTGCTTCATCCAGCCCAGCGTTTCTCATGATGTACTCTGCATAGAAGTTAAATAAGCAGGATGACAATATCTTATCCTCATCAAATACAACTTTGGTAAGATAATCCATGTGAGTAAGTGAGTGTTCACTCAGTCGTGTCCAACTCTTCGTGACCCCATGGACTGTAACCCACCAGGCTCCCCTGTCCATGGGATTCTCCAGGCAAAAACACTGGAGTGGGTGGGTTGCCATTTCTACCACTTAGCATATGTGTTAGTTGCTCAGTCATGTCCAACTCTGTGACCACATGGACTGTAGACCACCTAGCTCCTCTGTCGATGGAACTTTACAGGCAAGAATACTGAATGGGGTTGCCATTTCCTTCTCCAAGGAGTCTTTCCAACCCAGGGATTGAACCTTGGTCTCCTGCATTACAGGCAGATTCTTTACCATCTGAGCCACCAAGGAAGTCATATCATAATAAATATTTGTTCTTCTCCTGAGCCCCAAATAGTCCCTTATAGGGTGACTCTGCAAAGCTTCCTTCCTCCTCTTTTCTGGAATCCTATTCTGAAACACCTTTAACCTTTGAGATGAGGAAAGAAGCAAACAACTTCTCCCATCCAGCAACCCAAGACAGGAAAACCACTTTCACCACCTTGTCCATCACTCCAGTGTGTGTGTGCCTGTATATCCCGAGAACAGTTTTTATATGAACTATGTAGTCTCAAGGTTTTCTGTGCTTGTTAACTTCATAAAGATTCCCATATGCTCCTTCTTTAAAAACACACTAAGGTTTCTGACATTGTACAGGAGACAGGGATCAAGATCATCCCCATGGAAAAGAAATGCAAAAAAGCAATATGTGTTTGTTAGCCATCCGTATGTCTTCTTTGGAGAAATGTCTATTTAGTTCTTTGGCCCATTGTTTTTTAAATTAATTTAAAATTTCATCAAAATATTACATATGTATTATTTTAGGTTAAATAATATCAATGAGGCTTATAACAAAGACCACTAGATTCTTCCATACCTGTCTCAAGTCTTTTCTCATTCCTTCCGGCTCCCATATCCGTCACTTTTAGCTGTTATTTCTTCTGGCATGTACCTTTATGTT
This sequence comes from Oreotragus oreotragus, assembly GCA_006410675.1. NCBI lineage: Eukaryota > Metazoa > Chordata > Mammalia > Artiodactyla > Bovidae > Oreotragus > Oreotragus oreotragus. The sequence goes on from SJYX01019449.1 coordinate 191,124, forward strand.
TCTCATTAATGTGCCTTTAATGGCCCTTAATTCCCTAATTTCAACTCACCAGTGTTACAGGTCATTGACTACATTATTGTTATGTCAGGACTCAGCACACACACACCCCCTTCCTACTCTTCTTCCTCGTTTTCCTTCTATTCCTTCTTCCTTGGATGAAGTGTAATTAAAAGTGACGTGCAGAAATCCTAAATGGTCAGTTCCATGAGTGTATTAATTTGTTAGGGTGTCATAACAGATTCCACAGACTAAGTGGCTTAAATCACAGGTGTTTATTCTCTCACAGTTCTGAAAGCTAGAAGTCCAAGATCAAGATTTATTGTAGCATCATTTCTTCTGAGTCCTCTCTCATTAACTCGTAGACGGGTATCTTCTTCCAGTGTCATCAGTGACTGTCCTCAGTGTGTATCTGTGTTCTAGTCTTTTCTTGTCATGATACCAGGCATGTTGGGTTAGGGCCCACACTAATGGCTTCATCTAACCTTAATTACCTGTTTTGAAGCCCTATCTCTAAATGACTTTCCCAGGTGTTGGGGATTAGGATATCAGCATATGAATTGGAGTCTTTGGAGGGTGGGTTAGGAGTTCAAAATTTAGCCTGTAACAGTGTGTTTTGACAATTGTATTCACCCATGTAACAAACTTGAACTATGGTGCAGTTTTGTTACCCCAAGAAGTTTCCTTGTCCCCATATCCAACCAGTTTTTCCAGTGCAATTACCATAGGCAACTGCTTCTCTGATATGCATTACTGTAGATTCGTTTTGTCTATTCTGGAACTTCATATCAATGGAATGATACAGTATATACTCTTTTGACTAGTGTCCTTTAACACCCAGTCTTGCTGTTTTCCACACTACCTTTCTGAAAATTCCATATTTCTCTTTCTGTTTTGGATTCTCCATTTGTCGGATTTCAGATCTTTTCCTTTCTTAGTTTGCCTCTCACTTTTCTGGAGCACACTTTCGTTAGCCTCCTGGTAAAGGGCACACAGATGGATACCTTGGAAGCCATTCATATCTGAAATATCCCTATACTTATGCTGCTGCTGCTGCTGCTGCTGCTGCTAAGTCACTTCAGTCGTGTCCGACTCTGTGTGACCCCATAGACGGCAGCCCACCAGGCTCCCCCATCCCTGGGATTCTCCAGGCAAGAATACTGGAGTGGGTTGCCATTTCCTTCTCCAATGCATGAAAGAGAAAAGTGAAAGTGAAGTCGCTCAGTCTGTCCGACTGTTAGCGACCCCATGGACTGCAGCCCACCAGGCTCCTC
>SJYX01019449.1:199041-223909 GCA_006410675.1 Oreotragus oreotragus
ACTGTTGGAACCATTAATACATGTCAGTCCAATTCCTGGAAAACAGAGGCTAAGTTAGGCCTTCAAGTTAATGTATCTAGGGGACAAGCCCAGGAAAGCAAGAATGAAGAAACAAGAGAAGTGAACTAGGGAGGAAAATAAATGATGACTTCTTGAACTGGCCACAGTTAGAACAAACCTAGAGCCAGCTTGTTCTTGTGGGCTGTTGGGGGTGGGGGGCGGGATAGGAGAGAGGAGGCTTCAGAAGCCGATTGAACTACTAGGGCCCAGTGTGGATAGCTGGATAGAAAGTATGAGCCATTTCTCTCTTGTCTATCATTGGTCAAAGTAACCCCACAGCAGGTTGTTAACTATTCTGTACCTCCTGACAGTCCCCTGGGAAGCTAGCACTTCTGGTAAATGCACCAGTGTGAAATTCTCTCCTTGTGTATCAGCACTTTATATGGGGATGGCTTGGTCTAGGCTTTACAGTACCAAAGAGAACGTGAACAAAGGGTTTGGGAAGCAAAGCAGATAGCAATGGCAGGAATCAGTGGATCAAATTAAACGTGTGTCGTGGCACATCAACTTGATTCATGACAACAGGCAAATTAAAACTCATAACTTACAGAAAATCAAGTAAGCATTCTTCACAGATGAGAAGTAATTCCTTATTTATTCCTTTCTTGATATAGAGTACTCAGTAAATTTCTATCTGAAATCATAAAACACACACACAATTTAAGCTACTTGCTCAGCCTACAGTATGAGACTTGATAGAAGCTTAGTTTTTCCCCGTAAGTTTGTGCCTCTTACGCCTACAAAATGGTAATGTGATGGTGAGTGTGCTTCCAAAATAGATCCCAAAAAATCACATGACTTGTTTTATATCTGGACAAAATCTCCTAAATGGGAGTTATGACACCCTGTTGGAAGATTAGGATTGACACACATACACTATTGGTACCACCTATAAAATAGATAACTAGTGAGAACTTTCTGCAAGCACAGGGAACTTTCCTCAATGCCCTGCGGTGTCCTGAATGGGAAGGAAGTCCAGAAAGGAAGGGGGTATCTGTATAGTCAATTTACTTTGCTTTTCCATAGAAACTAACACAACATTGTAAATCAACTCTACTCCAATAAAAAACTATTTTAAAAAGGAAAACAAACACCATGTCATTTAAAAAGCTTAAAGAAAGCCACGATGCTATGTCTCTTTACCTGATAAAATGATTAGAAGGTAAAAACAATTGAAATGAGGCATATGTTCTCATTGGAATATTTGGTACAACATGTACATAGTTTTAAAGAAATAACCAAAATTTAAAAATTTTGCTGAAAAAATGTTAGCGTAATTTCTATAGATATAGGAATTTGAAGCCCAGAAACATTTTTGATCATTGATTTTCCTTCTCCAATGAAAAACATTAAAAATATAAACTTTTTAAATAAAATAATTCATTAAAATATGCACATTCTAGTAGTAAAACTAAGAAATGGATATTCAATTTACAGAACTATAAATGGCCAACAAGCCTTTAATGTTATTAGTAAGGAAATGCAAATTAAAAGAAAAATGAGTTAGCATTCTCCTTTGATTAAAGTAATAAAGATAAAAATGAATGATGATATGTTGTTTTGGAAAGCATATGAGAAAGATGAACTTTTATATACCACTTGTGGGACAGAAAGATTCTAGAATCTTTCCAGAATGCAATGTGGAGATTTGTGTTATATACAAGTGTGCATGTGTGTATCTGTCTGTAAATATACGATTCAGGTTTCCAACTTCTAGGAGTTTATTCCAATTCTGCAGACATACTTTTTTCACAAAGTTTTAAATCAAAAATATGTTCATTGCATAAGATAAAAAGACCCTATGTATCTAACTATAGGCAGAAAATTCAGACACAATCATATCATGAAATGGTGTATATCTATTGTAAATATTGAAATGTAAACATATTAAATTAAATGTTAAATATTTAAAACATATTAAGTGAATAGCTCTGTTTGAAATCAATATTAAGCATGAGTCCATATTTATAAATCAAAAAAATTCTGAAGAAAATATTTAGAATAAAATATTCTAAATACCAAAATATTAATAGTGATTGTTGCTTAATTGTGTAACAGTGAAATATGTATTTTTAACCATGTATGTAAAATGAAAAGCAAATAAAATATCAAGACTCTAATGTCATAACACTTGGTTACTAAGATTGAAGATTTCATACCGCTGACTAACTCTGTGCCCATTGAACAGCTAAAAAGGGGCTAGTCAAGAAAATAAATGAAGAATAGTAACCATGTGTCCAAAAGACCTTACTGATATGAATTGTTTAGTGTTTATGTTTTTGGGGTTTTTTTTTTTTAATGGTATTTAACACATTCAGCTCAGTATTGTCAAGCCAATCTTCCGAATCTCTAAATATACAAACGTTTAGAATTTTCTCTCAACAAAAAGTAAAATCATTTAAGAAGATCACTGTATAGAATAGCAAGGATTAGACATTTTCTTATCAAAGATGCTGTATTCGTCTTAGGGGGTCATAACAGATTACCACAAATGTGGTGGCTGGAAACAACATAATTTTCTTTTTCAGTTCAGGAGAAACCAGAAATCCAAAATCAAGGTTTCTGTAGAGGGCATTCCTTCTGGAAGCTCTGCGGGAAAATCTGTCTCATGTTTGTCTCCTAACCTCTGGTGGGTGCTGGCAGCCCTTGACATTCCTCAGCTTGGAGATACATCTCTCAGAAATCTGCCTCCGTCTTTGCATCACTCCCTCTGTGTGTCTGTATATCCTCCCTTCTTATAAGGATCTCTTCATTGGATATTGACTCTTTAGTAATCCAGGATGATTCTGTCTCAAGATCTTTAATAAATCTGTTAAGACCACGCTTCCAGGAAAAGCTATATTTGGATGTTCCAAGTATACAGTATTTTACTCTAATTATAGACTCTTGTTTTTACTTTTCCTCTCAAGGACAATCATTTTGAATTGTACTGTCTAGTAAATCTTTATCCAAAAATAATTCAGTCCTACATCTTTACTTATCTAAAATCTATGTGGCAATTAGCACTTCTCATCAGCATAGGATAACCCATCTTTACTCTAGCTTAATGTCATCCCAGTCAAAGGCAAAGCAACAGGATGAATTCATTAGCTTGTTATTGAAATGCCCCTTCCCTTCTTTATAGATCCATAGGAATTTGGACTCCAGACTTGCAACTTTTATTCAAAATGTTCCTTCTTCATTTTAATTGTTATAAAATGGATTTGAGGATGCAGACATCATCTGGACAGTTATCTTTATAACTGTGCTTAATATTTATTGCAAAAAAGTTACATGGTCTTCATTTTTAATTTGAGATGAAGAATAGAAAGACCCAGAGGCTAGCCTCGTATTCTTTAAGCGTTAAAAACAAGTTTTGCAAAGCCTCCGTCTTCCTCTCCTCTGTTCTGTGTCCTGGCCTCAGACCTGGCTTATGTTGCATTCCTAGAAATTGTGGGAATGTCTTTAATGCTACACAGCATCAGCGAATCAGGAAGTACTCCACACTGGTAGATTGGCTGCAGTTTTGACTTGTCCCCAGGATATATTTTGTAACGTATGCACTGTGTAGTAAGAGGAAGTAATTGATTTTCTATATAAATCTTCAGCACTTTAAAATGTACCGAATTTGCCCCTATGTTTTCATTACCTTTAAAATACATGAATAGATTGATTTGGCTGTAGAAAATTGAAAATGCCCAAGTGCTTCCTTTGGATGATATAAATATTCAGGCGTAGAGACTCAAATATTGGTTTTTACCATGTTCTGTTTGTTAGACAGGTGTTTTTTGTCGTGTGTCCCTTTGTTACATCTGCAGTAACAAAGTAATTCAGAGTTATAACAAGGATTTTAAATCACTGCTATCAATTTTATTGTGGGAACCCAAGTCAACTAAATTTTAAAGGCCTGTTTTTCATTTTTGAGTGCTCTTCAGAGAGGGTTATTTGGAATTGAATATAAGAGTTTTCTCATGCTTCATGGCCAGTATGAGAATAAACATCGTGGTAAACATGCATTGGTATTTTGTGGAGTGAAAAACTGAAACAATAGCACAGCAATTTTGTAACAAGGTTAACATTAGGGAAATAAAGGGAAATTATATTCTTTGAATAATACATCATCTCTTGACCGTAAATTCTAAGAAAGTAGAAATAGAACTGAGGAATTAAGAGTTTGAAGGCATTTATTGTTGGGGATAGAAACAAGCAGAAGACAATCTACTTTCAGCAGTATCTTTTTTTACAACTAAGAAAAGCCTTGTTACCTATATCATTCTTCTAGAAATAATTTATACTTAGAGGCAGGGCTTCCCAGGTGGCGCTAGCAGTAAAGAACCTGCCTGCTAAAGCAGGAGACAAAAAGACTTGGGTCCAGTTCCTGGGTCGGGAAGATCCCCTGGAGGAGGGCATTGCAACCCACCCTGGTATTCTTGCCTGGAGAATCCCATGACAGAGGAGTCTGGCGGGCTACAGTCCATAGGGTCTCAAAGAGTCAGAAAAGTCTGTAGCGACTTAGCACTGCACACATACTTAGAAGCAGCTAGGAAGCTGTGTACACGCATGTGCGTGCACACACACACACCACCCACCCACCCATCCCAGGTCAAGGCACTCCTATGTTCTGCTGCAGAAGCCCATGGGCACATGCAGTAAGTCATGTTCCTTAATGCCTTCCTGAAACAAGAAAGCAAGTTTGGTTTTTTGTTTGTTTTACTTTCCTGCTACCTTGCTAAAGTCAGTGGGTATGCACAATCCGCACAGGTATGCACACCCCTTGACCACTTGGCCTTGGCAGGTAATGAGGCTTGAATTCCAAGAGACCATAAAAATTGGAAAAGAGAGTTCTTAACAGACCACCACCCCCAGGGCACTACACATGGAGCAGATTACTACACAGCCCCAGTCCTCCTGTGGAAAGGCCTGTTTACCTAGATGGGGCTTCCTAGGCGGGGCTGGTGGTGAAGAATCAGCCTGCCCGTGCAGGAGACTCAAGAGACACGGGCTAGATCTATAGAGACTGAGACTGAACTCTGGGTCCCTGACAAACAGGACAGAAAGCACGCAGTTCATCTCCCCCAGAGCCCTTGTTTTATTCAAGAGGCAATGGAGGCTTGAGGAGTGACACTGCTAAGATCCACCATTAGCTAAAGGTATAGATTCCAGCTAGATCACAGATGCTCTGATTCCTAGCTATGTGCTCCTTGAACTATCCAGTGTTATCATCTTTAGCTCACTTTATTGTGAGTGAATCTGGCTGTTGTATGAATCTGTAAATGATCGTTGATATTAAAAACCATTTTAACATTTATAATAGTCGTAACAGCAATAGCAGATTTGACAACTGCTCCTATGCTGAAAACAAGATGAAGGTTCCTCAAAAAAATTAAAAACAAATCTGCAGTGAACCACTGATCCCACTTCTGAGTACATATCCAGAAGAACTGAAGTCAGGATCTCAAAGACATAGCTGCCCTCTCATATTCATTGCAACAGTATTCACACAACCCAAATTTCCACTGACAAATGAGCAAAGAAACTGTGGTATGTACAGACAATGGAATATTATTCAGCTTTATCACAGAAAAGAAAAAATACCCTGCCTTTTGCAACAAAATGGATGGACTGGAGATGCGACGCTAAGTGAAATGTCAGTCCCAGAAGGGTAAATACCACATGATTCCACATATATGAGGTATCTAAAATAGTCAAAGTCATGGAAAAAGAATAGAACGGTGGTTGCCTGGGGAGAGGGGGAGAGGAAAATGGAGAGTTGTTCAATGGGTATAAAATTAAGGTTTTGTGATACAAGTGAGTTTCAGAGATCTGCTGTACAACATAGCACCATAGTTAACAATACCGTGTTGTGCACTTAAAAACGTGTTTAGAAGGCATCTCATGCCAAGTGTTCTTACCATTAAAAAAAGAGCAAAGGGGAAAAAAGTGTCTTTTGGAAGTGATATATAGGTGTATTACCTTATTTGTAGTGGAGGTGTCACAGTTTATGCTTAGGTCTAAATTAATTAAAATGTATACATTAACTATGCACAGCAATTGGTATATTAAGTATACCTCAGTATGCTGCTGCTGCTGCTAAGTCGCTTCAGTCGTGTCCGACTCTGTGCAACCCCATAGACGGCAGCCCATTGGGCTCCGCCATCCCTGGGATTCTCCAGGCAAGAATACTGGAGTGGGTTGCCATTAGCTACAAAAATATTCATGATAAGAAAATAAGGCTTTGTCTGTTTTAAAATGTAACCTTTGTAATAATATTTTATTCATAGACTCCATTTTATTGATGAAAAATCTTAGGCAAAGAAAGATGGCTAGTAAGTCTTTTAGGTCATCCAGTTAGTAAGTGGCAAAGCAAAAATTTGAATCTAATTCTGCCTAAACTGAACACCTGTATTCTTAACTCTTAAACTATCGGTAATATATTATTGACCATAGGCAATGACTATGCATTTGTGTGAGTATGTAAAGGAACAGTGAAATAACTCAGAGATGGAAAGAGATATATATGGAATAATAAAAATTGAAAATTATCTTGGCAGCTAAAGGAATTGAGTAACTTCAGAAGAGATTAAGTCAAAACTTCCCTACCTATTTAGGTTTAAAATCCTAGTTAATACTTTCATTAGTCCAACTCTGAAAACACATCTCAGATAACAACTTCTAGAAATATACACAGAAAATAGCTTTTGCTTACAGTTTGGTTTCCTTCTATCCCATCTCCAGTGAATGAATGAATCCATCTATCCATCCATCAATGGAGTGTTTCAAGTGAGAAAATAATTTGCAAATATTAGGTATCTTTATGTCTATCAAATGTCTAATTTTATAAATCATTTGTGAAAGCAGTTTTGCCATTTGATTCTCAAAAGAACACTCTAAGATAGAAATGCAGGTATTATTACCTAATAACTATATATGAGAAAGTGAGATTAAAGGAGACCCAGGTTCATTCCCTGTGTTGGGAAGATCTCCTGCAGAAGGAAATGGCAACCCACTCCAGTATTCTTGCCTGGAGAATTCCATGGACAGAAGAGCCTGGCGAGCTACAGTCTGATCTCAAAGAGTCAGACACAACTGAGCAACTAACAGGCATACACATAGCCCATCTAAAACCTGTCTGGCCAAGTACCTCTCACAACAAAGAAGCAGGAACATTTCAGGCTAGAATTCAGGGGAATGTCCAGACTGACTTTGAAAAGCAAACATTTCTGGTTTTGCCTGTCGCTGCGTACTTCACTTACCTAATCTAGAAGAGAGTCACAGGTTTAATTCTGCTGATAAAGATCTGGTACTGAAGGCACTGAATTTAGGATCAGAAGACTTGAGTAAAGATATCTTGAAAGTGGAATTTAACTTCTTTTTAGCCCCACTGTGTAAAACTCAAATTTATCTGTAGGTAATACCACAGTAAAGCAGATTCAATGTAATCTAAAGAATAATTTTATTTAACCAGCAAAACTGTTGGAGTGGATTCTCTCCCTTGGTGAATTTCTTATTCCAGAAATATACCTGCTTTATTTAAAGGATCACTTAGTTGGATGAACAGCATTAGATAGGCTGTTTCACTAAGCATTACAATCTCTTTTAATAATGGAATGTTGTATATATCTTTCAATGTTTTCTTATACTAGAAATTTCTAGGTGTTATTAGTGAGATTCCACAGCAATATTCTAGGAGACAATGTAAAAATTTTAAAAGTTAAGCTAAAATACAGTATTACAAGAAAAGTTGGCAGGATTTTTAGGATAATCTGGGCACTACTCTGTACAGAGGGTTAAAATTGACTACTGATATCATAGAAAGATATGAAAAACTACTTTACTATGTTTGGTTAGAAAATATATTCTGATAAGTAGCTGGGTGGGGTGGGGGGTGCAAGGTGAAGCTCCATTGGGGAAACAATGGATGGTCTCTTAACTGCCTTTTAATAGTTACTTCAAATTATTATTCAGGCTATTAGTCAGCTTTCATTTTACTAAAAACTGAGTTAATGATACTAACAGAGCCTAAAAACTCAAAATATGTAACTTGAATTTTGGCAAAATTATAAAGAGAAATTTGTGTATCTGCTTTTTAGTGAGATATTTTAGTTAAGTTATATTAAAATCAGTAAAGTCTGCATGCAACATATCACTTGTTATAAAGTCAAATGAATGGGACAGAGTATAGGGCGTTCAGAAAGATTTCCAGTTATGTGTCAAAATACTGCATGTAAGAAGTTGATGTGTTAGTCAAGGTATGTTGACCAGAGAAACAGAATCAGTGGAGATATATACTAAGAGATTTGTTGCAAGGAATTGACTTAATTGATCGTGATGGTTGGCTGGACAATTCCAAAATTGACAGAGCAGGCCATCAGGAGAGGCAGCTGAAACTCTCAAGCTGAAGCTGCTCCCTATGGGNCACACACACACACCACCCACCCACCCATCCCAGGTCAAGGCACTCCTGTGTTCTGCTGCAGAAGCCCATGGGCACATGCAGTAAGTCATGTTCCTTAATGCCTTCCTGAAACAAGAAAGCAAGTTTGGTTTTTTGTTTGTTTTACTTTCCTGCTACCTTGCTAAAGTCAGTGGGTATGCACAATCCGCACAGGTATGCACACCCCTTGACCACTTGGCCTTGGCAGGTAATGAGGCTTGAATTCCAAGAGACCATAAAAATTGGAAAAGAGAGTTCTTAACAGACCACCACCCCCAGGGCACTACACATGGAGCAGATTACTACACAGCCCCAGTCCTCCTGTGGAAAGGCCTGTTTACCTAGATGGGGCTTCCTAGGCGGGGCTGGTGGTGAAGAATCAGCCTGCCCGTGCAGGAGACTCAAGAGACACGGGCTAGATCTATAGAGACTGAGACTGAACTCTGGGTCCCTGACAAACAGGACAGAAAGCACGCAGTTCATCTCCCCCAGAGCCCTTGTTTTATTCAAGAGGCAATGGAGGCTTGAGGAGTGACACTGCTAAGATCCACCATTAGCTAAAGGTATAGATTCCAGCTAGATCACAGATGCTCTGATTCCTAGCTATGTGCTCCTTGAACTATCCAGTGTTATCATCTTTAGCTCACTTTATTGTGAGTGAATCTGGCTGTTGTATGAATCTGTAAATGATCATTGATATTAAAAACCATTTTAACATTTATAATAGTCGTAACAGCAATAGCAGATTTGACAACTGCTCCTATGCTGAAAACAAGATGAAGGTTCCTCAAAAAAATTAAAAACAAATCTGCAGTGAACCACTGATCCCACTTCTGAGTACATATCCAGAAGAACTGAAGTCAGGATCTCAAAGACATAGCTGCCCTCTCATATTCATTGCAACAGTATTCACACAACCCAAATTTCCACTGACAAATGAGCAAAGAAACTGTGGTATGTACAGACAATGGAATATTATTCAGCTTTATCACAGAAAAGAAAAAATACCCTGCCTTTTGCAACAAAATGGATGGACTGGAGATGCGACGCTAAGTGAAATGTCAGTCCCAGAAGGGTAAATACCACATGATTCCACATATATGAGGTATCTAAAATAGTCAAAGTCATGGAAAAAGAATAGAACGGTGGTTGCCTGGGGAGAGGGGGAGAGGAAAATGGAGAGTTGTTCAATGGGTATAAAATTAAGGTTTTGTGATACAAGTGAGTTTCAGAGATCTGCTGTACAACATAGCACCATAGTTAACAATACCGTGTTGTGCACTTAAAAACGTGTTTAGAAGGCATCTCATGCCAAGTGTTCTTACCATTAAAAAAAGAGCAAAGGGGAAAAAAGTGTCTTTTGGAAGTGATATATAGGTGTATTACCTTATTTGTAGTGGAGGTGTCACAGTTTATGCTTGGGTCTAAATTAATTAAAATGTATACATTAACTATGCACAGCAATTGGTATATTAAGTATACCTCAGTATGCTGCTGCTGCTGCTAAGTCGCTTCAGTCGTGTCCGACTCTGTGCAACCCCATAGACGGCAGCCCATTGGGCTCCGCCATCCCTGGGATTCTCCAGGCAAGAATACTGGAGTGGGTTGCCATTAGCTACAAAAATATTCATGATAAGAAAATAAGGCTTTGTCTGTTTTAAAATGTAACCTTTGTAATAATATTTTATTCATAGACTCCATTTTATTGATGAAAAATCTTAGGCAAAGAAAGATGGCTAGTAAGTCTTTTAGGTCATCCAGTTAGTAAGTGGCAAAGCAAAAATTTGAATCTAATTCTGCCTAAACTGAACACCTGTATTCTTAACTCTTAAACTATCGGTAATATATTATTGACCATAGGCAATGACTATGCATTTGTGTGAGTATGTAAAGGAACAGTGAAATAACTCAGAGATGGAAAGAGATATATATGGAATAATAAAAATTGAAAATTATCTTGGCAGCTAAAGGAATTGAGTAACTTCAGAAGAGATTAAGTCAAAACTTCCCTACCTATTTAGGTTTAAAATCCTAGTTAATACTTTCATTAGTCCAACTCTGAAAACACATCTCAGATAACAACTTCTAGAAATATACACAGAAAATAGCTTTTGCTTACAGTTTGGTTTCCTTCTATCCCATCTCCAGTGAATGAATGAATCCATCTATCCATCCATCAATGGAGTGTTTCAAGTGAGAAAATAATTTGCAAATATTAGGTATCTTTATGTCTATCAAATGTCTAATTTTATAAATCATTTGTGAAAGCAGTTTTGCCATTTGATTCTCAAAAGAACACTCTAAGATAGAAATGCAGGTATTATTACCTAATAACTATATATGAGAAAGTGAGATTAAAGGAGACCCAGGTTCATTCCCTGTGTTGGGAAGATCTCCTGCAGAAGGAAATGGCAACCCACTCCAGTATTCTTGCCTGGAGAATTCCATGGACAGAAGAGCCTGGCGAGCTACAGTCTGATCTCAAAGAGTCAGACACAACTGAGCAACTAACAGGCATACACATAGCCCATCTAAAACCTGTCTGGCCAAGTACCTCTCACAACAAAGAAGCAGGAACATTTCAGGCTAGAATTCAGGGGAATGTCCAGACTGACTTTGAAAAGCAAACATTTCTGGTTTTGCCTGTCGCTGCGTACTTCACTTACCTAATCTAGAAGAGAGTCACAGGTTTAATTCTGCTGATAAAGATCTGGTACTGAAGGCACTGAATTTAGGATCAGAAGACTTGAGTAAAGATATCTTGAAAGTGGAATTTAACTTCTTTTTAGCCCCACTGTGTAAAACTCAAATTTATCTGTAGGTAATACCACAGTAAAGCAGATTCAATGTAATCTAAAGAATAATTTTATTTAACCAGCAAAACTGTTGGAGTGGATTCTCTCCCTTGGTGAATTTCTTATTCCAGAAATATACCTGCTTTATTTAAAGGATCACTTAGTTGGATGAACAGCATTAGATAGGCTGTTTCACTAAGCATTACAATCTCTTTTAATAATGGAATGTTGTATATATCTTTCAATGTTTTCTTATACTAGAAATTTCTAGGTGTTATTAGTGAGATTCCACAGCAATATTCTAGGAGACAATGTAAAATTTTAAAAGTTAAGCTAAAATACAGTATTACAAGAAAAGTTGGCAGGATTTTTAGAATAATCTGGGCACTACTCTGTACAGAGGGTTAAAATTGACTACTGATATCATAGAAAGATATGAAAAACTACTTTACTATGTTTGGTTAGAAAATATATTCTGATAAGTAGCTGGGTGGGGTGGGGGGTGCAAGGTGAAGCTCCATTGGGGAAACAATGGATGGTCTCTTAACTGCCTTTTAATAGTTACTTCAAATTATTATTCAGGCTATTAGTCAGCTTTCATTTTACTAAAAACTGAGTTAATGATACTAACAGAGCCTAAAAACTCAAAATATGTAACTTGAATTTTGGCAAAATTATAAAGAGAAATTTGTGTATCTGCTTTTTAGTGAGATATTTTAGTTAAGTTATATTAAAATCAGTAAAGTCTGCATGCAACATATCACTTGTTATAAAGTCAAATGAATGGGACAGAGTATAGGGCGTTCAGAAAGATTTCCAGTTATGTGTCAAAATACTGCATGTAAGAAGTTGATGTGTTAGTCAAGGTATGTTGACCAGAGAAACAGAATCAGTGGAGATATATACTAAGAGATTTGTTGCAAGGAATTGACTTAATTGATCTTGATGGTTGGCTGGACAATTCCAAAATTGACAGAGCAGGCCATCAGGAGAGGCAGCTGAAACTCTCAAGCTGAAGCTGCTCCCTATGGATGAAATTTCTCTTTTAGGGAATCCTCAGTCTGTTCTTAAGATCCTTCACCTGATTAAATCTGGCTCACCAAATTATCTATGATAATATCCCTTATATAAAATCAGTGGACTATGGACTTTAGTCATATCTACAAAAATGCCTTCCCAGCAACAATAAGTGTTTGATTGAGGGGACTTTAGCCTTACTCTAGTTTGCATATAAAACTGACCATCAAAGATGGTATTCCACATCAGTCATTGGAGATAGTGTTGACATAATTGTCCATCCATTTCAAAGAAAAATAAAGTCAAATTTCTTCTTAATACAAAAGAGTATATTTTTGATGAAATTCAACTGTTTCAGGTGAGACAATCATGAAAATCATGAGCTTCAATGATTAGGTAAACATTTCTTCCCAAAATTCTCTTCCTATCAGCTTTCTGCTTTCCCAGAGAGCTCTGTAATCCTTCTGCCTCAGGAATCAACAGCAGTAACCAGGAAAGGGTGCAAAATGTTAATAAATATCAGATTGATGCCATGCTAGTTAAGGGACAGGTCAGGGTGAACACAGGCCTACCTAAAGAAGCTTTTATGTTTAAAAGCATCCATTCACCACCTTGCTGATGGTGTTGGGTATTGTATTATAACCTAGTATTTCCTTATGAAAAAAGAGAGATGATATTTTAATTGTTATCGGTGCTGTTCAACTCCTTAAGGTTTAAGAACTTGTTGGTTTACACTGAGTCCTCAGTGTCTCAGAAAAGTCATATGGTCTTTTGACAGGCATTATTTGTTTTATAATAATGTGTCATGTTGATGAGCTATGTTGAAACTCAGATAAAAGGAAAGTTATTCACATTAAAAATTTATACATATCATACTCAGTCATGATGCACAGGGCTTCTCTTATTACCTGTACTCTCTGTGTACTGGAAAATCAGCTCAGAGGTCATCACTGAGTACTGCAATCCGTGTCCAAGTTATTATAGAGATAGATTTTCTTCATGCTATAGTATGGAACCTAATGCAAAACAACTATGCCTTGAGATGTTTTCGAGAGATGAAAACCTAGTATTTTCAGCTGAAGTACAGTGGCTTTGGAGTTCTCTTTCTTTGCCCAAAGGAATCACTGACCTTGAATGAATGATGGAGCATAAATTTTTAGATTGACTGTTCTTGATATATAGGCAAACCTCTTCTGGACTGTGAGGAAAAATGATCCTTGCTATTTTTGATTATTTCTTCATCATTCATATTTTATATTCTGCATCTGCCCTGAAGCTATTTTCAAGGATACATTTTTGTAAACTGGGAAAAATAAATGAGAATATATGAAAAATAATTTGATTTCTTGCTGTAATTTTCCAACCCTTTTGGCCAAAATAACAGTAATTACCACAACAATCACAGAAAATGTAAAGCATGTTTAGTATTGTTGAAATTTTGCTAAAACTTTTAAAACCCATGAAAAATACTTGTTATTCAGTAACTTTTTTTCCCCCCCTTCTGTGGAAAATTCTTTCACAGGACTGGAGAAAGGAAGTCAGTACAGTTTTCAGGTGTCAGCCATGACAGTCAACGGCACTGGCCCACCTTCCAACTGGTTCACAGCAGAGACTCCAGAGAATGATCTTGATGGTAAGACCTTTCCCCATCACTGTCACTCTGATATGTCTTCTTTGTTACTTCACCTTCAAAGAATACCACTAAAAAATTGATGAACTTCCACATTAAGGATGTTTCTTCTTCCTGTATCCTTAGATGCAAAACAAAACAAATCAAAAAACCCTGAATGAATAGTCTTCAGCAATGCCATATAAATGTAAATTAATTATAATCTTCATAGCAAATCACTTTTTTCCAAAAAGTTTGAAATGACCTTTTTTCTATTTATTTTATTTGAAGTAATTGATCTTAACCATGTTCTTCAGAGGAATGCCTGCAATTTCTGATAATAAGCATAAAATGTAATTATTTTATATAGCTTCTCTGGCTCTTTTATGATACTTCTGCAAATAGCAATATGTATTTTTGACTAGCTTATGATATGATCGTTAATGTTTGGCACTTTTTTTACATAAAGGATAGTCTGCCCTATTTTCTTAATTGATAGTCATCTGAAATACTTGTGGATGAGATATTGAGGTTCATAGAAAATCACATATCAGTGTGTTCAATATAACAAAATCTTCAAAATTATCAGATGAGAAGTACTTCTTAAAATAAAAAGCATCATGACTAAATATGAGAATAAAATTCAAGAGAAAGGAGTAATGGAAGCAATGGAAAAATAAATAATAGAATAAACAAAAATATAAATAATAAAGTAGAAATATACTCTAGAGAAGAGCAGATACATGAAGTAGAAATATGATGTGGGGTGAGAGGTGGGAGGGGGGTTCATGTTTGGGAGTTCATGTACACCCATGGCGGATTCATGTCAATGTATGCCAAAACCAATACAGTACTGTAAAGTAAAATAAAGTAAAAATAAAAATTTTTAAAAAAGAAAGATATTTGAAAAAGGAAGTTAAAATCAGTAGACTTAAAACTAGGTGATCCAAACTGGGACCAAGAAGAAAAGTAGCTAAAAGAATAAACACATGTGTATTGAAAATATGATGGCTACCTAACTAATTGAAAATGAAATTCATGTGCTTCTTCAGTGACAGATCTGAAAATATTCAAGTTACTGGGAACTGACGATTCTCTCTTTCTCTGTTCTTCTCCCTTTTCTCTCTCCCTCTCTCCTCTCCATCACCATTTCTCAAATCTGTTCTCCCTTGCTCTTCCTTACACTCCTTCTTTCAGTTTTCTTCCTCCTTGATCTTCCCTGTCTTTCCTGTCTAAATAACTCACTGTCATTCAGTTGTTTTAAGATAGTCACATTCTTGGTTTTACAACATGATTATGCTGACAGTAAAACAACCAACAAATACTATTTCCACATTACTGATCATCACTGCTATGTAATAGCACATTAATTCAAAGAATATTTACAGAAAGTTTTCCTAACATCAGGCGTTGTACTGAGCTCTGAGGATATAATAATAAATAAGAAAGATATGATTATTTTCCTTGTGTAGCTTAGAAAGACAGACATTCTAAATGAAGTCACAGGGAATCATCATTGTTATAGTACGAATCTGGTTGAATACTGGCAGTGTCCTATAGTTCAACTTAGGATGGATGGCTAAATAGAATGATAGATGGACAGACAGACAGCTATAGAGAAGATTTGTATTTAAAATTGAGACCTGAAGCATCAACAAGAATTATCACTGCAAAGCATACAGTAAAAACTGAGGAGAAGGCAAAGTAAATGCAAGTTTGAAATCAGCATAGGTCATAGTACTGCTATTAGTTCAGTCGCTCAGTCGTATCTGACTCTTTGCGACCCCATGAATCGCAGCATGCCAGGCCTCCCTGTCCATCACCAACTCCCGGAGTTCACTCAGACTCACGTCCATCGAGTCGGTGATGCCATCCAGCCATCTCATCCTCGGTCGTCCCCTTCTCCTCCCACCCCCAATCCCTCCCAGCATCAGGGTCTTTTCCAATGAGTCAACTCTTCGCATGAGGTGGCCAAAGTACTAGAGTTTCAGCTTCAGCATCATTCCCTCCAAAGAAATCCCAGGGCTGATCTCCTTCAGAATGGACTGGTTGGATCTCCTTGCAGTCCAAGGGACTCTCAAGAGTCTTCTCTAACACCACAGTTCAAAAGCATCAATTCTTCAGTGCTCAGCTTTATTCACAGTCCAACTCTCACATCCATACATGACTAATGGAAAAACCATAGCCTTGACTAGACTGCTATTAAGGTCTGAAATAAAGACCATCAAGGCTGAAACACAGAGATGGCACACAATTACTTTTGCCAAAAAGGCAAATTCTACATTTGGCAAGACTAAAATAAGAATTTGAACTTTATCCTAAGAGTATCACTAAAGCTATAACCTGCTTTATCCTAAGCAAGCCATGAAAGAATTTTTAAAAACTACTGACAGTTATGTTTACATTTTGAAGAGAATACCCTGTTTAAAACCCAAAAAGTGTATTAGAAGTAGACCCTGACGCTGGGAAAGATTGAAGGTGGGAGAAAAAGGGGACGACAGAGGATGAGATAGTTGGATGGCGCAGACTTGAGTTTGAGCAAGCTCCAGGAGTTGGTGATGGACAGGCAGGCCTGGTGTGCTGTAGTTCATGGGGATGCAAAGAGTCGGACATGGCTGAGTAACTGAACTGATACATGGGCCAGTTCAGGACTATCTTACAATAAAGTACCTTGAGCCTTAGAAAATAAATATTCTCTAACTTGTCTTAGATAAATCAAGAAGTCATGGAGCTACATCAAGTCACACTTTGCAGAATGTATACCCTTTGGTAATGGATCAGGGAAGTTTAAATCATGTATTCATTCATTCAACATATATTTCTTCTTGAAAGTTTTTCTATACCAGGCATTATTTTAGGTTCTAGGGGCAAAACAAGAAACAAAGTCACTACTCTCAGAGAGTATAAATTTTATCAAGGTAGAAATGGTAGTGACAAATGATGTGAAAAAAAGAAAGTATGGCAGAAGGTATAGCAAATGGTGAGGGAATACTCTTATGTAGGGATTTGTGAAGATCTCCTTGCAGTCCAAGGGACTCTCAAGAGTCTTCTCTAACACCACAGTTCTGTGCAAAATGTGAGCACAGATCTTGAGAAAGTGAGGGAGGCAGCCATGCAAACAGTTCAGACAAGAGCCCCTGGTGCAGAAGGAACAGCAAGGGTAGACACCCAGAGACTGGAGCCCCGTTGGTGTCTGAAGTATGACAAGGAGGTCAGGAAAGCTGGGCCCAAAGTCGCGAGAACATGATTGGTCTCATGTAAAAAATACGAGGATGGCTAGACTGTGTTATAGGAATACTTCATTTCTGTATTTTACTTGAGAAATTACTTTTAACCTTTATATATTGTATTTTATACTCTCTTCTCTCCATTGTAGTTTATATTGTTATCTTTACTTTTAAAGAGTAAGTTAAGCTAAGAAAATAAAGCTCACTTGATCTCACTCTGCTGGTAACTTGGAGCTGATACTCGAGACCAGGTTGGGTGAGTCAATGTCCAGTCCTGTTTATCAAATCTAAGTGTCCATGAATCCTGTAGAACTGACCCAGTGATGATAAAAGTAGTGATTCAAGGCCAAAGATTCTAAGAAATGAGGTCATATCGTTTACTCAAACTTAAGGGACTGTCTTTTACTGGAAGGAGTGAAAATAAACAAAGTGGAGGTGCTGAAGTTCTCATAAAATACCCGGGATGAATGAGATGCTCCGCTGACTCACGTGTTCCTGCTCCTTGCTCTGAATGACTCACATTGTAAGAACCAAACGTAAAATCACAGCTCCTGGGATGGCACAAAACTCCCACTTAACTACATTCTTTTCATATCCCTTGGATCTAAGTAGACTCCATCTCATACATCTCTTTTTTTTTAATTTTTAAAACTTTATTTCCATTGATTTAATTTCACTTTTGGCCGTGCTGGGTCTTCATTGCTCTGAGGGTTTCTCTAGTTGCGGTGAGCAAGCTTCTCATTGCAGCGGCCTCTCTTGTTGACCAGCACAGGCTCTGGAGGACGCAGGCCTCAGCAGTTGCATCGCGTGGCTCAGTAGTTGTGGCACTGGGCTTAGTTGCCCTGCAGCATGTGGGATCTTCCCGGGCCAAGAATCAAACTGATGTCCCCTGCACTGCACGGCGAATTCTTAACCACTCACTACGAGGGAAGCCAATTTCATACATCTACGCCAATCAAGGACCTCTCTGCAGAGCTCATGCATAGAGTCTTAATAAATGCTATTTCTTTGGATGTTTGAACTGTACCATGTATTTAGCTTAATAGTTATCTCTCTTCTGCATGCAGCATTTCTCCCTAAGTTTCTCCTTATTTGAGTACTGATTCGGTACCTATGATGTGTCAAGTAATGGGCAGTACAAATGTGAAAAACAGGAATAACTCTCTTGAGGCATTAACAATGGCTGCAGTGATCGAGCAGGCTTCATAAGACCAAGTAGTACTTAAACTAGAAACTTCAGGGAAAGGGGACTGACAGCTAGGATTATAGGAAAGAGTGTGTAGGACAGAATGGTAAACATTCTTCAAAAAATATGGCTTAAGAAAAAGCACATCTATCATTATTAGTTCAGAATTCATCCTCTCTCCTACTCCTTTACCAACCAATTATCTGAACACATTTCAACACATTTCATCTGTTGCCTCTTCACTCATTCTTTCACATCTTCATTGGGTTAAAATTGTTTAGACCTTTGTATTAAAATTGTTTAAACAGTTATCATGGACCGTAAGAACTGGCCATGAGCATTAGCAATCTGATAAAATGTAAATACAAATTAATAGAAGAAAGCTGGTGGAGTCCATACTTCTTATACATAATGCTGTTATAGTTTATGATTTGAGATAATTAGGATTTCCCAGGTGGAGCTGTGGTAAAGAATCCACCTGCAATGGGGGAGATGTGCGTTCAGTCCCTGGACTGGGAAGATCCCCTGGAGAAGGAAATACCAAACCACTCCAGTATGCTTGCCTGGACAATTCCATGGACAGAGGAGTCTGGTAAGCTACAGTCCATTAGGTTGCAAAGAGTTGGACACAACGGAGTGACTGAGTATGCATGCACCTGTTCTATACTCCTTGAGATCATTACCCTTTAAAACAGAGTGGAAACTAATAGTCAGGGCATTTAACTGTAGAAGTTTGGGGCAGATGAGTTTCACTTGCTTTGTAAAGCACTGTTTTCACTTGCTGCATGAAAAGACCAAACATTTGATCCTAAGGCTTTCTCAACTTCTTGACCCATGATCTCTTTTCACTGAGCTACTCCCTGAAACTGAATCTGATTGCTCTTCCTTCCTCTGGTTTTTCTTCATTTGAGTGCATCATTCAAATATTAAAAAGTGTAACCTTGGATAAGAATTAAGATTTGGATAAATGGACAAGCTCAGACGTGATCGCTGCTGCTGCTGCTAATTCGCTTCAGTCGTGTCCGACTCTGTGAGACCCCATAGACGGCAGCCCACCAGGCTCCCCCGTCCCTGGGATTCTCCAGGCAAAAACACTGGAATGGGTTGCCGTTTCCTTCTCCAATGCATGAAAGTGAGAAGTGAAAGTGAAGTCACTCGGTCGTGTCCGACTCCTAGCGACCCCATGGACGGCAGCCTACCAGGCTCCTCCATCCATGGGATTTTCCAGGCAAGAGTACTGGAGTGGGTTGCCATTGCCTTCTCTGAAAGTGGTTGCTGCTGCTGCTCGTGTCCGACTCTGTGTGACCCCATAGACAGCAGCCCACCAGGCTCCCTCATCCCTGGGATTCTCCAGGCAAGAATACTGGAGTGGGTTGCCATTTCCTTCTCCAATGCATGAAAGAGAAAAGTGAAAGTGAAGTCGCTCAGTCTGTCCGACTGTCAGCGACCCCATGGACTGCAGCCCACCAGGCTACTCCGTCCATTGGATCTTCCAGGCAAGAGTACTGAGGTGGGGTGCCATTGCCTTCCCCAGAAAGTGGTTGCTAGTAGCCCCAAAAGAATATGCAGCCTGATGGCTTTCTCTTGATTTGAAAATATAGAAATAGCATAGAATATGGAATCTGTATAGAATCTATAGAATAAACATATACATATATTTAAGCTAGGGGGGTTCCTTTAAATATTCATCTGAGATTTTAACTTATTCAAGTGAATGTTTAATTTATAAATTGAGATTTAGATGACTTTTATCAGCGTTTTCAAGGCTAAGCTTTCTGAAGTCAGATTTCCATATAGAATGGCTTTGATTTCCGTTAAGCTTTTGGATAAGGAGCAAGCAATCTTTGTGAAAACCACTTGAAATGAGAGTCATTCTTTGCTGTAACCAGAGAAATCTGCGCTGGGAGGGAGGCCCAGCGTTGGACCTTCTAAGTGTATGTTCTTGGATAGCTGCCTCTCCTTGCTTTCAAGTCTCCTTGTGAACTCAAGGTGTGATTTATTCATTAGGGTGATAACTTTAAGCCTTGCAAGTCAGTTCAACAGAAGCAGTGATGCATATAGACAGCTGAAAGCAATGAAAGCCATTCCCTGTCTTTCTATGACTTCTGTAGTTTCTCTTGCCTTCTTTGTTTGGCTTAAGCCGTGTGAAGATCAATAGTAATATGTTAAGTGACATAAGCAAATTCTGCTTCCTGGATTCTTACATAAGGAAATTATCTGAGGGTGATGGAAGGGTGGTGGGGTGGGAAGCACTGGGCAAAATATATTTAGTGAGGCATTATTTATGATATTCAAATTTAGAAACGACTTTGATATTATACAATTAAGAATATGTGTAAACTGTGTAATGATTATTCAGTATAATCTGGCTATTAAAATAATATGCTTATTTTTTTTAAAGCAGTAATTTGGAGAAATACTCCAGTTCCTTGTGGATTACGCTTTTAATTAAGATGTTTTGTTAAAGTAATTATGGAGCCAAACCTCACTGTTTGTTCAGGGTTCCCTGAAAGCATGTTTGCTATTACTAACAGCTGGCAAGTTTTAAAATATTTATTTTGCATCTCAAAATTTCAGCTTAAAAAAACAAAATCATTAGAATTCCCCAAAGCTCTTATGTAAATGTCTTGCATAGGATATGAAGGAATTTTTGATTAAGTTCACCAAGGCATTCTCTAGGAAACAGCATGGGTATCCATTTGTGCTGCTTAAAAATAAAATTAAAGTGAACAGGTAGAAATTATTATATAAATCAATAATGATATAAATTAAACCCTTACCATAAAATGAAGGAGCTTGGCTAGCAAAAACTACCAATGCAGAGAATCCTGAAATTGCAACAGTGTTGTAAGCAAAAACTCTGAATCTAAGAACAGGCTCCAATTTCCCGCCCCCAGGAAATAGATAATTAGCCCTATTAGCCTGATCAGTTCAGTTCAGTCGCTCAGATGTGTCTGACTCTTTGCGACCCCAAGAATCACAGCACGCCAGACCTCCCTGTCCATCACCAACTCCTGGAGTTCACCCAAACTCATCTGCATCGAGTTGGTGATGCTATCCAGCCATCTAATCCTCTGTTGTCCCCTTCTCCTCCTGCCCCCTATCCCTCCCAGCATGAGGGTATTTTCCAGTGAGTCAACTCTTCACATGAGGTAGCCAAAGTATTGGAGTTTCAGCCTCAGCATCAGTCCTTCCAATAAACACCCAGGACTGGTCTCCTTTAGGATGGACTGCTTGGATCTCCTTGCTGTCCAAGGGACTCTCAAGAGTCTTCTCCAGCACCACAGTTCAAAAGCATCAATTCTTCAGCACTCAGCTTTCTTCACAGTCCAACTCTCACATCCGTACATGACCACTGGAAAAACCATAGCCTTGACTAGACGGACCTTTGTTGGCAAAATAATATCTCTGCTTTTTAATATGCTATCTAGGGTGGTCATAACTTTGCTCCTGAGGAACAAGCATCTTTTAGGTAATGGTAAAGTGGGATTATTGCAAATTCACTTCATTTGCAAAATGAGCCACAAAAGAACTTCAGTCTTTTGGAATCTGCATGATAGGGGTGATACTCCCTGGACACCTAGTATTGAGGAAGAACACATTAAAGTTTATTTTAAGAATAATCATAAACTCTAAGATGATGGGATTACCCAGGAAGAAGAAACAGTGCATATCAAAATTATCATATGCATTCAAAAAATAGACTCTGAAAGGTGGGGCATCTCCAGGCAGAAGAATGAGAAATGAGAAAAATAAGTTTTTGACTAATTTCAAGAAATTAAATAAAGAGTAGAAAAAGAAAAGAAACAAGGAAGGAAGAAGAGGAGAATACATGGAAGAGTTGTGGTAGGCTGCATAACGCACTCCCCACCCCGGCCCCAGCCAGAACTCTCCATGTCCCTGACTTCTCTAGGTGGACCCATTGTGGTCGGGTGTTCTTGCATGCATGCAAGCTAAGTCGCTTCAGTCGTGTCCAACTGTGCGACCCTATGGACTAGAGCCCGCCAGGCTCCTCTGTCCGTGGGATTTTTCAGGCAAGAATACTGGAGTGGGTTGCCACTTCCTTCTCCAGAAGTGTTCTTAGAAGAAGTAAACAGGAAGATCAGAATGACAGGGCCGTGACAACACATACACATATTCATGCATACACATATGAAATGGGCAAATAAGTTTATATTGATAACTACCAATATTCCAGGCATGAAACTTCAAATCTCAAATATACAACACTTAAGCAATCAAAGCATGTAAACAAGATTCTTTCCAAAAAATTCAAATGGCCAATCCAGATTTGAGAAATAATTTATTTAAATGATTTAAAAAAATGAAAGCTTTAAACATGAAAACTATATAGTCATGGAAATGAAATGTCACTGGATGTGTTAAATAATATAGTAAACATAGGTGAAAACAAAATTAACACATGATGATAGATAAAAAGAGAGAAACTTCTAAAGACATTAAACATGAAATAAGAAAATTTAGCATGCATCAGTCATAATCCCCAAAGAAAATAAAGAATGGAGGAGAAGTTATTTTTCAAAAGATAAGAAGTGAGAATTTTCCAGAATTGATGAAAGACATGGATTATCAGACTCAGGAATAATGCTTTAGCTTTGATATATTGAACAGTACAGAGATAAAGACAAAAAGAAGAGCTTAAAGTGCCCCAAAGAGAGATTACTTATCTCGGAAGTGTAATTATATTGATGAAGAATTCCCAATAGTAACAAGTAAACCAAGAAGCAATGAAATATCTGCAAAGTGCTGACAAAAAATTTCCATCATCCCCAAATTGTATAGCCAACTGAATAATTACACAAGGAAAGGAGAAACATAAACACCCTTCACATAAAAAAAAAAAAGAATTTATCACCACTATCTTTTTTGTAAAGGGCCATACTTAAAAAAAAAAAAANAAACCAAGAAGCAATGAAATATCTGCAAAGTGCTGACAAAAAATTTCCATCATCCCCAAATTGTATAGCCAACTGAATAATTACACAAGGAAAGGAGAAACATAAACACCCTTCACATTAAAAAAAAAAAAGAATTTATCACCACTATCTTTTTTGTAAAGGGCCATACTTAAAAAAAAAAAAAAGATAAAAAGAAAATCATTAGAAGTATGATTAGAGAAAGTATTAGCAAAATAATGTCATATATGGGCATATCTGAACAAATTATGACTTTATAAAACAAATTTTAATAGTTTAGAAAGTTAAAAACTTGACAAAAATGAGGTGGTAAAGGATAAGAGACCATGGAGATTAAACAGTTTAGAGATTTTTTTTTAATGTTTTTCTTATGAAAAGTAAAGATATCATTAGCTCTACATTTCAAGTTTCATATCCTTTCAAAATTGAAAAATGACAAGTTTAAGGATATAGAGTGTATAAGTTCTTATTCAGTAGAGGAGAAAAAATAATGGTGGGGGAGATGGTGGTAAAGGATAAGAGACCATGGAGATTAAACAGTTTAGAGATTTTTTTTTAATGTTTTTCTTATGAAAAGTAAAGATATCATTAGCTCTACATTTCAAGTTTCATATCCTTTCAAAATTGAAAAATGACAAGTTTAAGGATATAGAGTGTATAAGTTCTTATTCAGTAGAGGAGAAAAAATAATGGTGGGGGAGAGTGCTTTAGCCTATTCAAACAAAGTCATGAAGAAAACTGTTTGTTACAAATAAATAGGAAATTAAAAGTGTATAATAAAATGACATAAATCCTCATATAGTAATAACAATAAACATAAATGGATTAAGCTTACCAGTTAAAGGATAGATTATTAACTGAGATTTTAAAACATCAAGATATATGATATTTATAATCAGCAAATATAAAATATTAAGATGTGAAAGAATTAGAAGTAAAATGGAGTAAAAATGCTAATCATTCTAACAGAAAATATAGATTTATCTTTGGTAGTTTTCTAAAAGCCAAATATATCTTTTGGGACAGAGAGTTACTACTCAATGATAAAAGATTAACTTAGAAAAATATGTAAATTATAAAGAAATACATAATAGTTATAAAGATATGGCTTTTACATAACATACATTTATACTATTTAAACAAATCTTGATGGATCTTTATGGACAAATTTAGGAAGCCACTGTAACATTTGAATATACTTTTGTTATAGAAGCAGTAAATATGTAGTTAAAAGACGCTTACTCCTTGGAAGAAAAGTTATGACCAACGTAGATAGTATGTTCAAAAGCAGAGACATTACTTTGCCGACTAAGGTCTGTCTAGTCAAGGCTATGGTTTTTCCTGTGGTCATGTATGGATGTGAGAGTTGGACTGTGAAAAAGGCTGAGTGCTGAAGAATTGATGCTTTTGAACTGTGGTGTTGGAGAAGACTCTTGAGAGTCCCTTGGACTGCAAGGAGATCCAACCAGTCCTTTCTGAAGGAGATCAGCCCTGGGATTTCTTTGGAAGAAATGATGCTGAAGCTGAAACTCCAGTACTTTGGCCACCTCATGCAAAGAAAGAGTTGACTCATTGGAAAAGACTTTGATGCTGGGAGGGATTGGGGGCAGGAGGAGAAGGGGAC
>SJYX01019449.1:250017-296631 GCA_006410675.1 Oreotragus oreotragus
CAGTTCACGGGGTCACAAAGAGTTGGACATGATTGAGCAACTGAACTGAACTGAACTTGCTGACTTATCTGGTCTTTGTGTGTTCTCTTTCTTGCCATTTTTGGGAATTAAATGTTTTTAGCCATTTATCTTACATCTTTTGTGTACTCATTAGCTATAGCTATTTTGTTTCTTTAGTTATTGCTTTAGAATTTGTAGTATGGACCTTTAACGTATCTCTATTGACCTTATTGAAATATTGTACCATCTCACAGTACATTGTTATTACTTTGTCTTTCAACAGTGAAATCTCCTTAATGGTTAAAATTTTATTTTATATCTTAACTGTGTTTATCTAGATTTTCATCTGTTATTTTTCTTCCTGAAGCACTTCCTTAATATTTCTTATAATGGAATTATGCTTTTTTAAATTTTTGTATATTGAAAAACATTTTTATTTTCTTTGCTTTTTAAATACATTCCTACTAGAAATGGAATCTAAACAATTTTTTCCTTTCAGCGTTTTTAATGCTGTTTTTTCTGTCTCCTAAATTGCTATGTTTTCGATTAGACTACTGCAGTCATTCATATCTTTGTTCCTCTGTACATAATATGTCTTTTTTTATGGTTGCTTTGCAATCTTTTTCTTTGCCACTGATTGTACACAATTTTATTATTATGTCTCTGTGTAGCTTTATTTATGTGTCTTCTGCTTGGAGTCTGTTGAAATTCCTGCATCAGTGGGTTTATTGGGTTCATTGAATTTGAAAAAAAATTGGCCATGGATTCTTTAAATAGTTTTGTTTGTTTTTTTCCTCCCAACCGTACTCCTCTCAATTAGTGCTTCCAATTACATATATGTTATGGCGTTTTAGGTTGTATCACAGAGCTTACTGATTCTTTGTTTTTTCATTCTTTTTATCCTAATTCATTTTGGATAGTTTCTATTACTATATCCTTAAAGCTACTATGTTTCTTTCCTGAAGTGACTTATCTGACCTAAATCTTATCCCATCCACTGTATTTTTCATATTACACTTGCCAGTGGTCACCTCCATAGGATGGTTTGAGTCTTTTTTTTGTATATTCCATAGTTCAGTTAATAAGGTCAGTCTTTCCTCTACCCCCTTGAACATATAGAATACAGTTATACTACCTCTACTCATTCTTTCATCTGTTTCACTGGTCTGTCTCTATTTCTTAATTTTCCTTCTCATTATGGAATGTATATGTCTACCTTCCTTCATGTTTGGTAGTTTTTTTGTGCTTTTTACATAATGCCTTTATCTTGTGGGAATTTGAAGATATTTATATATATATATTAAAATATTCTTTAGTTTTGTACTAGGGTCCAGTTAAGTTACTTGGAACAACTTTGATTCTCTTGAGACTTGCTTTTAAATTAACATGGTTCAAGAACACATAGTAACACAGGGCTAGTTTACCCTATCACCAAGGCAGTACCTTCTNAGTTTTGTACTAGGGTCCAGTTAAGTTACTTGGAACAACTTTGATTCTCTTGAGACTTGCTTTTAAATTAACATGGTTCAAGAACACATAGTAACACAGGGCTAGTTTACCCTATCACCAAGGCAGTACCTTCTGAGTACTCTACTCAAAATCCCCTGAATTACATGATTGACCAGCTGGCTTGTGGAAATCCAGTTTTTCCTAGGCCTGGGTGAGCACCAAAGAATTTTTTTCTTTCTACTGTTAGGTGGTTCTTTCCCAAGCCTTGGGAAATTTCCCCATACACATACACTAAGTGCTCAGAGGGAGACAGGAGACAACCTCTGTAGATGTTCAAAATTCTCCTTCTCTGCATTTCTCTCTTCTCTGCTACTCTTGCCCACAAGCTCCAGTTGCTTTGGTCATCTCAGACTTCCAACTCCATGTCTGCAATTCAGGGAGACCACAGATCTCCTTCTGTATTTCTCCTTTCTCTTCTGCAGCCTTGGAAATTTTCCTGAGCAGTAATTTGAGGGAATCAGTGAGCTCACTTTTTTTCTCTTCTCTAAGAGAGAAACCTGATCTGCCTGATGTCCAAAATAAGAAAACTTGTTTCCTGTATTTTTTTTTTAATGGAGCCAGGCAAAAGGGTACATCTCATCACTGTTAACCCATTTTGATCAGAAGTGGAAGTCCTTTAATAGACAATTAAGTAATTATTTTATCATTTCAGTATGCTGAAACTTTCATCTTTTCAAAAGCACCAAAGATACCAAGCTGCATTGTATCTGTCTCCTTCTGTCTGTCACAAATCCCCATCAAGAATGATTCCCGACTGTCATATTGTATCTTCGGAGAATAAATTTAACTTGAGTGCTCTTAGAAATAGGTCTCAGCCTGTGGAGATATGAACGTTTATAACTCCCAGAGTGCATTCTGAGTTCAGTGAATACAATGTAAATTATAATGCTAACCTCAGCATCACCCACCCACATCAAGAATAATCCCTTCATGCATGGAATATAGAAGTTTTGAGTTTATGACATGCAAGCATTTTAAATCAGAAAAATCAATGCACTTCAGCAGCCTCTAGAATAGTTGACATACATGAATAAAAAATGAATAAGCACTAGGTAGAGAACATTTTATTATTTTGAAATGAAGTACATGATAGGTGTTGGTTAACAAAATCCTGCTTTGTGTTTTCTGAAGCAGAATATAAGAATTATGAAGAATGATTTTTGACCTGAAGTTTGAGAAGTGCGATCACAAAAGCCCATTGAAATAAGTCATTCACTGTTAAAGAAAATACAGAAGGAAGGTAGCTTTACCCCTTCTTTATCTATGATTCTCTTTTGTACAATGAAAGCAATGGGGAACATAAACTCCAGCTGTGTTTCAGACTGGAGGATCAGAATAGGTCATTGAAAATTTACATAGTGTGAGCTGTATAAGCCATTCTAGAAGAAAGTCAACTTACTTTGTTATTATTATTTGGTAACTTTGTTATTTACACAGGAAATTCATGTTTATTCTCAAGTTAATATCAGCAATTTTACCACATAATTTTGCCCTGAGGGTTGTAATGGGTGTGATCTAAGATAGAGTTTACAGGAAATGTGAATGCCTGTTGTTAATCTCGGTGTGATTATGTATACTTCTTACCTCGCTGTGAATCTTCTCCTTGTTAATACTATTTGCCTAGACTTAGCAGCAGTATCTATATTCTAAATTCTGTGATGGGAATAGGAACTTTGATGAATCTAAAGAACAATGAATCTTTTTGTTTTCGTAGCACTTCATAATCTCTTGGACTTTCACCTTAGTAGGTTTCAATGCTTTTACTTTACAGTTATAGATGAATTCAGAATAATATAATGAATTACTATCTGAGTTATAGTTGTATTTTCAAGTGTTCTTATCATTTATTTAATATTAGAATACTAAATGGCTGAACTTGTTGGTAGTACAAGCTAAATTAGGAAAAAAAATTCTTGCGGTAGAAGGTGTGTTAAAAAACTAAATGATTTTTAAATTTTTTCCAAATCTACCATATATAATTTTTTATTGTTGTTTAGTCACTAAGTCATGTCCAACTCTTTTGCGACTGCATGGACGATAGCTTGCTAGGCTGCTCTGCCCATGAGATTTTCCAGGCAAGAATACTGGAAGGATTGTCATTTCCTTCTCCAGGGCATCACCCTAAGAACCCACATCTCCTGCATTGTCAGGTAAATTCTTTACCACTGAGACACCAGGGAAGCCCAGTTATTTACTGGGTGACTGTTGTGGTTGGATGGTATCACCGACTCAGTGGCTATGAATTTGAGTAAACTCCAGGAGTTGATGATGGGCAGGGAGGCCTGGCGTGCTATAGTCCATGGGGTCGCAAAGAGTCGGACATGACTGAGCAACTGAACTGAACTGTAGCATGAAACACCTTGTTGAGGATAGTGACAGATACTTTGAAATATAAGGTACGTTTCTCTGACATATTCTAGGCTTCCAGAATCTTATTTGATAAGTATAAAAATATTTCTTGAAAAGAAAAAATGATGTCAAAGGTTTCTACAAGGACAGTAGTTGCATTGGTAGATTGGAAGGTTACTTAGACATGAGGCTGTTCAGAGAATTCTGGTAGAAATTTCTGCCTGAGAATTTTAATTTAAAGGATTAATAGGGTTCATTCTTCTGGGGGAAGACATGATACAGCAAGTACAAGACTCAAAGTCAAGGGAGAGAGAGGGAGGTGTAAGATCCAGTGAACTTGGCCATTTAACCATGAATGTACATTCTTACAGGGCAGTTGCAGGAGTAATGAATAGAAATATCCTGAGTGTAAATTTGAAGTGGAATAAAAAACTCTTAACTTTTCCTTTTTAAAAACTTTTTATGTCATGTTGGAGAATAGCTGATTAGCAATGTTGTGATAGTTTCAGGTAAACAGTGAAGGGACTCAGTCTTACATAGGCATGTATCTATTCTCTCCTAAACTCCCCTCCCTTGACATTCCTGGATTCACCTATCCCTAAATATTTCTGAGAGGTTTATGCTATATATTTAATAGTCATTTTGTTGAGATACTAAGTGAATCTCAGATGCTGGAAACTTATGTGCAAATCATTTAGCTGGTCAGCAAGTCTTCACCACCACCAAGCCTTTCTTCCTATTGTTGCATATCCAGTATCATGAAAAAATAATTATTCTGTATTCAAAAACGTCCCTGGAAGCTGAGACATGAGGTTAAAAAAGAAGCTAAAACTACACCATGGTGGTCTTTTGAATCCCAGTCTTGACCTTTTCAAAATGCAATTTAGTAATGAAAGACAGTATTTCACTCTCAATATAAAATAAATACAGGTTTGTGTTCTTTTCCTCCCTGTCACATCTTTTCTGAAAACCAGTCCATGAAAAAGAATAGTGATTAATCTGTTATAACAATTAATTCTAGTCGGCACTGGGGGCTTCCCAGGGAGCTCAGTGGTAAAGAATCCTTCTGCCAATACAGGAGCCACAGGTTAGATTCCTGGGTCAAGAATATCCTCTGGAGGAGGAAATGCCCACCTGCTCCAGTGTTCTTACCGGGAAAATCCCATGAACAGAGAAGACTGGCGGGCTGCAGTCCATGGATTGCAAAAAAGTCGGACATGACTTGGCAGCCACACCACACCAACAAGCCAGCGCTGGGCAGCTGTGCCCTATGCGTTGGTTGTTCTCTACTTTGTTCCATACCCAGAATTTCTCAACATGAAGCTCCTGATACTCCCATAAAGACATGCAGAGTCCAACTTCTGACCCCTTTAGTTACTTTGAAGAGTCCTGACCATGCACATTAACGTGACTGCTGGCCTCTCGTGTCATCTAGACGTTGTAGCCTGTCTTCCTCCCCGTGTCTCAGTGGGTCTCTGGTGATACAAATCCTGCTCTTTCTTAGGACTGTGTCTAGGCATTTAATTTTTCTGAAATTGGTGGGGGGACAGAGAGATGCGTAGGTGACAGTTAAGATTTCGATAAAATGTATTGGTCAAGAATTTTTTTTTAAGTTACCTTTAAAATGTGGCATTTTATTAAAATGTGGCATGGTGTATCTCAGGATGTTTCTTGTTTTCAAATGTTCTGCTTGTGTTGGTGGGCTTGTGTGTAGGAGTATGCTTTAACCATCGTATATGAATGTGATGTATACTAGTCATGAGACTAGTACAGATAAATTAGCAAATTATGGGCATTCAATTAATTATTTGGAATACAATTTATTGTTCCTAGAACTATCTGTCTTGCAACATATTAATCAGTTAATCAGGTAATTAGATAGCATACCCAGTATGTAAATTACTTACAGATTTTAATTAACACTCATTTGGGAGGGGCCACTGGTTATACACAGTGCAAATTTAAAAGAACATTTTAGCCTAACTTAGAAATACCATGTTATTTCAAATTCTACTCACTCAATAAGAATAATTGGTCTCTAAATATTTTGCTATCTTGTTAGAATAGAAAACAAAATGATTGTACAGTTCAAAAGTAACAGGTTGTGTTATAAATCATTAAAAGAAAACATAGCAAGTTGGATTGCATTTCTACTGCTCCACTGTATGTTCATTTATATAAATAAGAACTAAAACAGTTCTTCAACAAGAAAGACTTTCACCTCCTTAAACGTCATTTGTGAGTGCCTGTTGCCTAGAATATTTCTGAGAAGTCATAGTGTTATAAGCCAAAAGATCTTTTTTTTTTTTTCAAAAGCATTTAAGTGAATGTCAACATAGTCTTAGCAATGAGAGAAGTGACATTTTAGAAATCATTGACTTCTTCCATACACCACTTTATAAGGTATAGTAGTGTAAATGGGGTCCTCCAAAAGATGTGTTTGTCTCCTAATCTGCAGAACCTCTGAATGTGACTGAATTTGGAGAAGGGGTTTGCAGATGTAATTAAGAATCTCTAGATAAGGTTTTCCCAGATTGTTAGGTGGGCTCTATATCCAAGGATATCTCCTATGAAAGACACACAGGGGGAAAACAGAGAGGAGGAGGCAGAGGTCCTGGAAGACAGAGGCAGAGATTGGAGAGGTGCAGCCAAGGAGGAAAGCCAGCAGTCCCCAGGAGCGAGAGGCAAGGGAGGTTTCTGTCTTAGAGCCCCGAGGGCAGCATCGTCCAGCTGACAGCCACGCTTTCAGACTTCTAGGCTTCAGAATTGTAAGAGAGTAGATTTCTAAACTATAGACACCAAATTTGTATACGGCATACCTCGTTTCATTGTACTTCATTTTTGTTGTGCTTCGTAGATACTGTACATTTTTTTACAAGCTGAAGGTTTATGAACCATTGAACCATTAAACCACCGTATTAGCACCATTCTTCCAACAGCGCTTACTCATTTTGTGTCTCTGTGTCATGTTTTGGTAATTCTCTCCTTATTTCAACAATTTGTCTGATGGTCACGTGTGTTATGGTGATCTGTGATTTGTGATCTTTGACATTACTATTGTTGTTGTGTGAGGAGGCCACAAACTGTACTCATATCAGACAGTGAGCTTACAGGATGGATGTTTCATGAGTTCTGACTCCTTTGCTGACTGGCCATTCCTGAACCCCTCTTCTTGGGCCTTTCTCATCCCCAGGACACAACAACATTAATAGTAGCCCAGTTAGTAAATCTACAATGACCTCTTAATGTTCAAGTGAAAGGAAGAGGCACACATCTCTCATCTTAGATCAAGAGCTAGAGAAGATGAAGTTTACTGAGAAAGGGAGGCCGAAAATCCAGATCTTCTAAAAAGCTAGGCTCTTGGGCTGAACAATTAGCCAAGTTGTGAATGCAAAGGAAAAGTTCTTCAAGAAAATTTAAAGTACTACTCCAGTGATCAAAAGAATGATAAAGAAGCAAATACATTGCTGATACAGAGAGAGTTTTAGTGGTCTGGACAGAAGATAAACTGCCGAGGTCCAGCCTCAGCAGAGTCCAGGGATATCCTCAGGATGGACGATGTTGGCAAATGAAGAAAGATAGAGAAAGAGATAAGGAAAGAACGGCATGGGGTGACCAAGCTTCAGTGAACGAAACCCATTATTTTCAGAGAGGGCTTTTATACCCTGAGTTGTACCTACAGCAAGGTGAAAAATGCAGAGTCAACTCAACATTCCATCAGTATTAACTTTTATCAATACCAGGTTCTTTCCTGCAAGAGTCTTATCTTTTGTACATTATCTTCTGGCCCGGAGGCCTGTTGATATTTTATGACCCCTTTTTGATAAAGGTTGATCAGCCAGAACAATAATTTTCCCTTGAAGTGTTTCTTCTTAAATTCCTAGCCTGCGTCACCTTTCAAGGACAGAGTTACATTTTTATGTAGCAAAGATTCAGTGGGTAACAGCAAAGAAACAACCTATTTACTCAAAGGCTGTTGCTAATGCTAAAGCTGCTGCTTGTTTTTTCTACATCCTGACTATATGCACTCCCAGCAACACAATGGATAAGGGATGTGAGAACCTGGCAGCAAGCATTGGCTCAACAATGTTGCAAGAGTCTAGATAAACCTGCCAAGTAAGCTAGAATGCTAACAGGGGGTTTGAAACACTCCTTTAGTGCCCAGGAGATTTATCAACTAGAGCCCTAAGTTGATTTTTTCCAGAGAAAGGAGGTGAAAGGCATAAAATAGTAAGACAGACAGATTCTGATTTGGGGGTAGATGCTCAAGCAGGTCAAGGGGGTCCCTCGAGTCCTGATCTCGCCTTTGCCCGTCAGGCCTCTCTTCCTCATGACCTTTGCCATAGGTGGGATTCTCCACACTGGCTCCTGGCAATAAACCAGCCACAATATTCCCTTAAGCTAAGGCCTAA
Organism: Oreotragus oreotragus; assembly: GCA_006410675.1. NCBI lineage: Eukaryota > Metazoa > Chordata > Mammalia > Artiodactyla > Bovidae > Oreotragus > Oreotragus oreotragus. Next base: position 258,288 of record SJYX01019449.1, read on the forward strand.
ATCAGAGATTTTTAATTCTGTGACAATTGAGAGAGGTGAGGAAGCTACAGAAGAAAAGTGGGAAGCTAGGAGAGGTTGGTTCATGAGTTTCAGGACAGAAGCTGTCTCTATAACATCAAAGTGAGGGTGAAGCAGCAAGTGCTATATAAAACCTGCAGCAAATTATATGGAAGATCTAGCTGAGATCATTCATGACAGTGTGTGGTTACACCAGACAAAGTTTTGATGCAGTCTTCTGTTGGAAAAAGATGCCATCTAGAATTTTCATAGCTAGAGAGGNCGTAGGTGACAGTTAAGATTTCGATAAAATGTATTGGTCAAGAATTTTTTTTTAAGTTACCTTTAAAATGTGGCATTTTATTAAAATGTGGCATGGTGTATCTCAGGATGTTTCTTGTTTTCAAATGTTCTGCTTGTGTTGGTGGGCTTGTGTGTAGGAGTATGCTTTAACCATCGTATATGAATGTGATGTATACTAGTCATGAGACTAGTACAGATAAATTAGCAAATTATGGGCATTCAATTAATTATTTGGAATACAATTTATTGTTCCTAGAACTATCTGTCTTGCAACATATTAATCAGTTAATCAGGTAATTAGATAGCATACCCAGTATGTAAATTACTTACAGATTTTAATTAACACTCATTTGGGAGGGGCCACTGGTTATACACAGTGCAAATTTAAAAGAACATTTTAGCCTAACTTAGAAATACCATGTTATTTCAAATTCTACTCACTCAATAAGAATAATTGGTCTCTAAATATTTTGCTATCTTGTTAGAATAGAAAACAAAATGATTGTACAGTTCAAAAGTAACAGGTTGTGTTATAAATCATTAAAAGAAAACATAGCAAGTTGGATTGCATTTCTACTGCTCCACTGTATGTTCATTTATATAAATAAGAACTAAAACAGTTCTTCAACAAGAAAGACTTTCACCTCCTTAAACGTCATTTGTGAGTGCCTGTTGCCTAGAATATTTCTGAGAAGTCATAGTGTTATAAGCCAAAAGATCTTTTTTTTTTTTTCAAAAGCATTTAAGTGAATGTCAACATAGTCTTAGCAATGAGAGAAGTGACATTTTAGAAATCATTGACTTCTTCCATACACCACTTTATAAGGTATAGTAGTGTAAATGGGGTCCTCCAAAAGATGTGTTTGTCTCCTAATCTGCAGAACCTCTGAATGTGACTGAATTTGGAGAAGGGGTTTGCAGATGTAATTAAGAATCTCTAGATAAGGTTTTCCCAGATTGTTAGGTGGGCTCTATATCCAAGGATATCTCCTATGAAAGACACACAGGGGAAAAACAGAGAGGAGGAGGCAGAGGTCCTGGAAGACAGAGGCAGAGATTGGAGAGGTGCAGCCAAGGAGGAAAGCCAGCAGTCCCCAGGAGCGAGAGGCAAGGGAGGTTTCTGTCTTAGAGCCCCGAGGGCAGCATCGTCCAGCTGACAGCCACGCTTTCAGACTTCTAGGCTTCAGAATTGTAAGAGAGTAGATTTCTAAACTATAGACACCAAATTTGTATACGGCATACCTCGTTTCATTGTGCTTCATTTTTGTTGTGCTTCGTAGATACTGTACATTTTTTTACAAGCTGAAGGTTTATGAACCATTGAACCATTAAACCACCGTATTAGCACCATTCTTCCAACAGCGCTTACTCATTTTGTGTCTCTGTGTCATGTTTTGGTAATTCTCTCCTTATTTCAACAATTTGTCTGATGGTCACGTGTGTTATGGTGATCTGTGATTTGTGATCTTTGACATTACTATTGTTGTTGTGTGAGGAGGCCACAAACTGTACTCATATCAGACAGTGAGCTTACAGGATGGATGTTTCATGAGTTCTGACTCCTTTGCTGACTGGCCATTCCTGAACCCCTCTTCTTGGGCCTTTCTCATCCCCAGGACACAACAACATTAATAGTAGCCCAGTTAGTAAATCTACAATGACCTCTTAATGTTCAAGTGAAAGGAAGAGGCACACATCTCTCATCTTAGATCAAGAGCTAGAGAAGATGAAGTTTACTGAGAAAGGGAGGCCGAAAATCCAGATCTTCTAAAAAGCTAGGCTCTTGGGCTGAACAATTAGCCAAATTGTGAATGCAAAGGAAAAGTTCTTCAAGAAAATTTAAAGTACTACTCCAGTGATCAAAGGAATGATAAAGAAGCAAATACATTGCTGATACAGAGAAAGTTTTAGTGGTCTGGACAGAAGATAAACTGCCGAGGTCCAGCCTCAGCAGAGTCCAGGGATATCCTCAGGATGGACGATGTTGGCAAATGAAGAAAGATAGAGAAAGAGATAAGGAAAGAACGGCATGGGGTGACCAAGCTTCAGTGAACGAAACCCATTATTTTCAGAGAGGGCTTTTATACCCTGAGTTGTACCTACAGCAAGGTGAAAAATGCAGAGTCAACTCAACATTCCATCAGTATTAACTTTTATCAATACCAGGTTCTTTCCTGCAAGAGTCTTATCTTTTGTACATTATCTTCTGGCCCGGAGGCCTGTTGATATTTTATGACCCCTTTTTGATAAAGGTTGATCAGCCAGAACAATAATTTTCCCTTGAAGTGTTTCTTCTTAAATTCCTAGCCTGCGTCACCTTTCAAGGACAGAGTTACATTTTTATGTAGCAAAGATTCAGTGGGTAACAGCAAAGAAACAACCTATTTACTCAAAGGCTGTTGCTAATGCTAAAGCTGCTGCTTGTTTTTTCTACATCCTGACTATATGCACTCCCAGCAACACAATGGATAAGGGATGTGAGAACCTGGCAGCAAGCATTGGCTCAACAATGTTGCAAGAGTCTAGATAAACCTGCCAAGTAAGCTAGAATGCTAACAGGGGGTTTGAAACACTCCTTTAGTGCCCAGGAGATTTATCAACTAGAGCCCTAAGTTGATTTTTTCCAGAGAAAGGAGGTGAAAGGCATAAAATAGTAAGACAGACAGATTCTGATTTGGGGGTAGATGCTCAAGCAGGTCAAGGGGGTCCCTCGAGTCCTGATCTCGCCTTTGCCCGTCAGGCCTCTCTTCGTCATGACCTTTGCCATAGGTGGGATTCTCCACACTGGCTCCTGGCAATAAACCAGCCACAATATTCCCTTAAGCTAAGGCCTAAATCAGAGATTTTTAATTCTGTGACAATTGAGAGAGGTGAGGAAGCTACAGAAGAAAAGTGGGAAGCTAGGAGAGGTTGGTTCATGAGTTTCAGGACAGAAGCTGTCTCTATAACATCAAAGTGAGGGTGAAGCAGCAAGTGCTATATAAAACCTGCAGCAAATTATATGGAAGATCTAGCTGAGATCATTCATGACAGTGTGTGGTTACACCAGACAAAGTTTTGATGCAGTCTTCTGTTGGAAAAAGATGCCATCTAGAATTTTCATAGCTAGAGAGAGGAGCAGTCAGTGCCTGATCTGAAAGCCTCTTGTAAGAGGCTAATGCATCTGGTGACTTGAAGTTGAAGCCCATGTCCATTTACCATTCTTAAACTCTAGGGACTAGAATTATATTAAATTTATTTTGCCTGTGCTGTGTAAATGAAACAACAAAGCTTGTGGCTACTGCTGCTGCTGCTGCTAAGTCACTTCAGTCGTGTCTGACTCTGTACTATCCTATAGACAGCAGCTCACCAGGCTTCCCCGTACCTGGGATTCTCCAGGCAAGAACACTGGAGTGGGTTGCCATTTCCTTCTCCAATGCATGAAAGTGAAAAGTGAAAGGGAAGTCTCTCACTCGTGTCCGACACTCAGTGACCCATGGACTACAGCCTTCCAGGCTCCTCCATCCATGGGATTTTCCAGGCAAGAGTACTGGAGTAGGGTGCCATTGCCTTCTCCAAAACAACAAAGCCTAGATGACAGCAAATCTGTTCACATGGCTTGCTGAGTATTTTAAGCCTACTATTAGGCTTCCCAGGTGGTACAGTGGTAAAGAATCTGCTTTGCCAGTGTAGGAGTTGCAGGAGACAAGGTTTTAACCCTTGGGTCAGGAAGAACCCACTCCAGTATTCTTGCTTGGAGAATTCCATGGACAGAGTGTGCTACAGTCCTGCTGCTGCTAAGTCGCTTCAGTCGTGTCTGACTCTGCGCGACCCCATAGACAGCAGCCCACCAGGCTCTGCCGTCACTGGGATTCTCCAGGCAAAAACACTGGAGTGGGTTGCCATTTCCTTCTCCAGTGCATGAAAGTGAAAAGTGAAAGGGAAGTTGCTCAGGCATGTCCGACTCTTCAAGACCCCATGGACTGCAGCCTACCAGGCTCCTCCGTCCATGGGATTTTCCAGGCCAGGGTACTGGAGTGGGGTGCCATTGCCTTCTCCATAGGGTCACAAAGAGTCAGACATGACCAAAACAACCAAGCATGTGCATGCATGCACTGAGACCTGCTGCTTGCCAAAAAAGGATATATTTCAAAATACCATTGTCAATGCACTGGTCACTCAATAGCTCTGATGAAGATATGCAATGAGATTAGTGTTGTTTTCATGCCTTCTAACACAACATCAATTCTGCATCCCATGGATCACAGAATAATTTCAGATTTCAAGTTTTATTACTTAAGACACATATTTCATAAAGCTTTAACTGCCATAGATGGTGATCTGTCAATGGATTTGGGCAAAGTAAAACTGAAAACCTTCTGGAAAGGATTCACCATACTAGATGCCATTAAGAACATTTGTGATTTATGGGAAGAGGTGAAAGTATCGACACCGAAAGGATTTTGGAAGAAATTAATTCCAATCCCACCCCCACCCATGGATGACTTTGTGGATTCAAGATATTTTCATGCTAGAAGTAACCGCAGATGTGGTAGGAAGAGCAAAGGAACTAGACTTCAAAGTGGAACCTGAAGATGTGAGTAAATGGCTGCAAACTAATGATAAAACCAACAGATGAGGAGTTGTGTCTTAGGAGCAAACAAAGTGGTTTCTTGAGATAGAGTCTGTTCCTAGTGAGGATACTGTGAAGATTGTTGAGATGGCAACAAAAGATTTAGAGTATCACATAAACTTAGTTGACAAAACAGTGTCGAGTTTTGAGAGGACTGACCCCAGTTTTGAAAGAAACTCTTCTGTGGGAAAAATGCTATCAAACAGCATTTTATGCTATGGAGAAGTTGCTCATGAACGAAAAAATCAATCAGTATGGCAAATTCCGTTGTTGTCTTATCCTGAGAAATTGCCACAGCTGCCCCAGCTTTCAGCAGATCCCACCCTGATCAGTCAGCAGCCCCCAACGTCGAGAGCAAGATGCTCCACCAGCAAAAAGATGATAGCTTACTGAGGGCTCAGGTGATGGTTAGTGTTTTTAGCATTAAAGTATTTTGATTAAGCTTGTGCATTGTTTCTTTAGACATAAGGCTATTACCTCGATATAATGGAAATACAACTTTTATATGCACTGGGAAACCAAAACTTCGTGTGGCTTGCTTTATTGCAATATTCACTTTTTAGCAGTAGTCTGGAACCCGACTCACAATATTTTCAAGCTATGACTGTGAATTGCTATAGCAGCCCTCGGAAAGTAATAAAAAATATAACTATCAATCTTAATATCTTTTTCTCAATCTCCTTCTACATTTTTTAAAGAAAAATTTTCTGAACCAAGTACCAACTAGTTTCTAAAGCATCATGACCAATATTAAAATATTAAATAAATAGAAACTTAAGAAAGAACACAAAAAGCAGTGTTCTGCAGCAAAGAAATTCTTATAGTGTTTGGGAATGACCCTGTGAGAAGATTCTTAGTAGTGAAATGAGAATAAGATAGGTCTAACTTTTTAGTCAAAGGGACTATTGTACCTCAGTTCTCCAAAGGAATTGTGTTCTTCTGGCTCATCAACCACACCTCTTATGTTAATGTCCAGAAGCAAATTAGAAACTGAACACCAGTTTTGCCTCCATTCCTGTCTAATGTGGCAGGGCCTTTGTTCTCCAGCAAGAGACAGAAAAGAAATTTGGATGAAATGCAATGAATACTGCACACAGGCTTTTCTGGTGGAGAGCAGAGCACATTAACAGCAAAAAAAAAAAAAAAAATTTTTTTTCTTAAAAAAGCAGAGTCAGAAATTATATCCATAAGAATAAACATAAATGATTTATCTTTATGTTAGTCTAATTCAAAGGTTTATGCAGTAATTAGTCATTTCCAGGCAGAAATCAGAGCATGGTATAACATTACTGCACAAAACTGTACTTAGTTACAAGACTAGAGAATAAAGATGATGAGTTTCTTTTCATACTTGACCCTATTCCTGTCAATGTCCTTTGTGTATGTGTGTGCTCAGTCATTCAGTTGTGTCCGACCCTTTGGGACACCATGGACTGTAGCCTGTCAGGCTCCCCTGTTCATGAAGTTTTCCAGACAAGAATACTGGAGCCATTTGCTATTTCCTACTCCAAGGGATCTTCCGGACCCAGGAATCAAACCTGTGTCTCTTGCACCTTCTACCTTGGAAGGTAGAATCTTTACCACTGCGCCACCAGTGTCCTTTACTAATACGTTATCTCATGATCATGAGTAAAAATTCAATGCTTAATAGTTGTTATTTTCCCCAAGTCTCTGGTGTTATTTGCACACTATCTTTTATGCTTAGAACTTGCAGTACAACTGTAGAGGTTGACTCCAACTGTGGGATATATGTTTGATGACATACAGAAAGAAAAAGCATGGATGTGTATATTGTCAAATGGAATTTATGTAAAGAATTTTTTATGAGAAAGAGTAAGAGCTTCTATCTCATGACAGTGACGGGGTGAAAGCACCTGCTTTCTCTCTCTGTGCTTTGCTTGTCTGAATCACAGGGGGAAACGTTTTGAAATTTCGAAATGCTCGGCGCGACTTGCAAGTGATTTTTCTCTTATTGGTCACGTTAGTTAGACTTTGTGTCCTGGTTTCCGCAGTCTGTCAAATGAGCATAACGAGCGCTCCTGGCCTGCAGGAGGACATGCGTGGGAGGGGAAGACAGCTCCTGCCAGCTTGATGGAGGATGGGGTTATTTTTGAAACAAGTATTGTGTATCTTGAGGAAACAAAATCTGGTTTCGGGTTTTTTTTTTTTCCTCTTTTCTGAATAGGCTATTACTGTAAACATAGGAAACTTTTTTTATGTGAAGACTATATATACTTTTATATGAACTATATTTTATTATTAGACCTTGAGGAGGAAACAAGAGAAAACCAAAGCTAATAGTATTCCACAAAATAAGGAGATAATATTGTCTACCCAGGGATATAATAAACACCTGGGAAACTACTGATTTGTACACGAGCAATAGTGGAAAGGATTGCACAGCCCATAATACCAGCAAAAAATGCCATTTATTGCAGCACCTACTGTGTGCCAAACTATATGCAAAACTCTATGTCTTTTATATGCATGGTCTTCCTTGATTCTCACAATAACCTTAAAAGAAGTGTGCTCTGATCTATGCCAGCTCACAGGTGGGCTAATACCAGTTAGATAAACTGAGGCTGACAAGGCTTAAATGATTTTTACCAAATCTTTTAGCAAGTAAGTGACAGAACCAGGACTCAGACTGCTGGACTCCAGAGTATTTATTAACCACTGTGCTACACAAATGTGTCCCAGGTGGCTCTAGAGATATAGTATCTGCCTGCCAGTGCAGGAGGCGTGAGAAACATGAGTTTATCCCTGGTGGGGAAGATCCCTTAGAGGAGGAAATGGCAACTCACTCCAATATCCTTGCCTAGAGAATCCTGTGAACAGAGGAGCCTGGTGGGCTACAGTCCATACGATCTCACAGAGTCAGACATGGCCAAATGACTTAGCATGCATGCACAGACATCAGGCTAAGCACCTTCCACAACATATACTTGTGGAAGTCAAATACATCATTAAGAAATATCTAGCAAGTGGAGTCAATCCCTCCGAAGCTCTAGAATAATTTTCTGCAGTCAGACTCATTTCTCCACAGGCACTTTGTACTTGAAAAATTCTTCAGGGATATTGTTTTTGCACTAAACGTGTTTTAAATTTGAAAGTATTTTTTCCAACTTATCTTTCTCTCTTTCACATACATGTGTGTACACACGCATGCATGCATACACATGCACATATATTAGGCTTCTTTATGTATCTACTTTTTTAAAAATTTCTTTTGAACTTATATTCCCCACTTCAGCTATCCATAGTTGCCCATAATACAGAAAGTGTATAGATGCTTTTGTTTCAATTGAAAAAATATACTGAATAATAGTGATTTGTACAATAATTTATAAAGCAGAATAACTATTTTATTTAAAAACAAATCGCTTCACTTCTAAGTGCAGGCCTCCAGTGATTTGCCTGGTTTTCTAGAGAGTCAGTGAGCAGGCTAGATTTCCTTGTTATTATCATTGAGATACTTATTAGAGGTGCAAATATCATAATACATTGTTCAAGATCATTAACATAATAACAAAAATAGAATTACTTGGGTAAGTCTGTTCAGCTAATTAGATAGAGTTATTGGAACATCAGTGTATTTGGGATTGAATGCTCTAAGTCAGTAATTCAATCAATATTATCAAGTGCCAAAGAGGAAAACAATATTGCCACTTATGGCTAAATAGAAAGAACACTAGACTTGGAAACAAAGGCTCACTTAGATCCTGCCCTTTTTATTATCTGGGAGGCCATGGACAAATAACAGTCTCTTTAAGTATCAATTCCCACATTGTCAAATTAGACATAAAAATACAGTTTTCTTGCGGTTATTAGGAAGGTTAAAGAGAGAAATATCTAAAACCACTTAACATACTTTTATAAAGGTTTTTTTTTTTTTCCTTCTTTCCTAAACAAAGATAAATCATCTGTGTTTTTTCTCTGAAACGTCGCTGCAAGGTTGACTGGGAGGTGCATAATCTTTATTTTTCCAACACATTGACCCAGCAAGTGTTCATGAATTTTTTTACAGGGAAGGAAGTGCACAGTAGGCAGAGGGAAAACACTGGGTTAGTCAGGTGTTCCAGAGAAACAGAACCTATAATATAGGTACACAGATAGCTACTTACATACATATATACATGGACAGAGCCATAGAAAGACACATGGATACATACATTCAGAGACAGATAAATAGATAAAGGGATAGATATTTCTGCAAGCTGGAGACCCAGGAAAGCTGGTGGTATAATTCAGCCCTCCTCCAGGAGCCTGAGAATTAGTAGAGCTGATGATATAACTCCCACACTGAGGTTGGAGAAAATGAGGTGAAATGTACCAGCTCAAGCAGTGAGGTGGGGGGAAAAATGGGTGAACCTCTCTTCCTTTCAACTCTTTTTTTCTTGAGGCCCTCAGTGGATTGGATGATGCCCACCCATGCTGGAGAGGGTCATTTGCTTTATTCAACCCATGGATTCAAATGCTGATCTTTTCCAGAATCACCCTCGCAGATACACAGAAGTCATGGTTAACGAGTCCCCTGTAGCCTGTCAAGCTGACACATAAACTATAGGATCAGAAAACTTAGAGTTTCTCCTAATTCATCCACCATATTACAAAAGGCAAAAGTGACCTGGATAATTCGAAAATCCCCACGTTCATAGAACTGTCACAAAAATAAGGTACAAATAAATGGAGAGTGGTGATTTGGGAGAAAGTAACTGTATATCTTGGAGAAGGCAATGGCACCCCACTCCAGTACTCTTGCCTGGAAAATCCCATGGACAGAGGAGCCTGGCAGGCTGCAGTCTATGAGGTCGCTAAGAGTCAGACACAACTGAGCGACTTCACTTTCGCTTTTCACTTTCATGCATTGGAGAAGGAAATGGCAACCCACTCCAGTGTTGTTGCCTGGAGAATCCCAGGGATGGGGGACCCTGGTGGGCTGCCGTCTATGGGGTCGTACAGAGTCGGACACGACTGAAGCGACTTAGCAGCAGCAGCAGCAGCAGCAGCAACTGTACATGTATTCCAACTGTCTCCTACCGGCTCCTTTTCACCTGTGTATAAATAATATCATAGCATCCATATTTTTCCAGATATGTCATTTACCCACTTGGCATCCCACCTATGTTATTTCATAACTTTGAAATTTATAAACGCTAGATATAGTCTTTTATCTCTTAGGAATCTCCCATGGATCACCTCCACACACATACATCCTCTGTGAGAATCTGTGATGTTTCTCACGTTGATGGAAATTTCACCCCATGTTAACTATTCAGCAAACTCTCTGAATTCTTACCTTCGAGGATAAAGAAGAATCAGCAAACTTTTTCTTTCTTGAGTGAGCATTAATACTGAAATCATCATATGGATGGGGGCCCAGTCAGTCCATTACCAGATTTAATGGTTTTTGAAGGGATCAGTTCAGAAATTGTTACAGTTGATGGGCAAAGGAAGAGATGAGCATACGTGAGTGTTCTAGCATTGAGCATTTGTTAAAACATCCATTAATCAGGGGTTAACCTTACTATTTATAATCATAAGCTAAAATGCAGCTCATTGGAAATGAGCCTTCTTGCTAGAATTACTCATTTGCAAATTAGTCAACCACGTTCCTCTCTGACATCAAAAAGGCTGAGAAAACAGTGGGCGATTGCTCAGGAAATTTATGAGACCAACATGAGTATCTTTCACATTCCACAAAAGAAATACAACAAATCCTTTGATGACAAAGCTGTAATCATTACAGATTTTATATTCTAGTTTACAGAGGGAGAGCCTCTCTCAAGCAGATGGATCGTTTTTATCACAGGAACTTTCTTGCAGGAAAATCACTTAGGAGAAAAACTTCAAATAGATCTGGATAGAATCCTGTCTCCAACAGCTAGAAGCTGTTTGACCTTGGCAAAGATAATTGATCCTTTCGAGTATCAATTTGGTTTGCCTTTTTAAAAAATTATCTTTATTTTGTTTAAATCTGTGTGAGTATAGTTGCTTTACGGAGTTGTGTTAGTTTTTGCTGTACAGCAAAGTGGATCAGCCACACGTATACATACATGTTCTCCTTTTGGAATTGCCTTCCCATTTCGGTCACCACATAATAAAATAGATTCTCATGAGTTATCTGTTTTATACATACTAGTGTATAAATGTCCATCTCAATCTCCCAGTTCATCCCACCCTCCTTGGCGTCCATGCATTCGTTCTCTACATCTGTGTGTCTATCCCTGCCCCGGAGATAGGTTCATCTGTGCTGTTTTTGTACATTCCATGTATATGTGTTCATATGTGGCACTTTTCTCTTTAGGTCTCGCTTCACCCTCTGTCAGTCTCTAGGTCCATTCACATCTCTTTTGTCATTCAGCAAAGAGTCTTGAAGTGCTTACTGTCTATCAGGAACTGTCGTAGGCACAGAAAATGAAAGTCACTCAGTAGTGTCTGAGTCTTTGCGACCCCCACGGACTGTACAGTTCATGGAATTCTCCAGTCCAGAATACTAGAGTGGGTAGCCTTTCCCTTCTCCAGGGGATCTCTCCAACCCAGGGATAGAACCCAGGTCTCCCACATTGCAGGCTGATTCTTTACCAGCTGAGTCACAAGGAAAGCCCAAGAATACTGGGGTGGGTAGCCCATCCCTTCTCTAGGGGATCTTCCTGACCCAAGAATCCAACCGGGATCTCCTGCATTGCAGGCTGATTCTTTACCAACTGAGCTATCAGGGAAGCCCTAAATAGGCACTAGGGGTATACAAAATAGCAAAAACAGACCCTGCCTTCCGAGTGAATAAAGAGGTTCCTCTCTCCCAGGCAGTGGGTGCATTAAAGAAGAGCGCATGTATAAATAATCACCACTGTTCTGAAACATCCTGATAATTATCTCATTTTCTTTTGGAAAGAACTTTCCATTGATTGTCACTTCTGATTTCCTCCAAAGGCAGTGACTTTAATAATGAGCCCACCTACCTGATTTTAGCAAGACGCCGGGCCACCCTGGTACAGGCAGATTTGTGTTTGGCCTTTGTTATAGCTGAGGATGGTGTTGTGACTAAGTTCTGGCCAAGGCAGAAAAGTGTTGCATTTCCATCCTCAGGCCTTGTCCCCCCCCGCCCCAGGATGCATGGGCAGAGGGGACACTCAGGTCTGTGCCCCTTCCCCCTGGCTATGAGATGACACGGGATTAGAGATGGAAGTCACAGAGGACGGCAGAGCCACAGGACCAACAATGGACTGCTCACTTCTGAATCGTCACTTCTTCTTGAAGCTGCTGTATTTTGTGTTTCTTTATTATTTCAGCTTGGGCTGTAACTTACCTAATACGATATATGTGACAAGTAGAGTTTATACCATATTCGTTATCTTGAATCCTAAAAAGGACATCACGTGTTGACATTCATCACTGAAAAATATTTTTTATTTAATCTTTGAAACTAGTATTGTATTGTGTAAGTATCTCTTTAATTGCACTTCCCTACTTGATTATTTTCACTTTGAGTGGAATTATCTTACAATAATTACATTGCAGGAAAAATTATACTCACAAAGGAAAAAAAATCTTACTTTTTGTTGCTAGCCCTCCTATTTCAAGTAATGTTCAATAAAACAAAATTCTTAAGCAACAAAATAATTGGAGCACTCTTTGGCATTTGAATTTGCACCTTTATTATGCTTTATAATATTTTAAAATTCCTCTCCTCTTTAAAGTACCCAGGTCGTTTTGATATTTGGCAGAGTCTAGAAATGGTATTTAGACAAGTCCTACTTATATTTCTGAATTTATTTTTCAGACTTAATCTTTGCCTTTTCTGCAACACATAAAGAATTTCTAAAAGTAATGGGGTGAAGTAAATATAACTCATACGAATATGTCTTTCAGCAGTGTATGTGTATAGGAGTAAATATAGAACGCAAAATGATGCTTAGCTAACAGAATAAAATGTATAGAAACAAGTAAGTCCTCCATCTGAGTGTTTCTGTAAAATGTTAAATACTTCTTCCAGTGATATTTCTGCTTATAGTGTTTTTTGGAAATCTTTGCTGAGAAAGATTTTTAGAAACTACTGCATACTCTTTTGAATTCCTTCATTGACAAGAGTTTGGGTTTTGACAGATTTGATGTAATATTACACCCAACAATGATTCAAGGACAAATATCGTGAATAAGGTGGACAACAAATTATAAAGCAACATTTCAGATAAATGATTTTAAATGGTGCCGGGGTCCAGCCTCAGTGGATCCAGGGAATTCGAAGGTGGGGACGGCGTCGGCGACCTTGGAAAATACATAATTAATTACAGATAGAGAGATTAGAAATGGATAGTGTAGTAGGAAATATTAGTGGAGAAAAAGAGGCTGAATAATTTGGTTTACATGGAATAACATCCATGCTCCAGATGGGAATTCAGCCGGAAAAACGGGGAGTAAGAAGGAACGACATGGGGGAGTCAGTCTTTCCAGGAACTGAACCCATTTCTTTATTTTTCAGGTTTTCTTATATACCTTTTGTTACATATAGGGATGAATACAGAGTCACGTGGGGGTCAGCAGTCCTGACCTTTATCAAAATCAGGTGCTTTACATAAAAAAAGGTCTTAGAGGTTTTTACATCATCTTCTTGCCATAAGGCTCGCTGACATTTATGACCCTTTCTTTCTGATAACCAAAAAACTTATTTTTTCCAAGGGTGTTTTTTCTTAAACCAGGCACCACCCTCCAAATAAAGTTGCATTCCTATAGGGTGAGGGTGTAGTGAGTTACAATCAAGAAAGGAATTTATTTAACCCAAGGTTAACATGATTAATCTTAAAGGTTAATTCTTATTTCTCCCATATGCCTAAAGGTTAATACTTATTTCTCCTATATGCTAGTTATATTCATTATAAGGGCAGAGAATATGGAGATTTTAGCAGCAAATATTAGCCCAACAAATGAAAATCCTTTCACCAATGTTCCCCTTAAGATCTACTTAGTCTTAAGATAGTGATAAAGTTACATTTTTACATAGCAAGGACACAGTGATTTATAACAAAGTACAGTGATCTATAATAAAGAAGAAAATTCATTAACTCGAAAAGTCTAGTATTGCTAACCTTAAAAACTACTGTATTTCCTTTTTTATATTCCAAATACATTGATTAATATGTTCCCAGGTGCCTAAGGATATGAAGGCCTGGCGGCAATCATTGACTCAACAATGAGAAAAGCCCTATGCTAATACTCCAAACTCTCTGTGCTGTTTATGGTTGAGAGGTTGTCACACAAGCTAGTCTGTCAGCAGAGAGGTTTGACCTGAGACACCCTTGTCCCACCCAGGGCAGGGAATTAGCAGCAATTATTGACACAACAAATGAAAAAACCCTTCACCAATATAATTCCCAACCAACCCACTATACTAATAATTTCAAACTTCCCACAAGAGTTTGCCTTTAGTAAGTCTAAAACATCTCGTGCCTCTCACGGTCGGGAGGCTGTAAACCATCACATGCGGCTGGACGAACCTATACAGGTGGGCTAGATAACCTTCAGAGTTCGTAAGCTGAAACACTCTTGTCACGCCCAGGAATTTTTATTGACTTGGAGCTGCACGTTTACTCCTTCTCTGAGAGAAACAGTTATGGGGAGAGCCCCCCGAAAAGTCAAAGGTGTAGGTGAGAGCAATAAACAGACTCTGGCTTTGGGGTAGATGCTCGGGAACAGGGGGTCTCCTGAGGCTTGACCACACCTTTGCGTATGCCAAGCCTCCTTCCTCATGACCTTTGCCATGGGCGGAGTTCCTCACGCTGGCCCCCGGCAAAATCACAATATTATCTTTTTCTTTGCAACTTATTTAAAGTTTTGTTTCTCCCTTAAATAATATATTCAAAATAACTAGGAAAAGTTGTCAGAGACATCTCTTGCTTTGTAAATTATTCCAGGGCCAGGTCTCAATCCCAGCTCAGACTTTTCAAAGGGAAGTGGAGGTGGTGAATGTCAGAAAGAGGAGGACTGGCTAATCAGAAGCACGCTGGCAGTTCCTTTTGTAATCTACAAAGAACGAACACTGCCAGTGTTACTGCATGGGCGCAGGAGTGGTCAGCTTTTGGTCACCCTTACACCAAGGTGAGGGTTCTTGCATGCTTCTGAGAGAAAGTAGGCATACAAGATAAAGTTAGGACCCTAAAGAAGAAAGTGAACAAAACTTTAAATAAACTTATAATGGTTAACTATAAAAGGTGGCATTCAAAACAGATCATAGTAATAAAACAAATGCCATTACTGAATGTTGACCCAGTCTTATCAGCATATTTTTCTGACCCCAAGACATCTATAATTTTTTCTTTTAACCTGAGTCAAAGTTGATCCATAGTAAAATGCTCAGATATTAAAGATACAATTGCATAAATATTGAAAAATGTATTCAGCGGTATCAACAAGGACCTAATCAGGTTACATATCATTTCCATCACCACACAAAGTTTCTGCACATCTCCCTTCAGTCATCCTCCCATCTCTCACCAGCAACCACTGTCCTCATTTTGAGTAACAAAGATTAGATTGGCCTGTCCTAGAACTTCCTAAGGATGTTTGCTTATAATCTGTATTCTTTTATGAGTCTGGCATCTTTTATTTACTTAGTATAATATTCTCAAATTCATCAATATATATTTTTACATATCAATAGCCCTTTTGTTTTTCATTACTCAGATGGTATTCCATTGTGTGAATGTCATTATTTATGGGTTTTGTTTCTGAACATTTGAGTTATTTTCTGTCTCAGCTTTTCTTAATACTCTTGCTCTAAACGTTCTCTAAGAGCTTCCTTGGTGGCACATAGAGGGTAAAGAATCTGCCTGCAGTGTAGGAGACATGGATTTGCTCTCTGGGTCGGGAGGTTCCCCTGGAGAAGGGAATGGCTACCCACTCCAGTATTCTGGCCTGGAGAATCCCATGGACAGGGGAGCCTGGTAGACTCACAAAGAGCCCGTGGGGCCACACAGAGTTGGACACGACTGAGCTACTCTCACTTCACTTCAGACGTTCTCTGAAGGACTTTTTGTGGAAGTGTTTTTATTTCCCTTGGTTAAATATCTGTGAGGGAATTGCTGGATTGCATGGTGAGAATATGTTTAAAGGAAATTGTTGAATAGTTTTCCAAGGTTATCATTTTACATTTCAACTAGACACACTACATTCTTCTAGTTGCTCCAGATTCTCAACATTCTGTGCTGTTAGTGAGGTGGCATCTCATTGGGTGTGGTTTTAACTTACATTTTCCTTTTTCATGTGCTTATTAACCATTTCTACATCTTCTTTGGTGAAGCTCCCTTTCAAGCATTATTTACAGCTTTTGGAGGGAAGTGAAGTTGACTAAGAATGCTGTGTTAGTTTCAGGTGTACAGCATAGTGATTTTATACACACACCCACACACACATACACACACACACACACATACATTCTTTTAACGTGTGTGTGTCTCTCTATATATATACAGGGCTTCCCTGATGGTTCAGTGGTAAAGAATCCACCTGCCAATGCAGGAGATGCAGGTTCAGTCTCTGGGTTGGCAACCCACTCCAGTATTCTTGCCTGGAGATCCCATGGACAGGGGAGCCTGGTGAGCTACAGTCCGTGGGGTCATGAAAGAGTCAGTCAAAACTTAGCAACTAAACAACATATATATGTATTATAGGTTATTGCAAGATAGTGAATATAGGTCCCTATGTTATACAATAGGTCCTTGTTTATCTATTTTATAAATAATAATTCAGTTCAGTCGCTCAGTTGTGTCAGACTCTTTGCGACCCCATGGACTGCAGCACGCCAGGCCTCCCTGTCCATTGCCAGCTCCCAGAGTTTACTCAAACTCATGTCCATTTAGTCGGTGATGCCATCCAACCATCTCATCCTCTATCATCCCCTTCTCCTCCCGCCTTCAATCTTTCCCAGCATCAGGGTCTTTTCCAATGAGTCAGTTCTTCTTATCAGGTGGCCAAAGTATTGGAGTTTCAGCTTCAGCATCAGTCCTTCCAATGAATATTCAGGACTGATTTCCTTGAGGATGGACTGGTTGGATCTCCTTGTAGTCCAAAGGACTCTCAAGAGTCTTCTCCAATACCACAGTTCAAAAGCATCAATTCTTTGGTGCTCAGCTTTCTTTATAGTCTAACTCTCACATCCATACATGACCACTGAAAAAACCATAACCTTGACTAGACAGACCTTTGTTGGCAAAGTAATGTCTCTGCTTTTTATTATGATGTCTAGGTTGGTCGTCCAAGAAGCACGCATCTTTTAATTTAAATGATAGTCTCAATACCACAGTTCAAAAGCATCAATTCTTTGGTGCTCAGCTTTCTTTATAGTCTAACTCTCACATCCATACATGACCACTGAAAAAACCATAACCTTGACTAGACAGACCTTTGTTGGCAAAGTAATGTCTCTGCTTTTTATTATGATGTCTAGGTTGGTCTTCCAAGAAGCAAGCATCTTTTAATTTAAATGATAGTCTGTGTATGTTAATCCCAAATTCCTAATTTAAATACTCCTCCCTTTCTTTCCCCTTTGATACCATAAGTTTTAAACCCATATCTGTGAGTCTATTTTGATTTTGTAAATAAGTCCACTTTTATCAATTCTTTTAGATTCTGTGTCTAAGTGATATCATATGTTAATTGTATTCCTCTGTCTGATTTACGTCACTTAGTATGATAACCTCTAGGGCCGTTCACATTGCTTCAAATGGCATTGTTTCATTCTTTTTTATGGCTGAATAATATTCCACTGTATGTTTGTGTGTGGGGGGTTATACACAATGCATGTTCTTTGTCCGTTTGTCTGTTGATGGAAAATGTATGTTGCTCCCATGTCTTGGTTATCATAAATAGTGCTCCCATGAACACTGGGGTACATCCATCTTTTTGAAGTGGAGCTGTTGCTGAATATATGCCCAGGGGAGGATTGCTGGATCATACAGTAACTCTACTCTTAGTTTTTAAGGAACCGTCATGTTCTACATAGTGGCTATACCAATTTCAACATATATTTTAAATGAAGATAATATCATTCACATTTCCAGATTTTAAAACAGGCAGTTTTAAATGGGAACTGAGAAAAGTCAAGAAAATTGCTCAAGACTGTCTCTTAAGTAGTCAAGTTCATTTCCAACTCAGGTCTATATACTCCTAGTGCTGTGGCCTTTCCACTCTCTTTGAATTCTTACTGAATTGTTTACATTTTGGGGTGACATCTATCCAGAAGGAAAAACTCTATCCTTCTGAGCCTTGACCTTGAACGCCCAGTGATTCTCCCTGAAGGCCAGGTGCCTGTGAAATCACTAACACCATCCTGCCGTAGGCTTCAGGCTTATACCCCTCTCGGTTTCCATCTCTGAACGTTCTCTTGTGACTACGTACCTCTTCCTAGCTCTCATTAAGCAAGACGCTGGAGGAAGCCTAGCCTCACCACATGTGTCTGCCCACAACTAGATAGGTTGCTGTTTATCATTTCTCTTTGTTTACAGTCTTTCAGCAGAATTTTCCAGGCATGCAATTCTATTACAGTCTAGATCAATGTAAAGCAGTCATATACAAAATTGTTTATTAAAACCCAGATCTATACCAGTAATGTTATAATTCAGTATATCTGGCTGGGATCAACAGGTATATTTTAGTTCTTATTTCCGTGTCTTCCTGATAATGATGGCATGTTTTATTTTCCTCATACATCTACTAACTGTTGCTGTCAATGCTGACATTCACTTGACCTTGGCTCCATTCATTTTAAGTCCATTTGGTTTCATCTAATTTTTTTTTCTCTTCTTCTTCTATCCCCTGAGCCCAAGACAATCTGAGTGGGTAATTAAAATACTAGTTGATTTTCTTAAGAACATAAGTCAGAAACTATATTTGTTTATGATCAAATGGCCAAATGTGATATTCCTTGTGCCATTTTTCATGGGTGGTTATTATTTTCACCAGGTCTTTAATCTTGCCTAACTATTGTGACTTCATTTCTTCATAGCTTATTAAAACATGAGGTTAAAAATGAGTTCAAGTTTATAGTCACTTAGACTTGTATTTACTCTAATGTCCCTTTTCTTTATTTATTAACAAAGTTAATTTCCATCTGAACATATTTTCTTGAGTCAAGTACTTCAGTATATCTGGCTGGGATCAACAGGTGTATTTTAGTTCTTATTTCCGTGTCTTCCTGATAATGATGGCATGTTTTATTTTCCTCATACATCTACTAACTGTTGCTGTCAATGCTGACATTCACTTGACCTTGGCTCCATTCATTTTAAGTCCATTTGGTTTCATCTAATTTTTTTTTCTCTTCTTCTTCTATCCCCTGAGCCCAAGACAATCTGAGTGGGTAATTAAAATACTAGTTGATTTTCTTAAGAACATAAGTCAGAAACTATATTTGTTTATGATCAAATGGCCAAATGTGATATTCCTTGTGCCATTTTTCATGGGTGGTTATTATTTTCACCAGGTCTTTAATCTTGCCTAACTATTGTGACTTCATTTCTTCATAGCTTATTAAAACATGAGGTTAAAAATGAGTTCAAGTTTATAGTCACTTAGACTTGTATTTACTCTAATGTCCCTTTTCTTTATTTATTAACAAAGTTAATTTCCATCTGAACATATTTTCTTGAGTCAAGTACACATTCAGATGAGCAACAAACTCAGATCTCAAAGCATAGAACTGTAAAAGTTGAATGTTCAAAAGTTTCATCAGTTGCAACCTGATTGCCATGAAGATAAAACTCAAGATATGTGTGTGTGTGTGTGTATAAAGATACTATATATATATATATATGAATCAGATACATGGCAGATGCTTTGTTTTTTACCTTCAGGTGTGATATCTATGTATGTATTTATACACATATTTAGGTATATATGCTTGCAATATATATGATGCATATGTGACATATATGTATGTGCATATATGTATATATATGTTATTCCCATATATTTACCCACTGAGCTATAAGGGAAGCCCCATATATGACATATGTATGCATATATATGTGTATATGTGGTATGTGTGTGCAATATATCATATATATGATATGTGTATGCAATATATGCATATAATCTATTAAACTTTAGCCCAGACTATGAAAGTATAGTATGTATATGTGTGAGTCAGTCCACATTTAAAGAGAAAAATAGCATCAAGGACCCTCACATTGAACCTGCTGCATTTTCCCTTGGCATTGTCCACAAGACCTTAGTAACTATGGCAACACCATGGGACAGAAAGGTAAACAGAGCTTCTGTGTAGGTGCGCTGCCCACCATGGAAGCCACTAGCCACAAGTATCTGTCTAAACTTGAACTAATTAAAGTTAAATAAAATGAAAAAAAAAAAATATATATATATATATGAATCAGATACATGGCAGATGCTTTGTTTTTTACCTTCAGGTGTGATATCTATGTATGTATTTATACACATATTTATGTATATATGCTTGCAATATATATGATGCATATGTGACATATATGTATGTGCATATATGTATATATATGTTATTCCCATATATTTACCCACTGAGCTATAAGGGAAGCCCCATATATGACATATGTATGCATATATATGTGTATATGTGGTATGTGTGTGCAATATATCATATATATGATATGTGTATGCAATATATGCATATAATCTATTAAACTTTAGCCCAGACTATGAAAGTATAGTATGTATATGTGTGAGTCAGTCCACATTTAAAGAGAAAAATAGCATCAAGGACCCTCACATTGAACCTGCTGCATTTTCCCTTGGCATTGTCCACAAGACCTTAGTAACTATGGCAACACCATGGGACAGAAAGGTAAACAGAGCTTCTGTGTAGGTGCGCTGCCCACCATGGAAGCCACTAGCCACAAGTATCTGTCTAAACTTGAACTAATTAAAGTTAAATAAAATGAAAAAAAAAAAAGTCCCTTCGGACTGCAAGGAGATCCAACCAGTCCATTCTGAAGGAGATCAGCCTTGGGATTTCTTTGGAGGGAATGATGCTGAAGCTGAAACTCCAGTACTTTGGCCACCACATGCGAAGAGTTGACTCATTGGAAAAGACTGATGCTGGGAGGGATTAGGGGCAGGAGGAGAAGGGGACGACCAAGGATGAGATGGCTGGATGGCATCACGGACTCAATGGACGTGAGTCTGAGTGAACTCCGGGAATTGGTGATGGACAGGGAGGCCTGGTGTGCTGCAATTCACGGGGTCGCAAAGATTCGGACATGACTGAGCAACTGAACTGAACTGAGTCTTGCTACTTACATTTTAAGTGGTCAAGAGTCACATGTGGCTAGTGGCTACCAGACTGTATAGAGTAGTTGTGGAACATTTACATCATTCACAATATAACAGTGTTTTACAATACTTTGTGGCTTGCTGTAAATGGACTTAATCTGAAGATAATGAAGAAAGCAGAAGCAAAAATACATATACAGAAATAACCACTGTAATTATAAATAAATACACACATATGTGTGTGCAGGCTGTATGTCACTTAAATGTTTGAGTATCATCTGTTTAGCATCCTGATTAAGTAAAGGTCAGCAATCAAATAGCAAGACACATTACCCAGATGAAGGCAGGAAATTGAGTGAATATAGAAGCTGACAGATTGAGCAGGCTAGACACGCTCGCACACACAGACACACAGAAACCCACGTCTCAGACACTAAAAGCTAAAACATTGCACTTGGGCTTTGCTTAACTTGAGGGAAGGTAAAGTCCTGAAATGATTTCTGTCTTGTGTCATTCTTTCTACTTTTCTGCTTCAAACAAGAGTGTAAACCATTTAGGGCCTTTGGCACCCATTGTCTTATTCAGTCTCTATCCCACAGTGACCGGAAGGTGGGTAGGCTCAGAAGTAGGGCAGATCCGGCTTTGAATCTGACTGCTGCTAATTCATGAGCTCTGTGACCATTGCAAAGGCTGAATTCTCTCATCCTTGGTGTGGGGACCATTACGGTACCCACCTGTAGGGTGAGATAAGTGTGGTAAGGCATGGCCACGTTGATAGCTGGTACCACGAGTGCGCATAAGCAGAAACTCTCCTCCTTGCACTGGAATCTGCCCTCTTTCCTCAGCACCTCTGTATTCACGCGCTTATTATTCTTTCTCTTTGTTCTATTTATATTTCTCTTCTACTTTCTAGTTTCCATCTCTCTCAAAAGCCCAGAATAAATAGGAGGGTTAGGAAGAGAAGAACCCAAAAGTACAGAAAAAGGAGACAAGATGTGTACATGAAAAAAAAGAAAACATTTATAAAAGGGAACGATACGCTTCCCCTTCCAGTGCCTAACCAAAGTACGCTTTATTTTATTATTTTATTCTTCTGTTTCTCCCTTATGCTAGGAGGTCAGTCTGAATTATTTTTAAGCCTGAGTAAGGATGTTTGCTTGAATTAACTAAGCGAATGGTGTTTGTGTTTCTCACTCACTGAGTCCTTAACATGGCCATACAATATTTTCACCCTGGTCTTTTATTTCACTCATTATCTCCCTGAGAAATGTGAATGGAAAGAGGGAAGCCTCTGTGTTTGGTTGTGCAGTCTCTGGTGATTTCCTGATGTAAAGCTTTGCTGAGAAATCATTTCATTAAGTGCCCCATTTGTAAGCTGTTTGTAGCACTTTGCAATCTGAGCATTTAATTGTTTCTCCGACTCTGAGGGCTGGCTGCCAAAGCATACCTCACCCACCAAAGAGGTGACGGATGTTTATTTTTGCTCCAACTGGCGACTAAAGCCTGCTCTGCAGAACAGTCCAGAGCAAACCCCAGACCTTCCCATCCGGGTGCTGTGGAAAAGCATGTCTGGGCACGTGGAAGTCAGGTCTTCCTGGGTCTTCTCTGGCTGAGATGATGGCAACTGGATCTCAATCTCTAAGTGACTAAGACAGGCGTGACCATCCCTGCCCTAACTTCACTGTAACACTGTTGAGAAAACTGATGAAAAGTTACTTTTTAAAGTCAAAGCACAGTACACATGAAAGTCTGCTTTACTTAAGTGTGATGGAAAGTACCACACACCTTCGGTAGCACTCACCAGGAGACAGCCAGCAGTTNGAGACAGTGAGAAAACTGATGAAAGTTACTTTTTAAAGTCAAAGCACAGTACACATGAAAGTCTGCTTTACTTAAGTGTGATGGAAAGTACCACACACCTTCGGTAGCACTCACCAAGAGACAGCCAGCAGTTCTAGGCACACTATCTCCCATCTGGGCTTCCCTGGTGGCTCAGCTGGTAAAGATTCTGCGTGCAGTGCGAGAGACCCAGGTTCGATCCCTGGGCTGGGAAGATCCCCTGGAGAAGGGAAAGGCTACCCACTCCAGTATTCTGGCCTGGAGAATTCCATGGACTGTATATAGTCCACGGGGTCGCAAAGAGTCAGACACGACTGAGCGACTTTCACGTCACTATCTCCAGTCTGAACCTAAATAACCCCAAGAGAGCCAGTTACTTCAGTAGGAAACAAAGAGGAAAACGATTATTCAGAAGACTATCTGAAGGAATGCTTTGCTTCCCGGGGCTTAAAGCAAGAATCCTCCATATACAGGTTATTTATACACGATCCTTACACCACGACCCGAGCCCAGCGGAGCCCGTGTGTTTTATCTGTGGTGCCCCTCCCTGTCCTGCCATGGCATGGCATGCCATGAAACATGGCAGAGGGGGGATTTTTCTCTCCCTTTTCGATTTTCCCATCCCAGCAGTAACTCCTTCTGACTCAGCCTCAGAACCTGGGAGCCCCTCTCGGTTTCGCCCCTCCTCCTCGTCCCTCCAAACGTCCCTCCACACTGTGTCCGCCACATGCCACCTTTCACTCTTCATCCACTCTCCCACCTGAGACCAGGCCTCTGTGATCTCTGCCTGGACAGTTATAGTAGCCTCTGAAGTAGACCTGCTCTAAGCAGCTCTCCCTGGACTACCTACTTCTGGGGAATGAATATTTCTGAAAGCACAACTTGAAACTTGTTCAAAATGTGATTCCACTCACCATCTCTTTATTCAGTAAAAGACAAGAATAAAGGGTAAGCTTTGGAGTTAAAAATTCTCCTGCTTACCTACAAAAGGGGCGATCGTTTATCTACTCAATGGACATTTGCCGAGTACCTCCCGTATGCCAGACACTGGACTGAGGGAAGGATTAAATAAAGGGTAGGAGGTAAAGGAAGTCCCCTGCCCACAAAGGAATCGCATTCCAAGAGCATGTTCCTAAAGTCCAGTTTGTGCGAAAGCCCAACACAGCTAGCCTAGATATCCAGCTAACACACCGGCTATAGGTTTACAGTACTTTTCACACAAATAAAACACACCAAAAACACACAAAAAATAACACATTTAAATCTTACAGTGCAGTACCTTGAAGTGTACATTGGTGCAGTCCAGCAGCTGGCATTAGAGGGGCTGGCATCGAGTGAAGAGTCACTGACAGGACCGGGGAGAGGGGAGCAGGAAATGGTAGAGCTGAAGGGTCGTCAGCGATAGGAGATGGAGGGCGAGTTGCGATCTCACTCACTCCTGACGTGATGGCATAGCTTCCTTGCTGGGTTCAGTTCTGTCTACCCTCTTGAAAAACTGATCCAGCGATGTAGTAGCTCTATTTTATTTTTTCTCATCATAGATGACATGGCAGCCCTGGATTGCATTCTGAACAGCTGTTGCAACCTTCATGCACCAAGCACTATTCAACACTCAGGTCCTGTGCCTCAAACTTTAACAGTGCCTTCTCGAGTAAAGAAGATCCCCTTGCCCTTTCCTGAATCTCTTGCCATCGTGAATCTCTCCAGTTGCTTGTTTCTCCCTCTTGTCTCTCTTTGTCCTTTCTCTGGGCCTGCAGTTCCATCAGGCCTTCATTAGGAAGCGGCTCGTGACACACAGCGTGAAGTCCTCTTGCAGTTCTAGCTCCAGCTCTTCACCTCGCTCTGCTCCCTCAATTATTTTCACTTTTGTTTCCATCATTATTGCTCGGCACTTCTTAGCAGTACCAGCTATATCGTTGCTGCTTTTGCGCTTGTTCCCAGACATGCTGGGCTTGAAATAAAGGTATTGTACTGCTGTCGTCTATGCAGGACTTGTAAAGTCCACAAAATCCCAGCCACTTGTAGAGGATGCACGCACGTGACAATGTACGCTAGACACACGCACTAACTTACGTGACTGGACATGCAAATGCACGTCCGCACCTTTGAAATTCGCAGCTTAGAGGTTCGTATGTGGAGGACTTACTGTAGTGAATGAATGTCTAATGCCTAATTAGACATCCAACTAATACTACTACTGGGAGGAGGATGGAGGAGAGGGAGAAAAAGGAGGAGGAAAGGAAACTGTCGGTTTTTCATTTTAACACGCATGATTCTACAACCACCTTGCCTGGTTTACTTGTATTTGCTTCTTTCACTCTCTCGCCTCAACCTTTCTTCATCGGAAGAGTCAGCAAAACTGCTGTCTTCTCCACACAGCCTTGCTGACTCCAGAACACTTCTGCTCTGATTTTTTTTTAAAACTTCTAACATAGCTTCTCCATTAAAATATAGGCAAAAAATGACTTGCTTGTTTCAACCCTTACATACCCAAGGAAACGTATAACCTTGTCCTTACACACACAAGACGTTAAATGATAATTGATGAGCAAAGGAACAAATGAGTAGATGAAGAATAACAAATATGTAAGTAAGAGGTTTTGTTGCACAGTCTCTTTGGGTTCATTTTTCATGAACTGGTAGGTTTCAGAATGTGCAGTTTGGTACCAGCAAGACTGGTTAATGAGCCGGGGATGTTGTAATCTGACCATTCTCTGGATAGTGCTCCTGGAAAAGAGAAAGAAAGAGTAAAGGTGGAAGGAAGAAAGGAAGAAAGCCTTCAAAGGATCCCAGTTAGATTAGCTGTTAATTAAATTTGCAGATGGGTGTGTATGATGGGGTAGAATTGAATACTGAATGTGCTATATGAATTGCATCTTTCTTGAATGTGAGTTGCTCACCCTTTTAAGAGATCAGTGCCATCGGCTGTGTTTGCTACCCACCCATTACCCTTAATTAAACAGTTCAGGTCCAGTGGGGTCAGAGGTGTCCAGTCACATCTACCCTCCAACAGGGATCCGGTGGCCTCTACTGTGTGCCTCGGGTCACCTGGGTTCTTTGCAGTGAGCCGGCGTCTGTGCTAGGCAGACAGTTACCACTCTAATTTTCTCTAATTGACTTGTTGGCAGTGCTCACAGAGGGCAAAAGATGTAAGAACATGGAGATTGGGCCCCGACAAGCACTTGGCATTGATGGGGCCACTGAGCGAAGTACATAATCTGCAATGAATAAAGGTCTGTGGGCTGTCAATCTAGCACATGCCGGTGGCATTTAATTCACACCAAATATTAATTAAAAATAATGATGTTCTTCTTACTGGCTTCTGTTACTAAGCACAGCGTCTTGGTCCAGCCCCCAAGGAGCTGTCTGCAAGTCATTTGATTCTCTCAGCCCTGTGAGATGCTTGCATTTCACTACCTTCAGGCAAGCCTCAACAAAAACTCTCAGAACAATGGCTCGCTCACCTACCTAGTCTCTGGGGAAGAAGACCCAAAAAAATCTTCCTGTTGCCCATTCCTTGTCCAACCCCTGTAATCAATAAATGTATGTTCATTTCCTTCTTTGCTGGCCAGAAATAAGATACTGGCCAGAAGCCATCTGTTTTGGATGCTCAGAGTTATTAAATACATTTTTATCTTTCTTTATCCCAATGTGATGTATTCTATAGGAAATGTTGGCCAAACGATAATATAACTCTGGTCAATAATTTGAAATCTGTGGAATCACTCAGAATCACTTCAGTTCAGTCGCTCAGTTATATGTATCTGACTCTTTGTGACCCCGTGAATCGCAGCACACCAGGCCTCCCTGTCCATCACCAACTCCCATAGTTCAGCCAAACTCATGTGCATCGCGTCGGTGATGCCGTCCAGCCATCTCATCCTCTGTCGTCCCCTTCTCCTCCTGCCCCCAGTCCTTCCTAGCATCAAGTTCTTTTCCAATGAGTCAACTATTCACATGAGGTGGCCAGAGTACTGGAGTTTCAGCCTCAGCATCAGTCCTTCCAATGAACACCCAGAATATCCATAATTAAAAATAACCCCCATGGACATCCACCAAAATTCAAGTTCTCTCAGTACGATTCAGAGTAAATTAAAATGAGAGAATACTGCTGTACATCATTTTTCAGAGGCAGTTGACAAAAGCCTAAATATCTGTAACGTTTTAGCAAATCCAAAAAATAAATTTACTCTCATAATTGTCATTAAATGTATTCCCGAACAATGGGGTCTGACCATAATTAATGATTAATTCATTTGGAATTCATTATGATAATATTAAATGTGTTCAATTCACTTGATGTGTCTAAAGAGGGAGCAATTCTTGGCAATTCTTTTGTGATTACTTGTTTTTAAAGTTGAGCTCTGAGCATGTGCAGAAAAATAGCTCCACATTGCCCTCTAGTGGTACACCTACAAATGACATTCTTTTGTAAGAGGCGGAAATACAAAGCCTCCTTCTTCCTTGTTTCCCATCTCACAGCATCTTTCCCCCTCAGCACACACTTAAATGAAATGCCTCCAACACAATGTAAAAGACCACTAATTGAAAGTGAAAATGTCGTTTGCTCAGTTGTGTCCGACTCTTTGCTCCTCCGTGGACTCTAGGCCTGCAAGGCTCCTCTGTCCATGAGATTCTCCAGGCAGGAATACTAGAGTGGGTTGCCATTCCCTTCTCCAGGGAATCTTCCAAACCCAGGGACTGAACCCAGGTCTCCTGCCTTGTGGGTGGATGCTTTACTCTTTGAGCTACTAGGGAAGCAACTAATAACTGAACCTGAAAAGATCCTACCACTTCCTCAGGAAATCCAGATGCAGTTTGACAAAAGCACTGTACACAGGCCAGAGAGGCCCAAAAGAAGTTAGCGCGGAGAGTGTGAAGGGCATACGAGAGGCTTCTTGCAAAGGGGGAGATGAAGCTGTCTTGGGTCTTTTATGTGCTGGGTAGCTCTGTGTTACTTTAGAAATGTCAGCGAACTTACCTGATGTTCAAATTACCAACTGAAAACAGCAACATACTAGATTTAAACGTCTTTAAAGACCCTTAGCTCTAGCAATATTCCTTTGTCAGTAGCAACTCTGCTGAACATCTGTTTACCTTTCCTGAGAATAAGCCATCGCCACTTTTTATTTAAATTTAAGCTTGGTCACTTAAAGACATTACTTTGCCAACAAAGGTCCATCTAGTCAAAGCTATGGTTTTTCCAGTAGTCGTGTATGGATGTNAGAGCCCCAGGTTTGAGCTCCCTGTGTCATACAGCCAATTCCCACTGGCTGTCTATTTAACATGTGGTAATTGCAGCCATGAAATTAAAAGATGCTTACTCCTTGGAAGGAAAGTTATGACCAACCTAGATAGCATATTCAAAAGCAGAGACATTACTTTGCCAACAAAGGTCCATCTAGTCAAGGCTATGGTTTTTCCAGTAGTCGTGTATGGATGTGAGAGTTGGATTATAAAGAAAGCTGAGCACCAAAGAACTGATGCTTTTGAACTGTGGTGTTGAAGAAGACTCTTGAGAGTCCCCTGGACTGCCATAAGATCCAACCAGTCCATCCTAAAGGAGATCAGTCCTGGGTGTTCACTGGAAGGACTGATGTTGAACCTGAAACTCCAATACTTTGGCCACCTGATGCGAAGAGTTAACTCATTGGAAAAGACCCTGATGCTGGGAGGGATTGGGGGCAGGAGGAGAAGGGAATGACAGAGGATGAGATGGCTGGGGCATCACAGACTTGATGGACGTGAGTTTGAGTGAATTCTGGGAGTTGGTGATGGACAGGGAGGCCTGGCGTGCTGCGATTCACGGGGTCGCAAAGAGTCAGACATGACTGAGAGACTGAACTGAACTGAACTGAGCTGAATGTACATGCTGATTCAGTGTTGCTCTCTCACTTGGTCCCTCCCTCTCCTTCCCACTCTATGTCTGCAAGTCTTTTCTCTATGTCTGTGCCTCCATTGCTTGACTTTTTCAAGCAAATTTATATCTCTTATATCATTTAGTTAGCCCATCCCCAAAATATTTTTAGGTAACTTGTCCTATATAAAATTTAACTTAATTAGGACTGTTATGGCATCACTGCCTCAATGGACATGAGTTTGAGCAAACTTCGGGAGATAGTGAAGGACATGGAAGTCTGGTATGCTGCAGTCCATGGGGTCACAAAGAGTTGGACACAGCTTAGTGATTGAACAACAACAACAGGACTATGAACCTGAAAGTCTACCTGCTTGGGGTTTATAGGCTTCCCTCCACCCCCACTCTTGAGTTTTGTAAATTCTGAGAATTAAAAATCAGCCCCAGTAGCATTAATAATAGTAATTACAGTGTCCAGCACTTGCATGTTGTTTTTAGCTGTCTGTATAAAGGAACCTGTCTAATCCTTATAAGAATATTTTGAGGTAGGGGACTCAGTTACAGATGAAAAATCTTAAGCAGAAAGCGGTAAAGTAAATTTGCCCAAGATCAAATGGCAGAAAGGGGATTAGAACCCTGGTATACTATTTTATCCATCATACTCTACTTCATGAAGAAGATATAGATTCATATGAAAGAATTTTAACACAGAAATATCAGACGCCTCATCAGTATTCCCTGTCATCTTCTTGTGGAAAGATCTGACATACAGCTCTACGATAGCTGGGTTACATATTTCTTATTCTCCCACATTTCTGTACCACTCATCCTCCCCATATTTCATTTATTTCAGATCCCTTTACTGTTCTCCTACCTCATATTCAGTTTTATAGTTTTATTTACATGTTTTCCAGTATATNGGCCCCGCGGCCCCGCCCCGGGCCGGGAGCGCGCGCCCCCGCGCCGCGGGAGGCCGGTTGGCAGGCGCGCGCGGTCTCCATGGAGACGGTCGCGGGCACGCGCGCCCCCGCGCCGCGGGAGGCCGGTTGTGAGGCGCGCGCGGTCTCCATGGAGACGGCCGCGGGCGCGCGCGCCCAACGCCCGCCGGCGGCCCAAGGCCCAGACCTCCGGCGCGGCTGGAGGCGGGCGGGCGCGAAGGGCCGGGGGCACTTGGGGGAAACGCGGAGACTAGGCGCCCGCTCCCGCGTCCCTGGGGCAGAGACGAGCGTCCCCACCCCGGGGACCCGCCCCCATCTGTCCCCAGAGGCCTCCGCCGACCGACCCGGCCGCGGCCGCTACCCTCTCCGGGGGTGATGACTGCGCACACGGAAGGCTGCCCCCAAGTCCTCGGAGCCCCCCGCCCAGGGCTCCAGGCCACAAGCGTCCCGCTGGAAATGCTGCTTCCTCGCTTGGGCCCGCTGCTAGCCCCTCGCAGGCCTAGGGTGTGCGTGTGGCAGGGGAGATGCCGCCTAGCTCCCCGCGCTCTCCAGACAAGCAGCCGGTACTGGGGGCCGAGAGGAGAGGCCACGTCTCCGAACTCCTCCTAGTCAGGGCCCTTTCCGCTCATTGATTCACACAAACTTTTACGGAGCATCTACTGTGTGCCGCCTACA
The DNA here is from genome assembly GCA_006410675.1 of Oreotragus oreotragus. NCBI lineage: Eukaryota > Metazoa > Chordata > Mammalia > Artiodactyla > Bovidae > Oreotragus > Oreotragus oreotragus. The sequence continues at coordinate 288,766 of SJYX01019449.1, forward strand.
AAGGGTCCGGTGACCCACAGACCAGACAAACAGAAGCTGGGTGGGGAAGAGAGACTTAGGCTATAAATGCAGGAGCTACAGTAGTGACAAGTGCTTTGAAGAAAAAACCTGGAAAAGGGAAAGATGGTGGGGGGGTGGATGGCCCTACTTCAGATGGGGTGCTCAGGGAGGGCTTCCCGGAGGAGGTGGTATTCACCTGATTGGCAACAATGGGAGGCGAAGGAGGGCTCACCAGCACAAAAGCCCCAAGTGGAGGGGCGGGTGGGGGACATGGTGCAGGGCAGGACACCAAGCAGCACGCTTGGATTTGATTCTAAGTGCGATGGGAAGCCGCCCAAGGGTTTAAGGAGGGATGGGCAGGATCTGATGGGGTCCAGTGGGGGCTCTGAGAAAATGGTGGCTTCTGTGAAGATCTGGCCACAGGGAGGCCCACTCGGAGGCGCTCTTCATCCTCTGGGGCTGGTAGTGCCTGGCGGGCAGGTCCAGGGTGAGCTCAGAGGCCAGGAGACAGCTCGGGCTCTCCCCCAGGTCCCCTCCCGATGTTCCCAGGTTCTGGGGCCTGGCCCCAAAAGACAGCCTTGTCACCCAGACAAGCCAGGCACATGGCCAATGTCCGTCCTCATCCAGGGGCCTGGCCTGGCCTCCCCATCCCTTCCCCATCCCCGGCTAACTGGCCAGATGAGAGGTCAGGAAGGGCAAGAGCACTGGGCTGGGAGTAAGCCCCGGGTGGGCTTGGCCCTTTCCCTGCACCTGGTACCTCAGCTTCTTCAGGCCCCAGGGGGTCCCTTCCCCTGAACCCATCGAGGGTGCTCCCAAAGCATTCAGGGGGCCACCTTCAAGGAGCAGTGGCTGATGAGAGGGGAGGAGCGGAAGGGGGCTCAGTTTTGGAGAGCTGTGTGTGCCAGGCTCTCGAGTTAGGAGGGGGTGTTGTCTCGTGGGCCTTGCTGGCCTCTTCATTTTCACAAGTGGGTCCCCTTGCACCTATCTTCTGAAACAGCAGTTAGAGCCCCTTCTAGAGTCTCATATTCGAGGTTACACAAGACAGAGGGGTCTTGGGGGCAGATGTTAACGCAGAAGATAATTTACCTAGAGAAGACTTAATGAGAAGAAATTGGGATGACCAGGGTTTAAGGAGCTGGGGTGGGAAGCGGGCTGTGGAGGGGAGGGCGGGTGAGCCGGGGATATAAAGTCGAAGAGGTCAGCAGGGACTGGAAGAGGTCAGCAGGGCCTGGATGAGGTCAACAGGGCCTGGAAGAGGTCGGCAGGGCCTGGATGAGGTCAGTAGGGCGGGCTGTGGAAGGGAGGACGGGTGAGCCGGGGATATAAAGTCGAAGAGGTCAGCAGGGCCTGGAAGAGGTCAGCAGGGCCTGGAAGAGGTCAGCAGGGCGGGCTGTGGAAGGGAGGGCGGGTGAGCCAGGGATATAAAGTCGAAGAGGTCAGCAGGGCCTGGAAGGAGTCAGTAGGGCCTGGATGCTGTCTCTTATACACATCTAGATGTGTATAAGAGACACCCTATATACACTGTGCACACCACTCACACCACACAACAGACATACTATATACACACCACATCAGATACACACATACCCTTGTATACACTGTACACCCCACTCACACCACACTCCAGGCATACTGCACACACACACACAAACACACACACGCCCCTCAGGTGTCTGGATTAGAGCCTGCCCAGCTTCCTTTCCTGGTCCCACCCCGTTCAAGCTGTGTGACCTGCTTGTGTGATTGGCAGACCCCTACCCTCTGTTTTCCTCAGTTGCTCCCCTTTAAACGGAGACCATGCCACCGCCTGCCCTCTCAGGGCTGTGTGAGGAGTCGCTGGGATGACATNAGGCCTCTGGTGGGGAGGAAGCGGAGGTGGGGGTGGTGGGCAGTGGTGGGCAGGAGGAGGGGCACCTCCAGAAAGTGGCAGTTCGGGAGCTTCCAGGGCAGCTGGGGTTGGTTCTAGATCAGGAAAGAAAGTCAGGACCCCCAGGACTGGGCGAGCCCGACCGCTCTGAGATGAGCTTCGGTGAGCCTTGCAGGCCCTCGTGCGAACCCTAAGCCTGCCCAGCTTTGACTCCCATTTCATTCATTCAACAAATATTTATTGAGGGCCTACTATGTGTCAGGCCCCGTGCAGCATGGCTTGAGAGCATCCCTGCTCTCATGGGGGTGACAGGCACGAGACAGGACAACCTCAGAGAGCGAGTAACAGTATAAAACCAAGTGCTGCTGCTAGAACCGAGGCGGTGCCGCTCCTTGAAATGAGGGGAACAGCAAATGCTTTGCTGTCTTCCCCGGCCGGGGGCCTTGCCAGTGTGGCCACACTGGAAAATGGTTTCTCTGCTTGTCAGGCTCTGCCCTGGCCCTGGCGCCCCTCCCAGAACAGTGTCTGGACATGACCTTGCCCCAGCTCCTCGGCCTTGATCCCCGGGGCCCCATGGAGAAGAGATGTCAAAACTCTACCATGGCGGGACAACAGCTCCGGCCTTGGCCTCCCTGGCGCACAGGCCAGCTCACCCCCTAGGAGACCCTGCAGGAGGAGGGAGGCAAACAGGCAAGAAGTCAGCCTCTCCTGGGCCTCCCTGTCCATGGAACACGGCTCGAAGTCCACTTAGCGCCACTGTCCCCCCAGAGCCTGCCCCCCTCTGCTGGGCAGCCATCCCCCTCCAGGGGAGGCCCCTCAGGGAGGCAGGGGCCAGCCTTTCCTGGGCCGCCGTGCCCATAGATCACGGCTCAAAGGCCACTCAGCGCCATGGTCTTCCCAGAGCCTGCCCCCTTCCCTGCCCCTGGCCAGGCAGAGATCCCCACAGGGGAGGCCCCTCGGGGAGGCGGGGCTGTGGCTGAAGGAAGAAGCCAGGCTGTGAGGGGGCAGGAAGCCGGGCCATCCAAGCCTCCAAAAGGCTGAATTCGATAGGGGAGCCAGGAAGCCCCGAGGCGGCGGCCAGGTCACCAGGGGTGGCCTGATGGCTGTGCCTGAAATGTGGGGCGGGGATGGAGTGGGGAGACACACGCAGGCCAAGCCGGGTGGACTCACAAGGCCCAGGATGGGTGCTCATGGGGGACGTGGGTTGGGGGCACACTTGGAAGCCTGCCGGGTCACAGGGCATCAACACTTAAGTGGATTTGTAAGAGTGAATCTGGAGGCTCGTTCTGGGCTGGTGAAGAAAGGACAGTCAGGGAAACACATCAGCAACCGCCCGGCCTGCCCCGAGGGCACGGCCAGGCGGGCACGGGCCCCGGCCTGCCCCGAGGGCACGGCCAGGCAGGCTCAGATGGGCCCCGGCACGGACCGTGTCCAGAGCCGAGACGCGCCCTTCGGTTGTCACTTCGCAGCCTTGTTCCCCCAGTCGGGTCTCATATCACAAATAACTTCCCTAAGAAAAAGGGCTCTTAAAGGAAAAAGACGTAAAAGGCCTGGAGAAGGTGATGTGGCCGAGCGGGCCCCCAGCTCTGGCAGAGCCGGCTGCCGGAAGCTGGGGGGACGCTCCAGACACGAGCCTCTGCTCACTTCCAAGGGAAGAGCACCACCTGCCAGGCCCCGTGTCAGCTGTCGGCTCCGGGGCGGGGGCTGACACTTTGCGCCCCTCATCCACAGGCCCCCCCAGCCCCGGACGAGCTGGGGCCCCAACACACAGCCCGCGGCAGTACTTGGTCCTTGCTCGCTGAGCAGCACCCATCCCTTCTTTACACACTGTCTTCCAAGCACAGCTGCACTTTGGGGAGTCTGCAGCGGCGGGGAGCCCCCCAAGGGGAAGCGGAGGTGGGTGGGCATCGGGGCTTCGGGCTCGCTCCACTGTCCCCTGTCCTGCCTCAGCAAGGGGCCCGCCCTCCGCTGGCGGGGAGGGGGGAGACCAGAGGCCCCCAGAGCACCCTCATTCAGGGCTTCACAATACACATTTGCATCTTAAAGGTGACCTTTCCCCACCCTCACACCTGGTGAATTCCCCATTTCCCTTTACATACTAAAAACCACCTAGGGCCTCTTACTTCCATTTTAAACCCCAAACCAGGCCAGGCTGGAGCTGGCCTCGCTGTCTAAATCAGTGTGGGAGACAGAGCCTCCTGTCACCCCTGGAGCCCGCTGGGCCTTCCCACAGGGGCTGCGGCCCCTCAGACCTCTCGGCCTCGCGCCTGGGGCCCCATCCCAGGCTGTCTGTCTGTGTGTGTGTGAGTGGACCCCTACAGGGGTGGGAACAGAGCTGGCCCAGGGCCCAGGCAGGTGGCTCGCACGGGGAGTGTGTGGGCGAGCAGGGGTCCAGGCCAAGCCACATGTCTGCTGCAGGGCCAGTCCAGCTGGTGCTGAGGGCCCCCTCGCCCCCTTACAAATAGGCAACCTAGGGTCAGATAAGGATAAGTGCTATGAGGAAAATAAAGCAGGGCGGCGGGCCTGGAGGCAGCTCTGAATGGATTCTGGAGGAAAAGGGCCAGCCACGAGGCTGTGCCAAGGCCCCGAGCGGGAGCCCCAAGCATGACGGGTGCCAGAGCCAGAGGGTGGGGCGGCGGAGGGGGGAGCGGGCCCTGCTCTGTACAAGTGTGGGGGGAGCGGGAGTGCAGGAGAAAATGGAAGACACAGGAGAGACCTTTCAGACTCCCCGGAGGGGAAGGCGGGCGGCCACCGCCTGCTGCTCAGGACCAGTGTATGGAGACGTTAGGAGCAGCAGGACCCCAGGACCTGGGGAAGGGGCGGCCGTCCCTGCCAGGCCCTGGCCAGTTGCAGAGGCCTTTCCCCACGTTTCGTGATCCTTCCATTGGCCGCGGGAGGCCTTCGCCACCTGTCCTGTCCTTACGGGGGGCAGGCGGCTCCCCGGGAGTGAGGGGTTCGCGGACCACGCCTTCCAGAAGGCATGGGCCCAGTCCTCTGTTTCCTCATCTGTATGCTGAGGTCAGTGAGAGGAAATTACTCCATCCCACCAGCTCCCGGAGCCCAGCTGGCTGGATGGGCCTCTGGAGCGCGTGCACCGCATCCCCCTGGTGGTCTGGGCTGCGCTGCCCGGCCTGCATGTGTGCACTCTCTGCTCGGAGCCCTTCACTCCTCCCGGCATGGTCAGGCCTGGCCCTGGCCACAGAGCCTCCGCCTACTCCCGCCGACCCCCACTCGCCAGTCAGGTGCTGGACAGCAGCCCACTGTTCCTCAGTCCCCACCGCGCTTCTGCCTCGACCCAGGTCCAATCTGCAGATTTTTTTAAAACGGGAAATTTGAAATCTGGACTGCGTTTTTGTGTGAAATGGCCTGATTTTTTAATTTCACCTTTTTAAATATACTGGGCTGAACAGGCAAAGTCCAGGCAGAGGTTCTGAGAAGTCGGAAGCGGGCCAGTCAGCTCAAGTTCAACCAGTTTCCTGAGGGGCTGCCCTGGGTAGACAGGTCCTCAGTTCTAGAAATTCTCTCAGTCTGCAGGGCCCGGGCCATGCCTGGTCCCCTCCTCTCTGACGGTTCTTCCTCTGTCTCCAGAGGACAGCCACTGTCTCCTGCCAGCCCACACCCTCCCCTTCCAACCAATGTCCGGCCGAGAGGGCCGTCATCCAGCCCTGCCTGCAGCTGCAAGGGGCTCCAGATTCACATTTTCAGCCCATCCCCCGCCCCCACAGGACGAGCAGATTTCAGTCTGGGGTCCCCTCGGGGGCCTCGCCCTCTGTTCTCCCTTTGACCTGAGTCCCTCTCGCCAGTCACCGGGTTGCCTGGGGCAACTGTCTCCTGGGTGCCTCTGCTCACGTTCCTCCTCCGTGCATCCTGAGGGGGACAAAGCGTCTCCACCTCGCAGCCTCTCTCCCTGCACACACCTTGCATCTCTGGAACCCGAGGTCTTCGCTCAAGCCCTGTGTGTCCGCAGGCCCCTAACCACTGCTCCCCATTCCCCCCTGGACTCGGGGCTCCCGGCCGCTGGGCTGGAACGGGCTCGGCCTCTCCGCAGGAGCCCACGCTGAGACTCATCTCCTTCTCTCTCCTGCTGGATGTACTCTGCTGCTGCTAAGTCGCTTCAGTCGTGTCCGACTCTGTGCGACCCCAGCGACGGCAGCCCACCAGGCTCCTCTGTCCCTGGGATTCTCCAGGCAAGAACACTGGAGTGGGGTGCCATTTCCTTCTCCAATGCATGAAAGTGAAAAGCGAAAGTGAAGTCACTGCCCCCTTTTGTGGCTCCCAGCCCCTGACCTCCCCCATCCCGCTGCTGCGAATCCCACCAGCCTCACATTTCCCTGGGTCAAAGTCGTCCTNAAGAACACTGGAGTGGGGTGCCATTTCCTTCTCCAATGCATGAAAGTGAAAAGCGAAAGTGAAGTCACTGCCCCCTTTTGTGGCTCCCAGCCCCTGACCTCCCCCATCCCGCTGCTGCGAATCCCACCAGCCTCACATTTCCCTGGGTCAAAGTCGTCCTCCCCTGGGGCTTATTATAACCGCAGCTTGTTGGAGAGCACGCGGGGCCGGGCAAACGCTGAGGCAGGGGTGCGCAGACCTCTGAGGGGCCCGCGGCTCTGCTCTACGCCCCCACTGCGTCCCGCCAGCCCCTCCTCCATGCTTGGGCCTCAGGAGGCTGCCGGGCGCGGGATCGGGCCTAAATCACTCACCCTAAAAGGGATCCACCCTCCTCCTGGAGCGTCTCTACGTGTCTCAGCTTTCCCCAAGTGAGGGCTTCTTTGGCTTGGAGAAAGATGGTCTGACGCCTCCTGCTTAACCCCAGTACTGGACCCAGCGGCAGGGCCACCAACTTAAACAAGCTTCCGCCTGGTACCCAGAGAGTGTCCCCGCTCTCAACTGCGCTCCCCACACGGAGGGGTGGTGGGTGCCCAGAACGAGGAGCCGCTCCCCACCCTCATCCTCCTTGGGAAGCCCTCCCGGGGCCAGCACCTCCCCTCGCCCCCGCCGGAGCCGCCTTGTGGCTTTGGGGTAAGGGTAGAAGCTACTTCGCACCATAAAACGGGGGCACTTGTAGCATCCGCGGCGGCGGCGGGGTGGGGGGGACGCCAGGGAATGTCCCCAGAGGAGCACCTGCAGTCCTCCCCGCCGCCTCCCGCGGGGTGCCCTGGGCCCTCGAGGCCAAAGGAGGCCTCGGGTGCGCAAAAGAAGGCGCCTGCATCCGCCCTCCCCTTGCACTCGGGCGGAGACCCCCCTCGAAGCGTCCCGGCTCCTTCCACACTGCCCCAGCCGACCGCGCGAGGGCGTGCCCTGTGTTAGTTCGGACAAATTAAAGCTCGTCCAGCGGGCAGGCCCGGGGCCCCCTGGACGCGATCTGGGCTTGGGGGCCCGTGGAGCACTCTTGGCTGTCGGCTGCGGAGCTCTGGGCTGCGGGGTCTTCCTGGGGGCCCGCGCTATTCGGCCTCAAACGGGGTGCCCCCCTCCTCTCGCGCTCCCTCAGCCTAGGGTGCGCCCCTCCGTTCCCCTCTAGCGAGCCCTCCCTGGGCGCGGGCCGCCTCTCCCTCGCGCCGCGGGCTCGGGCCCTGTCCAGGGTGCACAGCGGCGCGCACAGTGGTGCCGGGGAGGCCGGGTCTGGGAAGCCAGCGGCCGGGGAAGGGGCTCCAAGAAGCACAAGTTGGCGCCGGCCCCGGACCAGGCTGTTGTTGTTCTCAACGTGGTCCGCCGCGGAGCCATAAAAGGGGAGCGCGGCGCCCTCCCCGCCAGAGCGCAGCGCGCACGCCCAGCGAGTTCCGGTGTAGGCAGCGGTGGCGGCAGCTCGCTAGGCCGACTTCCCGGCTCCTAGGCCGTCTTCGCTCCGGCCACCTCGCGCCGGACTCCTGCATTCCGATCGCTCCCGCGCCGCCCCCGCTTCGGTCCCGCTTCGGGACCCCCCGCTCCGGCCGGCCCGGCCCCCACCCCAGCCCTGCCGCCCGGCCCCAGGCCCGGCCGCGGCCGCTCCCGCCTGGAGCCGC
>SJYX01019449.1:301573-330691 GCA_006410675.1 Oreotragus oreotragus
CCTCCGGTCTCCATTTTTGGGGCAAAATAAATTGTTTAAACCTTTGAACCGCTCTTGTCGTCTTCGAGTGGAGTGAGGCTGGGCGCGGCCGCCGCGGGGCTTGAACTTGGGCTGGATGGGTAGCGGAGGGTCCCCTGCGCGCCGAGTCTGTTAGAGACGCAGGTGGGGAGCTGGGCGTTTGGTCCCAGAAGGCGGCGTGGGTTTACCTGGATAGAATGGCAGTTTAGCCCACCGCCCGGGGGCTGGGGGAGCAGGAGCTTTGCGGGGGTCTTCTCTCGGTCGCTGCAGGGTGGGCCTTCACAGAGCTTAGGGAACTGGAGTTCAGTGAGGCTCCCTGTTGATGTGATGGGCAGCGGACCCAGGCTCACCCACCGTAATCCAAGAAGTGGTCTGAGCAAGACTGAGCCTCCTGGAGCTTGTCAATCGGGAGCCTACGTGGAATCCAGAGTTAAGGGTAAATTGGCAGGAATGAGACGGCCCGGGGAGGCCCCTACCCCTTTGTGTTCAGCATATGAAATAGCGGTTCGTCCAGTTGGGCAGTAAACAGGCTTATTTTAATATGTCCAAATGAAGGGAGCGATGGGGAAGCCAGCGAAGATTCCAGAATAGTGCATATGTAAAGACCAGGCTGAGCAAGCCTGGGGCTAGATGAGACCAGAGAATCCTGGTGCAGCAAGTTCCAGCCACTGCCAGGAAGGAGGAACGGCACAGACCCTCCACACGGTGGGCAAGCGGCCACCCAGACTCACGTGACGTCTCCCGGCCCTGCTGGGGCTCCACACTGCCTCCTGCAGGGAACTGCGGGGCCAGCAGCCAGTGTTACCGCCCAGTTCTGTCCTTGGCCAAGCCAGCTCAGGTGCCGGCCCTGCCCACGCTTTTGCTGGGGGTGGGAGGGAACCACGTCATCCTCTCTGAAGTGACCAGGCTGCTGTCGGGGTGGAGAAGGAATGCTGGACTTGGCGGTGGCTGTCTGGATTCTGGGGAAAAACCCCCACCCTGCCAGCCCAGGTTTTGGCTACTGCTTCATCTACTTTGCAGCTTTGATTGGGGGGCGGTATGCCCAGTACCCTGCTGCATGCCCAGTACCCTGCTGCAGGGCCACTGTGCCAGGCGGGGCCAGTCCCAAGCTGTCTGCAGAGCCAGCCAATAGGCCAGCAGCAGCTACCAGTCCTGACAGACCTGGGCCTCCCCAGGGTCCAGGGGATGGTGCCCCTGACCCACTGAACGTGAGCCCTCAGGTGCCACCCTCTCTCTGAACCAGATGCCACCTGGGCTCACCCCCGCTGTCCAAGTCACCCAAGTGTCCCTGCATGCAGGACAGCCGTTCTGCACGGTCTTTCCAGACTTCCCTCCCGAGTCGGCCCTGCGCTGCTCACCACTCAGTTCGCCCAGCAGCCCCCAGCTCTGATGCCACCCCCACCTCTCCCGTCACCCCCTCCCCTCTGCTCTGAAGGCTGGGCCCCTGGCTTGTTGCCTTTCCCATGCTAAGCCTGTTTCTCCAGGAGCACTGGGTGCGCCTCTTGTGATGATAAAAAGTTTCATTTTCTCCCAGGGACAGTCATGCCCCGTGTTGTCCAGCCACAATGCTCTGGGGTCTGGCCCTTCCAGTCCCAAGGGTGGTCACATGGCCAGAGAGCTGGCTGATGCCTCTTGAACCTGGTGGCCTGGCCATGATCGGTGGAATGAGTTCTTGACCTCAACGAGTCAATCTGGAAGTAGTGAGAAAGAGGCGCTCTTTCGCCCAGGACCACTAAGGGTAGGGACATTGGGCCAGAGCTGCTGGTGGCTACCCTTGTCAACACACGGAGAATGCCCACCTGAAAAAGAGGCCAAGGCAGAGAAAGCTAGAGCCAGTACACAGAGAAACAGATACCTAAGGATATGACTGCAACGTCCAGAGCCAGATGTGCCTGAAGCTGCTTCAGTTCAGTTCAGTCGCTCAGTCGTGTCCGACTCTTTGTGACCCCATCAATCGCAGCACAACAGGCCTCCCTATCCATCACCATCTCCAGGAGTTCACTCAGACTCACGTCCATCGAGTCTGTGATGCTATCCAGCCATCTTATTCTCTGTCGTCCCCTTCTCCTCCTGCCCCCAATCCTTCCCAGCATCAGAGTCTTTTCCAATGAGTCAGCTCTTCGCATGAGGTGGCCAAAGTACTGGAGTTTCAGCTTTAGCATCATTCCTTCCAAAGAAATCCCAGGGCTGAGCTCCTTCAGAATGGACTGGTTGGATCTCCTTGCAGTCCAAGGGACTCTCAAGAGTCCACTCCAACACCACAGTTCAAAAGCATCGATTCTTCAGCGCTCAGCCTTCTTCACAGTCCAACTCTCACATCCATACATGACCACAGGAAAAACCATAGCCTTGACTACACGGACCTTAGTCGGCAAAGTAATGTCTGCTTTTGAATATACTATGCAGGTTGGTCATAACTTTTCTTCCAAGGAGTAAGCGTCTTCTAATTTCATGGCTGTAATCACCATCTGCAGTGATTTTGGAGCCCCAAAAGATAAAGTCTGACACTGTTTCCACATGGGACCGGATGCCATGATCTTCCTTTTCTGAATGTTGAGCTTTAAGCCAACTTTTTCACTCTCCTCCTTCACTTTCATTAAGAGGCTTTTTAGCTCCTCTTCACTTTCTGCCATAAGGGTGGTGTCATCTGCATATCTGAGGTTGATATTTCTCCCGGCAATCTTGATTCCAGCTTGTGTTTCTTCCAGTCCAGCGTTTCTCATGATGTACTCTGCATAGAAGTTAAATAAGCAGGGAGACAATATACAGCCTTGACGTACTCCTTTTCCTATTTGGAACCAGTCTGTTGTTCCATGGCCAGTTCTAACTGTTGCTTCCTGACCTGCATACAGGTTTCTCAAGAGGCAGGTTAGGTGGTCTGGGATTCCCATCTCTTTCAGAATTTCCCACAGTTGATTTGGATCACAATCAACCGTGGAAAATATGTCACAGTCAAAGGCTTTGGCATAGTCAATAAAGCAGAAATAGATGTTTTTCTGGAACTCTTGCTTTTTCNTCTTCCAGTCCAGCGTTTCTCATGATGTACTCTGCATAGAAGTTAAATAAGCAGGGAGACAATATACAGCCTTGACGTACTCCTTTTCCTATTTGGAACCAGTCTGTTGTTCCATGGCCAGTTCTAACTGTTGCTTCCTGACCTGCATACAGGTTTCTCAAGAGGCAGGTTAGGTGGTCTGGGATTCCCATCTCTTTCAGAATTTTCCACAGTTGATTTGGATCACAATCAACCGTGGAAAATATGTCACAGTCAAAGGCTTTGGCATAGTCAATAAAGCAGAAATAGATGTTTTTCTGGAACTCTTGCTTTTTCCGTGATCCAGTGGATGTTGGCAATTTGATCTCTGGTTCTTCTGCCTGTTCTAAAACCAGCTTGAACATCAGGGAGTTCACGGTTCATGTATTGCTGAAGCCTGGCTTGGAGAATTTTGAGCATTACCTTACTAGCGTGTGAGATGAGTGCAACTGTGCGGTAGTTTGAGCATTCTTTGGCATTGGCTTTCTTTGGGATTGGAATGAAAACTGACCTTTTCCAGTCCTGTGGCCACTGGTTTTTCCAAACTTGCTGGCATATTGAGTGCAGCACTTTCAAAGCATCATCTTCCAGGATTTGAAACAGCTCAAGACTCGTCTGTTCCAGGAGCCAATGCTCGCCTTTCACATAAGGTAGTCGGACTTGAGTCTGTTGCCTGCAATCCGGTCTCACTCCTTCAGCTCATTTCCCACAGCCTGGACCTTGTCATCCATTCAAGCTGCCCCTGCCCAGGACTTCCCTGGTTGCCCAGTGGTTAGGAACCCACCTGCGAATGCGGGAGACGCAGGTTCTAGCGCCGGTCCAGGAAGGTCCCGTGTGCCCTGCAGGAAGTCAGCTCGTGGCCCAGAGCCGCTGAGCCTGAGCCGTGTAGCCCGCGCTCTGCAACGAGAGGAGCCGCGCTCCGAACTGCAGAGCGGCTCCTGCGACGAGAGGACGCCCGCGCAGCCTCGGAAAACCGTGGAGATGGACACGCGCTCTCCCAGGGGCCTTCACCCCAGCACAGGCCCCTCCTCAACTCTGCCCAAGTTGCCTTCAGCCGAGCATGGCTGGGCCCCACGCCCTGAAGTTGAAGAAACACCCTTCGTGTGCCCGGCACCCCGAGGAAGGCTACAGAGACCTCAGCTTCAAGAGAGCCCTAGAGGGAGGTGTTGCAACGCCCACCTCACTGGTGCCCGAGGTCTGTTTGCTGCTGCTGCACAGAGCAGGGGGCGGATCTACTTACTGTGTCTCTTGGACTTGGCTTCAAGCGGCTTCAATTCCAGGTAAACACGGAAGGCACGTGACACCGCGGGGCCCTGGAGGAGGGCTTCCTGGATGAGGTGAGCGTACTACAGCAAGGAGGCAAGTGACCACGGGCATGGCCACGGCCCAGGCCCACATCCTCCGGGCAGGAGGGGCTGGGTGGGGGCCCCCAGTGGCAGGGCAGGGCTCTGGACCTGGCTCCACCATGGGCTGATGTCGGGCAACACTGCTCTCTCCAGGCCTCAGTGTCCTCCTCTATAAACAGAGCCGAAAGAGGCTTGTTTGGCGCACTCATCTGCTGAGCAGGGCTGTCTGGCCCTCTGGCCAGGGTCTCAGGCTTTCCACTACCTCCGGGTGTACAGCCCTCTCTGTCGCGAGGCTGCCTCCTTGCTCTCCCTGGGCTGGGACGTGCCTCTCTGGGAACCTCCTCAGGTCTCAGGTCTGCCTCTGTGTTCTGGATCCTGCTTCTCCCTGGGCCCTGGATGGCTCCGCAGACGTCGCAAAGGCCCCTTTCAAGGCCAAACTGCCCGAGCAACCTGTAGAATGGGGTCTGGAGCCAGTCAACTCCAGCTCAAGCTGTCCTCCGCCAGGACAGGGCCTGGTGCTGAGCACAGGACTGAAACCCAAGTCCACATTGCATCTGACCCTGGCGACGGGGGTGTCCTAGTCTGCAGAGCTGAGACTCTTCATCCAGAGTTGAACATGTCCACATCTGGCCCGGAAATCAGGAACCCTGAGAATCCAGGGAAAGTAGACCGCCAGCTCCGGTGCCGCTTCCCACCGAGGAGGTAAGTAGGCAGCCCTGCAACCACAGCGGCGGCTTCCACCCGAATCCGGCAGGAATCTGCCCGTGGCTGCCCCGCAGGGAAACATACAAGTGAGGGCAGCCCCGTGCAGCCCAGCCACAGCTGGGCAAAGAGATTGCCATTCCCCACCATCAGGGGGGTGCATGCCAGCCGGAACTAGAGTCTCAAACAGAGGTGCACAGACCCCAGAGCCCTTCTGATGGTCTCCAGGCGATAGGGGCACAGAAGGTAGCCAGAGCTTTCTTAGACACGGCAGAAGCACCTGCAAGTTTCTGAGCTGCCCTCTGGAGGCAGGGAGGGGAGTGGGTTATCCAGGGAACGTGGCAGGAGAGTCCCCCAGCTGCCTATAGTCCCACAAGGCACTCGGTCATCAGAGGCACCTCCTGAGAAGCTTTTATGTGGAGATTACACATTTTGTGTGTGTGCGTATGAAACCCGGGGAAGGCAATGGCACCCCACCCCAGTACTCTTGCCTGGAAAATCCAATGGACGGAGGAGCCTGGTGGGCTGCAGTCCATGGGGTCGCTAACAGTCGGACAGACTGAGCGACTTCACTTTCACTTTTCTCTTTCATGCATTGGAGAAGGAAATGGCAACCCACTCCAGTATTCTTGCCTGGAGAATCCCAGGGATGGGGGAGCCTGGTGGGCTGCCGTCTATGGGGTCACACAGAGTCAGACACGACTGAAGTGACTTAGCAGCAGCAGCAGCAGCAGCAGCAGCAGCGTATGAAACCTCCCACCTTTAAAATGTGGACTTGAAGCTGGAACTTTGTGCATTGATGGCAGGCATGTAAAATGATGGAGCTGCTGGAAAACAGTATGGAGGGTCCTCAAAAGATCCAACATGGGATTGAGCCGTCAATCTTACTTCTGAGGACACAGCCGAAAGAACTGAAAGCAGTGACTCGGAGACCCAGGCAGCTGTGCTCAGAGCGGCACTTGCCACAGCAGCCAGCCAGCGGGAGCACCCAGGGGTCCACCCGTGGCTGGCGGATGAACACACCACGCACTGTTACTCAGCCTTAAAAGGAGGTTCTGACACCGCGACAACGTGGATTAACCTGAAAAACGCGGTGCTCAGTGAAACAAGCCCATCACAAAGGGACAAGCACTGCATGATTCCACGTAGGTGAGGGCCGACAGGAGCCAAGTTCCCAAAGACAGGAAGGAGGATGGTGGGTGGCAGAGGCTGGGACAGGGACGGGGTCAGAATCTCCGGTTTGCAAGATGGAAAGTCTTCTGGGAACGGATGCTGGTGATGGCTGCACAACAGTGCGAGCCTGTTTCAGACCACTGGACCCTTACATCGTGTGGGTGTTACCAAAGCAAAGTCAAGTCTGTAACAAAAACCAAAGCAAAGCAAAGTCCTAAGCCAAACAATCTCGTGTGACGTGGTGTGGCCTGCAGTCCCCACCTGTGTGATCACGCGTTTTGACCTTCTTTGCGGGTTGTTCTGGCTGTTTCACGAGCCAAGCGGCTTTGGATGGCGGTCTCCTGATGGAGCAGGAGGCAGAGGAAAGCCCCGCGGCGGTGGCGAGCTCAGCCTGCCGCTGCTGAGGGCCGGCACCCGGGCGACCACCTCCCCCCAGAGCCCCACTCGCCTGCCGCTGCTGAGGGCCGGCACCCGGGCGACCACCTCCCCCCGAGCCCTGCGCCTTGCACTTCCGGGCATGTGCCTCCCTGCTCTCGCCCAACTCCTCTTGGCTCTCCCAAGTGTTCTCTTTCTTCTGGCCACCTCCAGCGGGGGCTCAAAGCAGGGCAGTGAGGCCCTGTCCCAGCACCCCCTCCGGCGCCTCCACTGGGACCGTTGCCCATGGAGTCTGCAGCACGTCTTCCCTGGAGCCCAGGACCCTTCACATGAGCAGCACCGTGACAGCGGCAGGTGTTGGCTCTCCGACAACCAGCATCTGTTTTTGTGGGCTCCTGGGAGTTCAACTGTGAGCACCCACTGTCCTGATTCAGAGACGGGCAAACCACATCTCAGGGCAGCTTTGTACGTACCGGGACCTCCCATGCAGCCCAAGCCCGAGCTCCTTCCCCAAAGACTGAGGCTCTGCCCTCCTCCTGGCTGAGCTCAGCCATCGCCCTCCCTGGTTCCCGTCACTAACCTATCCTCTGGGCTTTCCCAGTGGAAAGCAGGGTCCTGTCCTCATCCTGCACGCTGAGACCCAGGCCGGAAGCCCCTCCGATCTGCCCTGTGGGGTGGGCTGAGGAGAGCCTGCCGGCTGGGGGCCAAGTGAGGGGTCAGAGAGCCTCAGGCAGGAGCTGGCTGCCCTTCTCCTGAGACTTATCGGCAGAGGGGAGAAAACGGCAGTCCAGCGAAAATCTGGAGAGCGACCTGGCAATGCCTAGAAACGCTGAGGATTCAGACAAGGGGAAAACTGCAAAAGAAAAGGCCCATGACGCTGTTTACGTAGACCTGAAAATCACAAAACCATGTTTTGATATGAGAATGCGCCTTTAGACATCACATTTATGTCGAGGTTATAAGAACCGGAATGAAAAGCACGCACACTCGGGCAACATCACATGCTGTGTGGTAGAAGCCCCCATCAAACTGACAACTCTGGAAAAAAAAGAGTGCGGAAAACCAAGGAAATTCCCCTCTTGCCGCTCTGCTAAACGAAGTAAATGTGACAAGTAACAGTCGACGTTCCCGTATGTTCAGTGTATTTGTAAAATCTCTCACTCCAAGCAGAAGAGCCCAGAGACGGAAGCCGGAGAAAAGCGCCCGCCCCTCCGCGAGGCCGGCTCCAGCCCACCCTCCGCGGCCCCGGAAGAGGAACCGGGAGCCCGGGCCGCGCGGGCCCCGCCCCCCGGCCCCGCCATTGGCGGGAGCAGCGCCGGGCCCCGCTCTGATTGGCGGCGTTGCGATCCCTGATTTGCATAGACTCGGGTCGGGCTGGCGGGCCGAGGACCGGTCGCGGAGGCGCCGGTCTGCAGCAGCCGCCGGGACGCCCGCGCGGCGGGGCGGTCAAGGCGGGGAGGACGTCCTGGAGGCTCGCCCTGCAGCCGACGGGTCCCTCCGCCTCGGCGCGCCCCACCCCGCCTCGGCGCCCCCCCAGTCCAGACGCGGCGCCCGGGTGAGCCTGCAGGGCTGCGCGCACCCTGCCTTCGCGGACCCAAGCATCTGGGCGGGGGGCGGACGGCCACAGCCACACAGACGGACTTCTGCCCGCAGAGCAAACGCGGGGGCGCCGGCCAGGCTGGGCCGGCGGCCGCCTCCGACGCGTGTCCCCGTCCGTGCGCTCCTGGCCCCGGGCGCTGCGCACCTGAGCCGGGGCTGGGCTGGCGCCCGGCCTGCGCGCCCGACCCCGCAGCCCCTCCTGCCCGGCAGGCGCTCTGTCTTGGTTGCTTTAAGCCACTGGACTCAGACAACTTCCAGGTATTAAGAGTGAAAAGAGACTCAATAAAGAGCCCCCTGCCAAGTCTTTTTATTGTTTACAAAAAAGCAGTTTTGCCAGCAAAAACCCCAGTTGCCCCCCTACTTGTGACAAAATCATTCCCCAGGACCGTGGCCAGGAGGAAACAGATCAGAGTTCCTCCCACCGGCAGCATTTTCTAGGCAGGTCATCAAATGCAGTTTATTCAGAAAAAAAGACAATGTTTTAAGAACCTAACTCCCTAACACGAAAGAGCCCATAGGCTGAGCAGAATACAGCCTCTGCTGAGAACCGCCAGTAGGGACAGGCTCCGAGGGGGGGCCCACCCGGCCACCCGGCCACCCGGCGAGGGCTGTGGGCCAGCACTCCCTCCCCGACCTCGGAGCTGATGGGGGTGGCCCCCGCTGGGCAGTCCTGGTCACAGCAGCACGCACTGCGGGGGAGGCGGAAGCCCTGAACCAGCACTGAGCTATGATGGGAGCCACCCCCGCCCCCAGGCCCCGCAAGTGCAACCTGTGATCCCAGCAGGATTCAGCACGGGACCTCTCGGCTTGGAACTCCCCCAACACACACACACACCACACACACAACCTGTGATCCCAGCAGGATTCAGCACAGGACCTCTCGGCTTGGAACTCCCCCAACACACACACACACCACACACACAACCTGTGATCCCAGCAGGATTCAGCACAGGACCTCTCGGCTTGGAACTCCCCCAACACACACACACACCACACACACAACCTGTGATCCCAGCAGGATTCAGCACAGGACCTCTCGGCTTGGAACTCCCCCAACACACACACACACCACACACACAACCTGTGATCCCAGCAGGATTCAGCACAGGACCTCTCGGCTTGGAACTCCCCCAACACACACACACACCACACACACAACCTGTGATCCCAGCAGGATTCAGCACAGGACCTCTCGGCTTGGAACTCCCCCAACACACACACACACCACACACACAACCTGTGATCCCAGCAGGATTCAGCACAGGACCTCTCGGCTTGGAACTCCCCCAACACACACACACACCACACACACAACCTGTGATCCCAGCAGGATTCAGCACAGGACCTCTCGGCTTGGAACTCCCCCAACACACACACACACCACACACACAACCTGTGATCCCAGCAGGATTCAGCACAGGACCTCTCGGCTTGGAACTCCCCCAACACACACACACACCACACACACAACCTGTGATCCCAGCAGGATTCAGCACAGGACCTCTCGGCTTGGAACTCCCCCAACACACACACACACCACACACACAACCTGTGATCCCAGCAGGATTCAGCACAGGACCTCTCGGCTTGGAACTCCCCCAACACACACACACACCACACACACAACCTGTGATCCCAGCAGGATTCAGCACAGGACCTCTCGGCTTGGAACTCCCCCAACACACACACACACCACACACACAACCTGTGATCCCAGCAGGATTCAGCACAGGACCTCTCGGCTTGGAACTCCCCCAACACACACACACACCACACACACAACCTGTGATCCCAGCAGGATTCAGCACAGGACCTCTCGGCTTGGAACTCCCCCAACACACACACACACCACACACACAACCTGTGATCCCAGCAGGATTCAGCACAGGACCTCTCGGCTTGGAACTCCCCCAACACACACACACACCACACACACAACCTGTGATCCCAGCAGGATTCAGCACAGGACCTCTCGGCTTGGAACTCCCCCAACACACACACACACCACACACACAACCTGTGATCCCAGCAGGATTCAGCACAGGACCTCTCGGCTTGGAACTCCCCCAACACACACACACACCACACACACAACCTGTGATCCCAGCAGGATTCAGCACAGGACCTCTCGGCTTGGAACTCCCCCAACACACACACACACCACACACACAACCTGTGATCCCAGCAGGATTCAGCACAGGACCTCTCGGCTTGGAACTCCCCCAACACACACACACACCACACACACAACCTGTGATCCCAGCAGGATTCAGCACAGGACCTCTCGGCTTGGAACTCCCCCAACACACACACACACCACACACACAACCTGTGATCCCAGCAGGATTCAGCACAGGACCTCTCGGCTTGGAACTCCCCCAACACACACACACACCACACACACAACCTGTGATCCCAGCAGGATTCAGCACAGGACCTCTCGGCTTGGAACTCCCCCAACACACACACACACCACACACACAACCTGTGATCCCAGCAGGATTCAGCACAGGACCTCTCGGCTTGGAACTCCCCCAACACACACACACACCACACACACAACCTGTGATCCCAGCAGGATTCAGCACAGGACCTCTCGGCTTGGAACTCCCCCAACACACACACACACCACACACACAACCTGTGATCCCAGCAGGATTCAGCACAGGACCTCTCGGCTTGGAACTCCCCCAACACACACACACACCACACACACAACCTGTGATCCCAGCAGGATTCAGCACAGGACCTCTCGGCTTGGAACTCCCCCAACACACACACACACCACACACACAACCTGTGATCCCAGCAGGATTCAGCACAGGACCTCTCGGCTTGGAACTCCCCCAACACACACACACACCACACACACAACCTGTGATCCCAGCAGGATTCAGCACAGGACCTCTCGGCTTGGAACTCCCCCAACACACACACACACCACACACACAACCTGTGATCCCAGCAGGATTCAGCACAGGACCTCTCGGCTTGGAACTCCCCCAACACACACACACACCACACACACAACCTGTGATCCCAGCAGGATTCAGCACAGGACCTCTCGGCTTGGAACTCCCCCAACACACACACACACCACACACACAACCTGTGATCCCAGCAGGATTCAGCACAGGACCTCTCGGCTTGGAACTCCCCCAACACACACACACACCACACACACAACCTGTGATCCCAGCAGGATTCAGCACAGGACCTCTCGGCTTGGAACTCCCCCAACACACACACACACCACACACACAACCTGTGATCCCAGCAGGATTCAGCACAGGACCTCTCGGCTTGGAACTCCCCCAACACACACACACACCACACACACAACCTGTGATCCCAGCAGGATTCAGCACAGGACCTCTCGGCTTGGAACTCCCCCAACACACACACACACCACACACACAACCTGTGATCCCAGCAGGATTCAGCACAGGACCTCTCGGCTTGGAACTCCCCCAACACACACACACACCACACACACAACCTGTGATCCCAGCAGGATTCAGCACAGGACCTCTCGGCTTGGAACTCCCCCAACACACACACACACCACACACACAACCTGTGATCCCAGCAGGATTCAGCACAGGACCTCTCGGCTTGGAACTCCCCCAACACACACACACACCACACACACAACCTGTGATCCCAGCAGGATTCAGCACAGGACCTCTCGGCTTGGAACTCCCCCAACACACACACACACCACACACACAACCTGTGATCCCAGCAGGATTCAGCACAGGACCTCTCGGCTTGGAACTCCCCCAACACACACACACACCACACACACAACCTGTGATCCCAGCAGGATTCAGCACAGGACCTCTCGGCTTGGAACTCCCCCAACACACACACACACCACACACACAACCTGTGATCCCAGCAGGATTCAGCACAGGACCTCTCGGCTTGGAACTCCCCCAACACACACACACACCACACACACAACCTGTGATCCCAGCAGGATTCAGCACAGGACCTCTCGGCTTGGAACTCCCCCAACACACACACACACCACACACACAACCTGTGATCCCAGCAGGATTCAGCACAGGACCTCTCGGCTTGGAACTCCCCCAACACACACACACACCACACACACAACCTGTGATCCCAGCAGGATTCAGCACAGGACCTCTCGGCTTGGAACTCCCCCAACACACACACACACCACACACACAACCTGTGATCCCAGCAGGATTCAGCACAGGACCTCTCGGCTTGGAACTCCCCCAACACACACACACACCACACACACAACCTGTGATCCCAGCAGGATTCAGCACAGGACCTCTCGGCTTGGAACTCCCCCAACACACACACACACCACACACACAACCTGTGATCCCAGCAGGATTCAGCACAGGACCTCTCGGCTTGGAACTCCCCCAACACACACACACACCACACACACAACCTGTGATCCCAGCAGGATTCAGCACAGGACCTCTCGGCTTGGAACTCCCCCAACACACACACACACCACACACACAACCTGTGATCCCAGCAGGATTCAGCACAGGACCTCTCGGCTTGGAACTCCCCCAACACACACACACACCACACACACAACCTGTGATCCCAGCAGGATTCAGCACAGGACCTCTCGGCTTGGAACTCCCCCAACACACACACACACCACACACACAACCTGTGATCCCAGCAGGATTCAGCACAGGACCTCTCGGCTTGGAACTCCCCCAACACACACACACACCACACACACAACCTGTGATCCCAGCAGGATTCAGCACAGGACCTCTCGGCTTGGAACTCCCCCAACACACACACACACCACACACACAACCTGTGATCCCAGCAGGATTCAGCACAGGACCTCTCGGCTTGGAACTCCCCCAACACACACACACACCACACACACAACCTGTGATCCCAGCAGGATTCAGCACAGGACCTCTCGGCTTGGAACTCCCCCAACACACACACACACCACACACACAACCTGTGATCCCAGCAGGATTCAGCACAGGACCTCTCGGCTTGGAACTCCCCCAACACACACACACACCACACACACAACCTGTGATCCCAGCAGGATTCAGCACAGGACCTCTCGGCTTGGAACTCCCCCAACACACACACACACCACACACACAACCTGTGATCCCAGCAGGATTCAGCACAGGACCTCTCGGCTTGGAACTCCCCCAACACACACACACACCACACACACAACCTGTGATCCCAGCAGGATTCAGCACAGGACCTCTCGGCTTGGAACTCCCCCAACACACACACACACCACACACACAACCTGTGATCCCAGCAGGATTCAGCACAGGACCTCTCGGCTTGGAACTCCCCCAACACACACACACACCACACACACAACCTGTGATCCCAGCAGGATTCAGCACAGGACCTCTCGGCTTGGAACTCCCCCAACACACACACACACCACACACACAACCTGTGATCCCAGCAGGATTCAGCACAGGACCTCTCGGCTTGGAACTCCCCCAACACACACACACACCACACACACAACCTGTGATCCCAGCAGGATTCAGCACAGGACCTCTCGGCTTGGAACTCCCCCAACACACACACACACCACACACACAACCTGTGATCCCAGCAGGATTCAGCACAGGACCTCTCGGCTTGGAACTCCCCCAACACACACACACACCACACACACAACCTGTGATCCCAGCAGGATTCAGCACAGGACCTCTCGGCTTGGAACTCCCCCAACACACACACACACCACACACACAACCTGTGATCCCAGCAGGATTCAGCACAGGACCTCTCGGCTTGGAACTCCCCCAACACACACACACACCACACACACAACCTGTGATCCCAGCAGGATTCAGCACAGGACCTCTCGGCTTGGAACTCCCCCAACACACACACACACCACACACACAACCTGTGATCCCAGCAGGATTCAGCACAGGACCTCTCGGCTTGGAACTCCCCCAACACACACACACACCACACACACAACCTGTGATCCCAGCAGGATTCAGCACAGGACCTCTCGGCTTGGAACTCCCCCAACACACACACACACCACACACACAACCTGTGATCCCAGCAGGATTCAGCACAGGACCTCTCGGCTTGGAACTCCCCCAACACACACACACACCACACACACAACCTGTGATCCCAGCAGGATTCAGCACAGGACCTCTCGGCTTGGAACTCCCCCAACACACACACACACCACACACACAACCTGTGATCCCAGCAGGATTCAGCACAGGACCTCTCGGCTTGGAACTCCCCCAACACACACACACACCACACACACAACCTGTGATCCCAGCAGGATTCAGCACAGGACCTCTCGGCTTGGAACTCCCCCAACACACACACACACCACACACACAACCTGTGATCCCAGCAGGATTCAGCACAGGACCTCTCGGCTTGGAACTCCCCCAACACACACACACACCACACACACAACCTGTGATCCCAGCAGGATTCAGCACAGGACCTCTCGGCTTGGAACTCCCCCAACACACACACACACCACACACACAACCTGTGATCCCAGCAGGATTCAGCACAGGACCTCTCGGCTTGGAACTCCCCCAACACACACACACACCACACACACAACCTGTGATCCCAGCAGGATTCAGCACAGGACCTCTCGGCTTGGAACTCCCCCAACACACACACACACCACACACACAACCTGTGATCCCAGCAGGATTCAGCACAGGACCTCTCGGCTTGGAACTCCCCCAACACACACACACACCACACACACAACCTGTGATCCCAGCAGGATTCAGCACAGGACCTCTCGGCTTGGAACTCCCCCAACACACACACACACCACACACACAACCTGTGATCCCAGCAGGATTCAGCACAGGACCTCTCGGCTTGGAACTCCCCCAACACACACACACACCACACACACAACCTGTGATCCGAGCAGGATTCAGCAAGGGACCTCTCGGCTTGGAACTCCCCCAACACACACACACACCACACACACAACCTGTGATCCCAGCAGGATTCAGCACAGGACCTCTCGGCTTGGAACTCCCCCAACACACACACACACCACACACACAACCTGTGATCCCAGCAGGATTCAGCACAGGACCTCTCGGCTTGGAACTCCCCCAACACACACACACACCACACACACAACCTGTGATCCCAGCAGGATTCAGCACAGGACCTCTCGGCTTGGAACTCCCCCAACACACACACACACCACACACACAACCTGTGATCCCAGCAGGATTCAGCACAGGACCTCTCGGCTTGGAACTCCCCCAACACACACACACACCACACACACAACCTGTGATCCCAGCAGGATTCAGCACAGGACCTCTCGGCTTGGAACTCCCCCAACACACACACACACCACACACACAACCTGTGATCCCAGCAGGATTCAGCACAGGACCTCTCGGCTTGGAACTCCCCCAACACACACACACACCACACACACAACCTGTGATCCCAGCAGGATTCAGCACAGGACCTCTCGGCTTGGAACTCCCCCAACACACACACACACCACACACACAACCTGTGATCCCAGCAGGATTCAGCACAGGACCTCTCGGCTTGGAACTCCCCCAACACACACACACACCACACACACAACCTGTGATCCCAGCAGGATTCAGCACAGGACCTCTCGGCTTGGAACTCCCCCAACACACACACACACCACACACACAACCTGTGATCCCAGCAGGATTCAGCACAGGACCTCTCGGCTTGGAACTCCCCCAACACACACACACACCACACACACAACCTGTGATCCCAGCAGGATTCAGCACAGGACCTCTCGGCTTGGAACTCCCCCAACACACACACACACCACACACACAACCTGTGATCCCAGCAGGATTCAGCACAGGACCTCTCGGCTTGGAACTCCCCCAACACACACACACACCACACACACAACCTGTGATCCCAGCAGGATTCAGCACAGGACCTCTCGGCTTGGAACTCCCCCAACACACACACACACCACACACACAACCTGTGATCCCAGCAGGATTCAGCACAGGACCTCTCGGCTTGGAACTCCCCCAACACACACACACACCACACACACAACCTGTGATCCCAGCAGGATTCAGCACAGGACCTCTCGGCTTGGAACTCCCCCAACACACACACACACCACACACACAACCTGTGATCCCAGCAGGATTCAGCACAGCACCTCTCGGCCTGGAACTCCCCCACCCCCCCCCACACACGGCCTGTGACCCCGCGGAACGCAGCGCTGTGCCCCTGGGCCGCGGTCTCCGCAAGGCCTGCGCTACTGCGTGGGAGGCCGCTTGGCCACAGGCTCTTCCTCCTGCCCCCGCCTCAGCCATCGCTCCAGGAGGCTGGCCCCGCCTCTCTTAGGGGCTCCCGGGCTCTTCTGCAGGAACTGGCTGGGCCACTGGGGCACATCTGACTCTGCCTTCTGGGGTGTTTTGGGCTCTTCCTTTTTGGGTGACTTCGTGGCCAGCCACTGCAGCATCTTCTGGCTGCTGGCACTCGCCTTGAGCTCCTAGGAGAAAGCAGCGGCAGCTCAGAGCCCCAGCTCGAGCTCCCAGGAAACCGGGGAAGAGGCGCCGTGCGAGGGCCGACTGGGCACGGACATGTGACCAGGGGCACGAGAAGGGGAGCAGGGTGGGTTCCCAGGGCCGGAAGGGAGAGGGGGCAGCTCACAGTGGGTGAGACCGGCCACAGAAGACAGTGGGCAGGCTCCCCAAACCCAGGCAGAGAATGAAGCAAGCTCAGGAGAAAGAGCGTCACTCAGCCGGAGCAGGCCGTGCAGGGAGCGAGCTGGAAGGTGAGCAGCCCTCAGACAGAGGCTGCACAAGAAGGGCCTGCTGCCCCCTGCGCCCGAGCCCAGCACAGGATGCCAGCCCTCCAGAGCGTGAATTCCGCAGAGAAGACCGTGGCAGACATGGGGCGGGGTCTGGTGCAAAATGAAAATCTACAGCTGCCTTTTTTTAGAGACAGGTAATGAAAAGCACTACCAGGGATACAAGACTGAGAGAACCGGGAGAAAAAGGCTGACGCTGCCTGTGAGTGTGGGGGAGACTGGGCGGGGGCCGGGGCTCCGGCTGTCCCCGTCCTCCAGCCCCCAGGGAGCAGCTGCTGCCCCCAGGCCTCACCCCGGGTGTCAGCGGGGCCAACTGCTGCTCTGAGCCTTCTTATCACCCAGGCCTCTTGTCTGTCCACCTTCCTTTTAAAATACAGCCCCACGATCCCCACCAACTCTAAAGTCTGCTCCTCGGAGGAACGCTCTCCAGTCTCCTGAAGGAGAACGAGGACTGAATCCCCCCATCCTGTAGCTGGGAAAGCAGAGAAGACAGACGGAAACACATCTCCCACTCGGTTGGCAAGAGAGATGGTTCCGGTCAGGGCCCCTCTGTCCTTTTCACAGTCACCCTCCAGAGGAGGAGTGCTCAACGGGGGCTTATCAGACCCACCCGAGCAGCCTCGTAAAGTCACAGGAGGCCCGGCCCAGCCTGAACACCACTCTGAGTCACGGCCCCGGGCCACCTTGCTGCGCACGGGGAGGACGATCTGTGGGAGCTTCGGGTTCAGTCTCTGGAGGCGCAGGTCCCAGCGTGCACTGAGAGGCCCCTCGGGGCAGGCGGAGCTCGGCAGGCACTGCGGGCCCTACCTTTCCGGCTAGCAGGTGGAGCGGGAGCAGACACTCGGGAGCGTTGTTCCGGGAGCTGTTCACCACGGACGACACTGGGTGGAAGGCGATGTTCTCCGTGGGGTGGATCAACTTCAGAGCTTCCTGAGCTGAGACCTCACCAAAGTCCAGCCACTTAGAGACCGCTTCCTCGCCATCCAGTATGGCAGGCATCCTGGGGGGCGAGCACAAGACAGGGGTCGGGGGTCGGGCGGGGAGGTCCAGCCAGCTGATGCACAGGCCGCCCCCTCCACGCCTGCACCCTGCACGCTGTCCAGTGCCCCCGGGAACAACAGGGCATGGAGCTCAGCGCAGGAGAGCCAGCTCAGAGTGTGGTGGCGAAGACCACGCCGGGTGCTGCAAGTGGGTGCCCTCCCGCCCAAGTGCTAGCAGACTGGCAGCCTTTACGGCGTCCTGGCCTAGACTCCAGGGGGAAATAAAGCCTGGGAAACCCGCCTGTCATGAAGACCCCAGCCTTCCCACCCACGGCAGGCTTATGTAAGGAAGAGCTATTTATACAACTGTGACCGAAATGGCTCAGAAAACCAAAGAGGCCGCTCCAGACGCCCCCCGGTACCCAGGAGACGTTAGGAGAAGAGCGCCTGTTTAGCTCCCACTTCTGTCCTCTAGGCCAGTGCAGAGCATGCACGTGCACAGTTCACTGGGGGATGGTATAGTTGAATTTAGGAGAGAAATGCATGAACGTTACTTTTAATAATTATTGTTACTTCAACAAATTAAACACATATTTGCTTTACTGTTTTATTTTCTGGCTATACCACACAGCTTGTAGGATCTTAGTTTCCCAGGGATCAAATTTAGGCCCTCAGCAGTGGAGGGCTGTAGTCCTAACCACTGGACTGCCAGGAAATCTTCCCAAGTTATACTTTTAAAATCTCTGACATCTAGATTTCAAATGAATGGCATCTTTGCACTGTATCACAACCTCATTGGCAGTACTTGGCAGCAGTTTACTTTTCTTAACTGCATAAAACAGTGGAACAGAATCTTAGATTTGATGAAATAGGACTTTATTTTAAGGTGAATTAGCAAAAGTAGAACTATTATATCCCAGGAAAGCATCATTTCAGACAGAAAGCTTAGGACAAAAGGGTTAAAATAGATAATCCAATATGTGCTGTACTGGATTCTTGTCAGCAAAACATCATACAATCACCCCTGAGGGCACTGAGGCCTGGCAAAAACTGTGAAATCATTACATGAGTACGTCAGTTCTGCTAATGCTTGTTTTTAAGATGAAAATTTATTCCAGTGTGTTGGCTATTGAACAGCAATTTAAGCATAATGCAAATTTTGCATTTGCTTATACACGGTTTTATCTGTGAGGAAACCCAATGTGAACACAGAAAATGTCACCCCACTGAGCTGAGCCTTGTGAGAGCACAACACGCGCCTCAGACGCTGACGGCGACCTCGGCTCAGAGCATATTCTTCTGCTCTCACTGCTCATTCAACACCTCAAACATGTCTAAGCTTCCTGGTTCAGACATTCTAAGCAGTGCACGAAAACAGAAAACTTTTAAGTCTTGGGTGAAATAACTGTAAACCATCTTGAAAGCCAGACTTCCCAGGTGGCTCAGTGGTAAAGAATCCACCTGCCAATGCAGGAAACATAGGTTCGATCCCTGGGGTGGGAAGATCCCCTGGAGAAGGAAATGGCAGCCTACTCCGGGATTCTTGCTTGGGAAATCCCATGGACAGAGGAGCCTGGCGGGTTACAGTCCATGGAGTTGCAAAGAGCTGGACGCGACTGGGAGACTAAATGACAGTCTTGAAACCAGGACCAGAACATGCGGTATCTCCTGGGCAACAGACACACAGGATCCCCAACCGTGAGGCGGCAGGAGAAAGAACTAAACAGACACCCAGGATCCGCAACCGGGAGGCGGCAGGAGAAAGAACTAAACAGACACCCAGGATCCGCAACCGGGAGGCGGCGAGAGAAAGAACCGTCCACGGCCAGAGCAGGTGCAAGCAGCGTGAAGAGGCGCGCCGGCCAGGCTTGAAGGGACAGACGCGCCGGGAAGGTTTCTCAGTATGCCGATAAAGCCAAACTGAGAAAAGGGGGGGCTGTCTCACAAAGAGAACACGCTGTCTGTACACAAAGAGCATGGCGGGGGGCGGGGGGGTCCTCTCAGGGGCCTGATGGCGGTCTGCGCGGCTCCAGGCGTGATGCTGAAGCTAACTGGGGGAGGCGGCCCGTCGCATCAGAACGTTCGGTTCTGATTAAATATGTATCTACTATGAAGGCCAGCCTCGGAGGAACAACATTTCAAAGGCAGAAGAACACATCCCAGGATTTAAGACCGGAAAAGACAATCATTTTGCATCACCTTCCTCCCACCACGTCACAGTAAGTCACAAGCTGCGACTCCTCCAGCACAGGCTGACTTCAGGCCTTGTTAAGGTATGGCGTTATCTATGACTTCTTTGTACTTCTTAACCACGGAATGCACGCATCTGTAGTACGGGTTTTATTAGATTCCTGTTATTTTTTTAACTGGGTCACTGACAAAGTGTTTAAGCGTTGTCCCCTTATTCCCACTTTTCTGTAAGTTCTCTGGATTTCACTGTGCAGTTTTGCATAGTGTGGCAACTTCCAGGAACGTGTCATGTTACAGCCACGCAGACTGTACCTGTATGTTGTGAATTAGGCTTAGTTTCCGACTCTCTAAATCTGTGCATGCAGAAACTCTGAATTCCGGAAGCTGCTTGTTTAAACCCAAAGACGACAAACCCTGCCCTGAATCCCTCTGAGCGCAGGCGCGGGGTGTGTGGCTTGCCTGTTGTGGATGTCGTTCAAGACTTTGCAGGAGTCCACTGTGATGATGCTGTAGGAATAGAGGCAGTCTCCTCCCGCGGGGGGCTCCCAGCAGTCAAAGATCCCGGCCATCGTCAGCGGCCTCCAGTTGTCCCAGACTTTCTCCCAGTCCTCGGGGCTGGCCACCGCATCCACCTGCTCGGACTGAAGCAAACGCATGGCTGATCAGGCAGTCCAGCCACCCTCCCCTGCAGGCAACAGCAGAGCCGTCACCTCAGCATGGAGGCCCTGGGCCCGCTGGCAGAGGACAGAGGCTTGGTGGCAGACCCTCCCCGAGGCAGTCGATTTATGGCCCCAGAACACTTTCACGATACAGTCTAACACCTCCCGTGGGCATTCAGGCCTTCCGGGATCTGGAGCCTCACTCCAGCTTTCACGCACAGGGGAACTTGGGTCCCGCCCAGCTGTCTGTAAACAAAGCCTTCGGGTCTCACGGAAGTAACTTTCCTCTTTCTGCCCGAAAGGTCTTTTCTGCCCGAGCTCAACGTGCCAACTCCCACTTGCCTTCAAGATTCAGTTCCCAACTTCCAAAGGCTGGAGAGTCGCCTCCACCCTCCCTCTCGACAAGAACAGGTAGAGACTCTCCATAACTCTCCTTAAATTAATCAGAGAACTCAGGTCACAGGGCAGCCACTTAGCCTGAACTGTAAAGCAAAGACAGGGTCATCCAAAGGGGGAGGAGACCCTACTACGGGCTTCCCAGTGGTGACAGGAGGCAAACAAGGCCTCCTTTATGCAGCAGCTAAGCATTCAGATAAAATGATCATCCAGCTGCTCTCTGCAGAGCGCGGGCTTGCCTGAGAGGGCTGCAGGCGTCTGGACCAGCCTCTGCGGGTGCTCACGAGACAGAAAGGGCCGGGGACAGAGGAAGACTCCCTGCCCAGCGTGTCCAGGTGCTCGGGGACAGCAGGAAGCCTCACCCCGCCCTTCTCCTCCAAGGAGCATGAAGCTTAAGGAGCCGGGGAGAAGGGATAAAGCCCGTCACTCCTAAGAGTCAGGGGAAGCCCCGGTAAGGCTGCAAAAGGGAAACAGGAACCGCTCTCTGCTCCCCCGGGGAGGAGCAGGCTCACCGAGAAAGCCCCAGAGCTGAGGCCACAGTTCCGCTTAAGACGAGGCTGGACCGGGACAGCGGAGAGCGCTCTGCAGCCTCTGCGGACGAGCAGGCCCCGGGTGACGGGCAGCAGTGTGTGCCTGGGGAGAGCGTCCTGAGGGCTTCAAAGCGCGGGGAGCAGGGCTCTTGAGGAAAGCCCTCCAGAAAACCAACCCTCACCCTGAACACGGGGCAACACCAGACAAACCGGTGCATAAAACCCAAGTCCAGCCCAGCTCCCGGCGAGACCGACGCAGCCTAAGGGCAGACACACATGTCCACGTTCAGAGACAGATACGATCCGTCTCCATCTCTCTCCTACCTCCTGTGTCTGGCAACCAGTAAAAAAAATCTAAGATATACAAAACAGCCAGATAGCCAAGGAACTGCTAAGATACATAGAAATCAACAGGACCAGACTCAGGAGTAAATAAGAAAGAAGCGTGAACTGAAAATAGATTAGTAAAAATGGCCCCGACTGAGACGCAGAGAAACAATGAAGGATTTAAAACATTCGGAAGCTTGGGACCATATCGCACCGGCTAACACGTGCATAATGAGACTCCCGGAAAGAAGAAATAACGGGACAGAAGGGAAATCTGAATAGACAACTTATGGCTGAGATACCTTCTCGGTCTTGATCTGGGGGAAGTAGATGAAGTAGGGCTGCCGATGGTTTGTGGCCTGACGTCGCTGCCACTCGTAGAATCCGTCCGCCAAGACGACACAGCGTCTCCCCTTAACCAGAGGCACCTGGGGGAAAGCGCGGGCGACCTGAGAGGTAATTCCTCAGCAGGTCGCGTTTCATAGGTATGAAGTTGCATGTACACAGGTGTTGGGAAGATTAAACATCGTGCCTAAGAGAAAACAGGCCCTGTGGAGCCGGTCTCCAAAGCTGGCCGCCCCCACGGCGAGCCCCACCCAGCAGGGTTCACAGGCGATGAGGTCCCCTCCCTCAGTGACCTCGGGCCGGCTCGGTATAAACCAAGGAACACAGCAGAGGCGATGCTTGGGACTTCCGAGGCAGGGCCATAAAGCCCCGCGGCTGTGCCCACTCCCTGGAGGGTGAGCAGGGTGCCGCGTGAGATGCCTGACTGCCCACCCTCACGAGACACGTGGGCGGGCCTCCCACTGTCCCCGCATCCCAGCTGAGGGCGGGACACGTGGGTTAGAAGCCACCTGGATGACACCACGTGTCCAGCTGGGCCCGGCAGCCCACGAGAACCTCTGGTTGGGTACCACGTGTCCAGCTGGGCCCGGCAGCCCATGGTTGAGTGGGAGAAAAAGCCCCGCTCTGTCCACCGGGGTACAGAGAACAGCACTCTACAGCGACGAGCGGGACACAGCCTGGAGCTGTTTCGCAGGCGTCCAAGGCGCCGCAGTTCTGACCGAGCGCCCGCCGGCGCGCACGCCTCCTCCCACCTTGAAGGAGCGCTTCTCCATTATGGTGTCACTGCGGCAGTTGCTGGTGTTGATCTGCAGCTTGGAAGGATCCTCTTCTCTGAACCAGTAGGGGACCAAGCCCCACCGCATGGGCGCAATGATCCGCTCGGACGAGTCTGCGTCCTGCCACGAGAAAGGGTGCGGTGCAGTGAGGAGACGGGAAGGGGCCTGCGCAACGCTACGGAGGGCACGCAGCACGTCGCTTGGAGGAGGGGATGGCCAGCCCCTCCAGTGCTCTCGCCTGGAGAGTCCCGGGGACAGGGGGGCCTGACGGGCCACAGTCCAAGGGGTCGTGAGAGTCAGACACGCCTGAGCGGCTGACCCACCACCACCACCAGCGTCGAAACGCAGCGTGGATGGCTGTGGACAGGGAGAGCTCCTTCCAGCAGTTCTAAAGACTTTCTTCTCACGACGTGCGTGGCTGGCGCGCTCAGGCAACCGTGCTCATCAGATGGTGACATTCTGCCCGGGGGGGCGGGGGGTACAAAGAGGTTCAGCTCCTGTAAGCTGTGAATCAGCGCCGGCCACAGGAGAGACAGGCTCTGAGGCCCTGCACCTCACGTGGCCCAGCTCTGACAAGGCACACACGACAAGCATCCCACGGAAGGTCCATGCAAAGACGGGGACACACAGGAGACGTGCCCCATGCCTTGTGAGGCCACACAGACGCTGAGCGACACGGAGTGATGCGATGCCACGGGCTACGGCCCTGTAAGTGGTGCCACAGGCGTGCTGGAAAAGTTCAGCGGACAGTGATCTGTGAGAGGGGGCCAAGCGATCAGCTCCTTGGGAGGGGCAGGAGGGGGATCGGGTGAAGGGGTTCTTGGATTGGACCCCACAAGAGGAACAGGACTGGGACAGAGAAGAGATGGGAGGAGGGACCAGAGGGGAAATCGGAGGCCGCGCCAGGACTGGGCAGGAAGTGGTTTCGCGCAGCAAGCATACAGCAAGCCTAGGATGCTATTTTTAGGAGGCCCGTTCACAGGGCTGGCCCTCAAGCTGCATGTGAGAACTTGGTTTTTGAGAGCGCCCCCCTTTCCCTAACTGATTGGGATGGCATCCTATGCCCACTTCAGGCAGGAAACAAAGCTCTTGCTGAGCACCGGCTTTCCTTCCGGGCGTCTGGGAGGCTGCTGCTTGCTAGGCAGAGCGCCCACGTGACCAGCCCCAGCAAACCTTGGGCCTGTGTCTAATGGGTCTCTCTGGGCAGAAACGCTGCACACGAGTTACTACCTCTTTCACTGCTGGAGAAAGAACTTGCTCGGTGTGTCCCCTCCCAGGGAGGGAGAAGAGATTGTAAGGAAGCCTGGGCAGGAATTTCTCCAGATCTCGACTTGCTTCTGTTCCCCTGTTGATTCTACTGTGTACCCCTTCATTGTAATAAACCGTAGCCACGTTACATGCTGCCTTCTAACCAACCTCCAAAGGCGAGGGTAGTCTTGGGGCCCCCACCCTGAACGTACGGTTGCTAAACTTTTCTGGGGTACCTGGCCCCCTGAGAATTTGATGAGACCGACAGATTGAAACGCACACACTGTTCTCTCGGTATAGACACTGGGCTGGCACAGACTGAGCAGAGAGTGCATGCTGGGCTCTGCTGCAGTGGTACGGCGAGTCTGGTGAGAGAGGGGAGAGGCCTCTACACCAGATGCGCGCAGACTTTTCTCTGGAAGGCTAAATACTAAGTACTGCAGACTGTGAGGACCCTACAGTCTCTGGTATGTTAATAACCACTATCACAGGGGCAGAGCAGCTACAGGCAGCAGATGGATGGGTGCTGCCCTGTCCCAGAAAATTTCATGTAGGGAAATGATCAGAGGACCCTGGCTTTCTGCCTCCTGAGACCCCAGACTCCAGGAAAGAGACAAACCATCTCTGCAAGGCCTTGCTCTATTTCCTCGCTGGTGAACAAAACAAAAAGGTGTTCTGAGTCACCAGAATGCAATCCACAGAGAGATGCTTCCTATGTCCAATAAGCATGCGGAGCTAAAACTGAGGAGACGGCGGCCTGGCCGAGGAGGGACAAGAAGACTCTTGTGTGATGGACCGGACGGTGGGCATCTGTGGCTTTCTGAGAAAAAAGCTTTCTGCTCTTGCCTGGAGAACCCCAGGGACGGGGGAGCCTGGCGGGCTGCCGTCTATGGGGTCGCACAGAGTCGGACACGACTGAAGCGCCTTAGCAGCAGCAGCAGCAGAGCCCATCCAGTCTCTGCTGCCACTCAACTCAACTCTGGCACCCTTGGCATATCAGAGCAGCCGAGAGCAAGTGAGTGTGGCTGTATTCTAATAAAGCTGTTTTATAAACGCAGTGCACAGGACTTGATCGGAAGACCATGGTTTGCCGAGCTCTGGAATAAAGGCAAGAATAAGGTCTTCGTAAGAAGACCCTGGTTAGATGTGTGGCATGGAGTAGGCACACACATGGTAGTTTAATATTTTTCGAGGTTATGACCAAAAAGAATCTGCAAAATCTACATAAAGGTGACTGGTGAAGCCACGAGGATAAAATTTCTTAGAGAGTAAATCAACCACGGGATGAAACCTGCGGGAGGTGGGGTGGGGAGGAAGAAAGGAAAAAAGAGAAATGAGAGGAAAGTGCAGTCCAAGGAAGAGCATCTAGAGAGGGTGGCAGGATGGGAAGAGCTGAGAGCAAGGGGCTCCGAGAGCACGGGAAACCGTCTAATAGGACCTTAGGAGGCTTTCCCTTTTTGTTCCAAGCTAATGCATCACTGACTCCATGGACATGAGTTTGAGCCAACTCCAGGAGCTGGTGATGGACAGGGAGGCCTGGCGTGCTGCGGTCCATGGGGTGGCAAACAGTCGGGCACGACTGAGCAACCGAACTGAACTGAATGCCCCGACTGTGCTCTTCACAAGATCCTGTCTGATTTCTTTCAAAACCTTGCCTGTATTAATGAGCCAACCCCTCCCCCACACACCACAGAGTCCATGCTTGTCCCACATGCAGTCAGCTTTCGCTAAGTCACTGCGAACAGCGAGTCAGGGAAACCCAAGAGCTGCTCAGGGGGGAATACAGGGTTAGGTGGCCAGGAGCCTGTAGTGATGTTTTCATTAACTGGCCCGTATACAACCGTGCCTTCTCTCTATTTCTGTGCAGCATATTTACTATTATATGTTAGACTTTATTGAACATATATTTTTGGTTCATTAATTTTGAATTCATGACCAACAGCCACAGTAACTCAAGCCTGAGTGAAGCGTCTGACACATGATGCTCTCTTAAGGCATGTTACCTCCTTCTTGCTTTTAGGAATCCTAGCCTGCACTTTACCACTACGCCTGGAGACAATTTTAAACAGTGAGATCGCCGGAAAAAAGCACAGAAATGCAAAAATACAAACCAGCAATAAGTAGACCTCAAGAAAGACACTTGTTTATAGTATAAAAGCCAAAACGAGAAGGTGGAGCTTTGATCTCAGCTGGGAATGTGTATTTGGGACTCATATTTCACCACTCTCTGTCCACAAGAGACTTGAAAGCAACATTATTTTGGGGGGTTCCAAAGTAGGAATACAAACCAGCAATAAGTAGACCTCAAGAAAGACACTTGTTTATAGTATAAAAGCCAAAACGAGAAGGTGGAGCTTTGATCTCAGCTGGGAATGTGTATTTGGGACTCATATTTCACCACTCTCTGTCCACAAGAGACTTGAAAGCAACATTATTTTGGGGGGTTCCAAAGTAGGCCAGTGATGCTGCTAAACAGTCTACCATGCAGACAGGTCAGCTTCCAACTACAAACATTTCACTCAAGGTGTCAGCAGTGCCGAGGCTGGGAAATCGCCCTCTGACAAATTCCACGCATCGCCTTTTAACGTGAGGGTGTTCACGCGACAACTGTAAACTAAACCCAGGTAAGGGGCTGCCCCATAAGGGGACATGATGACTAGAAAGTACTTCTAAGCCAAAATGCTGAGAATACTGCTCAGTATTACTCATCTTCTCTGCCCTCTTGAACTTGTGATCAGAACAGCTGGTAGCACTGGGGTTGGACAAGCATAAGGGGAAGTAGGGTGGAAATCGGCGGTTTCAGATGCAAATATTACAATCTGCACACAGGCGCCGGTCTCTGATGATGTGGATCAACAAGCTGAAATGGTTCTATTTTGGCTTTACAATTCCACAATTTTTCATTTTCAGATAAACGAAAACTATTTATCAAAATCAGGAAATCCTAGCGATCTTTATAAAATTCATGAGAGATGTGGAGTCAAAACATTACATCAGGAAACGCGCAGCACTGACAGGAGAGGAGGGCTGTGTGTGTTCAGGAGCCCCACGGTCCCATTCCCGGTTCCAGGAAGCATCACCGGAGCGGAAGGGTGGACTGGACCTTCATACCAGCTGCCCCTCACCAGCGGGGTGGCCTGGGGCCACTCACAGTCTCCGCACTTCTGTCTTCACACCTGTTAAGTTTGCTTCCAGCTAACATTCATTCTATAATGAGGCGGTACAAAGAGAACCACGGCTAAACACTAAGAAACCACATACAGCCAATCCTTGTCTCCAGATTATGCTCTCTTCCGAAATGTTTTATTTTTTCCTTTCCCAGTCAAGGTTTCCCATAGTATTTATTTTATTTTGATTTTCTGCTCATTAAAAAGTTTTTTTTAGTTTCAATAGGGAAGTATGCACCAACTAAAAATGGCTCGAGTAAACTATTTCATGTAAATGGCTTCACTCAACCAAAAAAATCAGTTATCTCGTACATTGATTTCAAAATATGATCTTCCTAACGTAAAGATGAATCTTTTGACTACCATAGAAACACAACACTTCTGAAGAGCACGCAACAGGGGCGTCCCTGGGGGTCCAGGGGTTAAGACTCTGTGCTTCCACTACGGGGGGTGCAGGTTCAATCCCTGGTAACCAAACACGATCCCTACATGCTGCATGGTGGGGCCTAAAACTTGAAAAAGAAAAAGTAAGCAATAGGGGTCCAAGCAGCTTCATGAAGTGACTCATGCATTACAGACCAAAGTGAAGAAGGAAACAAGCAGGATTTTAAAACATATCAAAGATATTCAAAATATCTAAGACAGGGAGAAACCGTTACTTTCCGGAATGAAGCATTTTTACCACACTGCGTGTATACATACATTCCCCCTCTCTCTCTTTCAGGAGATAAAGCAAGGAAGCAAAACATTATAAATTATTGACCACTCCAGCGCTACAGAGGTAGATTCTAGAAACACAGAGAAAGCAATTAAACTCTGGAATACCAGACCAAACACCTCTGTTCCTAGCTTCAGTTAAAGATAAAACAGCAGAAAGGGTAGAAGCTTCAGCGTTCAAGAAACGTGAGAGCTGTTGCAGACTAGTTTTAACGCCGCCCTAAGCCTAGAGAGTCTGGTAAGCTGGACTCCTACGGGGCATGGCGATCCCCCGCTCCTTTCCTTCAAGATCCCTAAAAGACCCCGATCAGGTCGGCGCTCACCTTCTCCAGGTGCTGCCGGGACAGGAGCACCGGGCTGCTGGACCGCGGGCTCTTGTTGTACGAGGGGCAGTACCGGTCGGGGTCCCTCCACTCCGGGAGCCGCTGGTGGCCCTGCCGGTCCCGGTAGGCGCAGGCCCGGGCCAGGACCTCCTTGGGCAGGTGGCAGGACGTCCGGCCGCACATCCTCGGCGCCCACACTGCGGGCCCTGCGCGCGGGGACGGGGGGAGTCGGACTCGGGCCTCGCCCCGCGCGGCCCGCCCAACCCCGGCCCCAACCCCGGCCCGAACCCCGGCCCGCGCGCCCGGCTCCCGGGGACGCCGCCCGCCTCGCGGCCCGGCCCGGCCCG
>SJYX01019452.1:0-18445 GCA_006410675.1 Oreotragus oreotragus
AAATAAATGACAGAATTGTTTAAAGCGAGAGCTATTGTTAAAACCAAAAACAAGCAAAGAGAGCAGATGAGATGTTACCTTTCACGCGCACAGAAGCTCTCTAAATTGGTAACTGTACGTACGCACATATACCGAAGGACTATGGCCACGCATGCGTGTGCCGAGCTAAACTGTTTCCCTCGTGTCCAACTCTTGTGGCCCCGTGGACTGCAGCCTGCCAGGTTCCTCTGTCCATGGGATTCTCTAGACGAGAGCTCTGGAGTGGGCTGCCATGCCCTC
This sequence comes from Oreotragus oreotragus, assembly GCA_006410675.1. Lineage (NCBI taxonomy): Eukaryota > Metazoa > Chordata > Mammalia > Artiodactyla > Bovidae > Oreotragus > Oreotragus oreotragus. Next base: position 280 of record SJYX01019452.1, read on the forward strand.
CTCCAGGGGATCGCACGACCCAGGGATGGAATCTGCATCTCTCAAGTCTCCTGCATTGGCAGCTGGGATATTTCCCTCGTGTCCAACTCTTGTGGCCCCGTGGACTGCAGCCTGCCAGGTTCCTCTGTCCATGGGATTCTCTAGACGAGAGCTCTGGAGTGGGCTGCCATGCCCTCCTCCAGGGGATCGCACGACCCAGGGATGGAATCTGCATCTCTCAAGTCTCCTGCATTGGCAGCTGGGATATTTACCACGAGCACCACCTGGGAAGCCCATATGTAGTCACACCACAAGCAATAGACACATATTTACATTTGTAGAGGGTCCTACCTGAGAAGTTTTTTAAGAATTCATACTTTGGGGGCACCACCTATGTTCCAGGGAGGGTGGTTCTGATGATAGCGAGAGCTATAGTCCTGAAAAATTACACTCTTGGTTACATTTCCAATTTCTATTCAAGTTTTCACTCGCCCAAAGCCTGACTTACTTTATCTAGTCACCTAATATCATTTGGTTTCTGGGTACTATAATAATGTTCATAGTGCCTGAACTAAACATGCTAGATTTTGCTTTTCCTCCATGGCTATCACATAGTGCAGAAATATGAGTTCTCCTTTATAATTCTGGGACCAGTTAAGTAGGTGGAAGTCTAGAGGTTACTGGAATTCATCACCTATTATGTTCATGTTAATAATGTGAATTAATGTGAATAAATGTTCAGAGGATAACATTTTTAACTATAGACATTTCAACAACCCAGCAATCCAAGTCTCTGAAAAGAAAGACGGGGGGGGGGATACTGTAACCTCAGACTAGTTTGCCAGATCCTAGATTGATTGAAGGAAGCAGGCTTAGGACANACAGAATGAAGTAAGTCAGAATGAAAAACACCAATACAGTTATACTAACGTATATATATATATGGAATTTAGAGAGATGGTAACGATAACCCTGTATATGAGACAGCAAAAGAAACACAGATGTATACAACAGTCTTTTGGACTCTGTGGGAGAAGGCGACATTGGGATGATCTGAGAGAACAGCACTGAAACATGTATAATATCATATGTGAAAGAGATCGCCAGTTCAGGTTCGATGCATGAGACCGGGTGCTCAGGGCTGGTGCACTGGGATGACCCAGAGGGGTGGGATGGGGAGGGAGGTGGGAGGGGGGTTCAGAATGGGGAACACGTGTACACCCATGGCTGATTCACGTCAATGTATGGCAAAACCACTACAATACTGTAATGTAATTAGCCTCCAATTAAAATAAATAAATTTAAAAAAAAAAAGAAAAAGCTCACCAGGAGATTTTGTCCAGACCAAGAGATTCAGCTGGAATAATTTGGTTCTTCATGAAAACTCTCCTCCTTAAACCTGGAGGGGCCTCTGAGCGTCTCTGTGTCTTGAGCCCCTGGGGAGGCACAAACGCACCCAGAGGAGACTGGGTTCATCCGGTGGGAGCAGCGACCTTGCCTCTGAGGCTCTGTTCGTGTAACTGCTGTTGGAGCATTACCCTATGGCAGGATGTCAGTGCTGACCAGGGATTCAGGAACGGGCAAGAACTAGAGGCATTTTCTGGGCCTCTGCTGTTTCTCTTGATTTCTCATCTGCCACTGGCATGAAATATAGCTGGCCTGCATTGAAAGCAGCAGTGCCAATTTTTTTTTTTTTTTAATGTACAGAAATCCCTTCTCCTCCTGTGTGGGTGGCAATTTGCTGTGGGTATAGTTTCAAAACCACGGCTGCAGTACGAAGAGAAAATGCTCTTAGAGGCTGAACCCTGTTGACCTCCTCCTCCCAAACAAACAAATAAACCCAAATGCTGTGTCTGAGCCCATCTGTCAACAGGCACTTGCCGCTGCCTACTGTGCTTAAGGGATTTTATGTACAAGGCGTCTCGAGAGGGAAGAAAACAAATACAGTCCAGGTACTTAAGGTCTTTTCACTCTGGTTGGGCAGAAAAGGCTTGAGAACAATCGTAAGGAAATATATTGTTGCAGCAACAGTGAAGCAAAAACAGTGCAAAGTGAATCTCTGACTGCAGAGCTGGGCATCGGGAGGTGGTCTGGGAGGCAGAGAGCCCGCGGGAATTCTGGCTTAGGTGGAGGGCTTCTGATCGAAGAGCTGGCTTAGCAAGAAGCAGCAACAGGCAACCACTTTGGGCTTTTGAACAAGGGAACCATAAGCTGAAAATCTTATACCATAGGCAGAGAAGGATATACCCAGGGTACGTTACTTCCCTAACAAGCCCTAGACACTGTGTGCTGAGGCTGTGTTACAGGCCTGGCTGGCAAAGGCCCTGTTCTCAGGCGTCTTTTGTTCTGGTAGGGGACAGACCTGTCATCACCATGGAAATAAAAACACAGGATCATTTGGGATAATCCTCAGGGCTACAAGACCAATAGCACAGCAATGTGATAGCGATGCTGTGTTAGGATCCGTCGGGTCCTGACGTCACAGTCCTGGCAGAAGGGCACCCAAGCCATCCGGTGACAAGACAGTGCAGAGCAGGACTGTAAAGAAGGAGAGATGTGCTCAAGGCCATAGGGAGGTGGGAGGGATGGCGTTCGGGGCTTCGAATGCAGGATATTTTGATTCTTGCTCATCGCTTCTTGCTGGCAGTCAGTATTAGTATTTATATCAGCATGTTAACTTTGAAATATGCTTTGTGACAGCTATGATAACCCTGGGAGGTAGACAGAGGATGCCCAGCCCTGCAGTCGGGAATCACAACATGCTTTATGAGACCAAGTCTTCATCTCTGCTCAGTGGTTGAAAGGAAGGTCTTCTATTCATCGGACGCTATCATCCAGGGAGGCATTTGAGAACAGCTTCTCTTGATTAAAGAAAAGCTTCTCTTGCCCTTCTGATTAAAGGGCAGGGACGTGGCTCTTGCAGCACCTCATGATGTCAGATAACCTCCCGGGACAGGCTAATTACTTCTCAGGCCCTCTGTTCATAACCAAGACTGTTATCAGTAAGCCTAACACTACTGCCCATCAGAAACCTCTGTTGTTTTAATTACGCATCATTGTTGTTTTCAGACCAACTTGGTTTGCAGGCTGACTATTTTTAACCAAAGCTTTTGGACTTGGGTTATTTTCCGGAAGGAATCATATCAAACATTTTCCCCTATGGTCAGTAATCACACTTATATGTATAACATGAAGAGTCAGATAGCATTTGATCCATAGTCAGAGATCCTTTGGATTTTGTAAAATTTCTTACTTTGAGATACATAGTTCACTCTAGAACAACTCAGGGGTTAGGGGCGCCAATCCTATACAGTTGAAAATCTCAGCAGAATTTGTTGGTCCTTATAATATCTGTGATTCTCTATCCTCTGATTCCACAAAACTTGGCTCATGTATTTGTTGAAAAAAAGCCATGTAAGGGGATACACACAGTTCAAATTTGACCATCCAAGAGTCAGATGTAAATTGTTACTGTCTTTAAAGAGAAACAGTAAAATGAGATTTTTATCCAACTATATATGTGCTGGATAAAGTTAAAGAATTTAATTGTTAAAGTATAAAATGGAGATCTCTCTTAAAGTAAGACTTGCACACTGTATGACTTGTATGATGTGTTAAAGTCTACTTCACTGGAATTTATACAGTATATTTAGGTTTTTTTTATTTTTCAAACTTTACTTTTATAGTGAATTTAGCATACATATTCAGATATAGTGTTTTCCACAAGGGCAGCCTAACAGCGTTGCCAGTATCTTTCCTAGCGCCAATATTTAAGCAATAGTCTACTCTCTTGGATAAAAATGGAGATGCAAAATACACACAGAGAACACTAAAATTCTAAGATGAAGCAACGGTTATTTACTTGTTAAAAAAATAAAAAGGAAAGAAAAATTTTAAAAGGCTTCTAAGACCAGTCTTGCATGCAGTGCAATGATACTAGAGACTTTACGTGGGTTTTATCACGTGAGCGTCTGAGCACTGAGTCGGGCGCCCATGTGCCCGGGGCCTGGGTGAAGCCGGCTCAGCCGCTCCCTCCTCTGTAACCTGCTGCCTTCTTCGCGGGCCCTGCTTCCCTGGGCCCTGGTGCCCTCCTGCTCACTCAGTGAATAGGAAAAGTTAGAAGACTTAAAAATCACTGTCTCCAAATGCAGTTCTTCCTCCTGGGCTCCGTGTGGAGCAGGCTCCGTGTGGAGCTCAGCTGTTACATATTAAGCAGAACTCTGTCCTCCAGCTCTCAGCTCAGGACGAGAAGTGTTTGAAAGGGGATTAGAAAGAGACCGTAGAAGCACTTGGTTTGGAAGCTGTTCTTCTCCACTCAACAAGACAGGGAGGAAATCTGTTCAAAGGACCAAACGTCACACCTTCCTTTTCCATCTGGGACGCTTGCCTCTAAGACCCCTTGGGGATACAGAGAGGGCTGGTCAACCTTCCTGAATCCCATCTAGTTCCAGATAATCTCTTAGCATCCATCCTTCCCTCTCAAAATCCCCAAAACTCTGATTATGCAGAAAACTTGAAAGAACAGGGAAGCAGAGACCCTCGTAACACTGCCAGCACACAGACACCATAGTTAATGCACTTTTGTGTGCAGATTTTTACAGGACTATATCGTAACATAGATTGTTTTATGATATAACTTAGTTAATGTATCCCCTATGATTAAATATTTATTAAAACAAAGAGGTATTAATAGCTGCAGAATACTCATCACGACAGAGTATTATAACCTACTTAGTCCAGCTCCTGTTCTTCAGCTCCTTCACACCTACAAAAATGCCTTAGTAACAAAAATGGGCATGATTCTGCTTACAGGTCTGGAATTTTCTTAGGATAAATTCCTCACAATATATTTGCTGGTCCAAACATATGAGCACCTAAAGATTTTGATATATCAGCGAATTTTCCCTCAGAAAGTTTATATACACTCAGTGGTCTTCCTGATGCCACACACCCTTGACAAAATGGAACATTACATGCCTTATAAAAATACTTGGTAATAAAAAAATATTCTCGGTAATTAGATAAAATGATGTTCCATTCTTTTCATCAGGCATTAAGCTGTCTACACTTCCTGTTTAAGGAATTGTTTGGGCTTATAATTTTTCCAGTTTTTCAGTTACAAAATTATGAGTCTTTTCTCCTGACCTTGGGAGATTTTCCTCTACTTTAGCTCTTAAAATGTGTCTCAGATGACCATTACCAAGCTCCCGTTTTCTCCTATAAACAATCCTCATTCAGGCATTGATAATTTGGTACCTACATGATTAAAGCGACATAACAGGTCCCTTTTAATTACAAGTCCATCTATCATCGTATGTTTTAAATGCATGGTGCTACATTTATATTGTAACCCTAACCTATCTGTCTCCTATTCCACTACCAATTAGAATGAGGATTTCAGGGTTGTGAGGTGCCATGCCCAATGCCTCAGTAGTAAAGAATCTGCCCGCGATGCAAGAGATGTAGAAGACACGGGCTGGAGCTCTGGGTTGAGAAGATCCTGCGAAGAAGGAAATGGCAACCTACTCCAGTGTTCTTGCCTGGAAAATCCCATAGACAAAGGAGCCTGGCGGGCTACAGTCCATGGGGTCACAAAGGGTCAGACACAACTGGAATGACTGAACATGCACTGTAAGGCACTGTGAAGGGGCCCCCTAGCTGAATGACCAGAACTGGAAACTGTCCACCAGTGTCAGTAGCTCCTGCTGAGGAACCAGCGGGTTCTAGACACAGTGCTGAACCCGCAGGCAGATGGTGACACTCAAAGTGCGTGTGTGCATTTTTGTGAATACACACACACACCTGATTGCTAGTGTGGTTCAGCAGCTTTACCGAGCTGTAAGGCCCTCAGGTTTTTTTTTTCTTTCTTCTCCTGTAATTTCGTTTTCGTGGCTGTGCCTTTTCCCCATAAGGTCTCCTGGGGCATATGGGACACCATACTCTAATCCGACTGTCCGAGGAGAGCTTCTGCACTCACTTTCTAGGCTTTGGTCTCTCTCCAGACTGATGGACCTACCCTGCCAGGTCCCATGTGCTGTCTTTCATTCTGCCATTTCATCATCCTGTCTGTCCAGGGATCTGTCTGGGAGGGGAGTTACAGCTTATGCTGGCTTTACCATCTTGAAGATATTGGCTTTCTAGGTACTGCTGCGGTTGGCGGCAAGGAGACTGACCCACGGCCTGTGGGCAGCCCCAGACTGTGGAGTTTGGACTCGGAGATGGACGGACTGAAGGCGGAACACATTCTATCATGAATGTGAACGGGATGAACGGCCTGCGTGAGACGAGTCTGCCACTTTTCACCGGGGCCTTTGGTCACCTTGGGGGCTGGCTCACGTGTCTCCAAACACACAGGGCAGCCACGGGCCCAGGCACAAGCCCCGCCTTGCTCTGAGGTGCTGGGTCTCCTCTTCCTCCTGTGGAAGCTCCCCGCAGACTTCTCAGCGAAGACCTGCCCTTCCTCACCGCCACAACGCTGGAGACCAGAGAGCAGAAATGGGCTTGGCCAACAAATCCCCAGCCCTGAGGTCCACTTCACCTTGTGCTCCGGGCGCTGGGACTGTGCACTGCAGAAAATGCAGGGGGGCAGCTTTTACAGCATTGCTCTCTCAGTGACGTGGGGGGAAGTGAAGCTGTTTGCCTAGGGAGGAAAGGAAGTCTAGCCCTGTGGGTGCCAGTTTACTACCCATAAGGAGGACGGACTCAGGGGATAGTTACCTGTCTGCCAGGTCCTACTGCTGTGACCACAGAGGGAACAGCTGCACAGCAAGTACCTCCCTTTCATGTGAAATAAAAAACAATATGGGGACTTCCCTGGTAGTCCAGGGGTTGGGAGTCTGCCTGTCAACGCAGGGGATACAGGTTTGATCCCTGGTCCAGGAAGATTCCGCACACCACAAGGCAACTGTGCCGAGAGCCACCACGACTGAGCCTGCACTCTGGAACCCGAAAGCTGCAGCTACTGAAGCCCGCACACCCTATAGCCCACGATCCACAGCGAGAGAAGCCACCGCAAGGAAAAGGCCACGAACCGCAGAGAAGAGAGCAGCCTCCACTCGCTGCAACGAGAGAAAGCCTGCACGAAGTAGCAAAGGTCCAGTGCAGCCAAAAATAAATGACAGAATTGTTTAAAGCGAGAGCTATTGTTAAAACCAAAAACAAGCAAAGAGAGCAGATGGGATGTTACCTTTCACGTGCACAGAAGCTCTCTAAATAGGTAACTGTACGTACGCACAGATAGCGAAGGACTATGGCCACGCATGCGTGTGCCGTGCTAAACTGTTTCCACCGTGTCCAACTCTTGTGGCCCCGTGGACTGCAGGCTGCCAGGCTTCTCTGTCCATGGGATTCTCCAGACGAGAGCGCTGGAGTGGGCTGCCATGCCCTCCCCCAGGGGATCGCGCGACCCAGGGATGGAATCTGCATCTCTCAAGTCTCCTGCATTGGCAGCTGGGATGTTTACCACGAGCACCACCTGGGAAGCCCATATGTAGTCACACCACAAGCAATAGACACATATTTACATTTGTAGAGGGTCCTACCTGAGAAGTTTTTTAAGAATTCATACTTTGGGGGCACCACCTATGTTCCAGGGAGGGTGGTTCTGATGATAGCGAGAGCTATAGTCCTGAAAAATTACACTCTTGGTTACATTTCCAATTTCTATTCAAGTTTTCACTCGCCCAAAGCCTGACTTACTTTATCTAGTCACCTAATATCATTTGGTTTCTGGGTACTATAATAATGTTCATAGTGCCTGAACTAAACATGCTAGATTTTGCTTTTCCTCCATGGCTATCACATAGTGCAGAAATATGAGTTCTCCTTTATAATTCTTGGACGAGTTAAGTAGGTGGAAGTCTAGAGGTTACTGGAATTCATCACCTATTATGTTCATGTTAATAACGTGAATTAATGTGAATGTTCAGAGGATAACATTTTTAACTACAGACATTTCAACAACCCAGCAATCCAAGTCTCTGAAAAGAAAGACGGGGGGGATACTGTAACCTCAGACTAGTTTGCCAGATCCTAGATTGATTGAAGGAAGCAGGCTTAGGACAAATACAAGTAAGAACTGCATTAGCTGGTGCCCGATAAAGTAAGGGATCGATTACCTTCAAAGACAGTATCAGCTAAATATTTAATGGGTTCACAGATGGCAGATGGAAAAATGGTTTCCTAAAGGGCAGCCAGGGCAAAGCCTTAATCTGTCGAGACACAACTCATACAGACCACACCGGTGTTCACAGAAGGTCCCTCGTGGCTCCTACGGCCCCCTGTGTCCTCCCCGCCTGATTCACAGGCAACTGTGTCACCGAGGGCACAGTGCAGGGAGCCTACGGGGCTCTGGAGGGGAGTCTGGAGCCCAGCCCAGTGCTAGGACTTCTGAGCCCCTGGCCTTAGGAACATCGGTTACTCTTAAGCCTTAGTTTCTTCACCCACTCCATGGAGATAATTCTTCTGTCTCAGGGTTGAAAAACCTGGCTTAAAACTCAACATTCAAAACACTAAGATGGCATCTGGTCCAATCACTTCGATGGGAAATAGAAGGGGAAAATAATGGCAACAGTGGCAGATTTTATTTTCTTGGGCTCCAAAATCACTGTGGATGGTGACTGCAACCACGAAATTGAAAGACACTCTCTAGAAGAAAACCTATGACAGACCTAGGCAGTGTATTAAAAAGTAGGGGCATCACTTTGCCGACAAAGGTCCGTCTAGTCAAAGCCACGGTTTTTCCGGTGGTCACGTGCGGATGTGGGAGCTGGACCATAAAGAGGCTGAGCGCCGAAGAACTGATGCTTTGCAACTGCTGTGTTGGAGAAGACTCTTGAGAGTCCCTTGGATAGCAAGGAGATCCAACCAGTCAATCTTAAAGGAAGTCAGTTTTGGATATTGATTGGAAGGACTGATGCTGAAGCTGAAGCTCCAATACTTTGGCTACCTGATGCAAAAAGCTGACTTATTTTAAAAGACTCTGATGCTGGGAAAGAGTGAAGGTGGGAGGAGAAGGGGATGACAGAGGATGAGATAGTTGGATAGTATCACCGACTTAATGGACATGAGTTTGAGCAAACTCCGGGGATAATGAAGAACAGGAAAGCCTGGAGTGCTGCAGTCTATGGGGTCGCAATGAGTCAGACACAACTTGGTGACTGAACAAAGGCTGAAGTGAGCATTAGACAAGACAGCTTTAGCTAAGGTCCCAGTCCCACTCCTGGCGCCCACTGCGACCTACAGTGACAAGTCGCTCAGCTCCAGTCCTCGATGACTGCTCGTGATGTCCTGATCTACTGCACGCTGTCAGAGCAGAAGGGTAGCAGCAGCCCTGAGTTCTCTGCTTTCACGTGAAACACGCTCCAGGTTTATTTCAGCACGTTCAGTGACCATTATGCGAGAAGGAGGCAGTACTGAGCGCAGCTGGGACGAGGGGTTTGGCTTCACAAATCAGACGGTGTAAAGTCAGGCTGAAGCCTCCGTCATTCTCCGCCTGTAAATCTGGGTCCCTGCTACGAGACACTCGTTCCTGAGGAGAGGGGTTGAAATAAAATCTAGCTCACTTCACATAATAGAAATGACATTTATTCTATGTGAAAACAGCATCTAGGTGGATTCAAAGATGTGCTATATCATGCAGCACATCTCTGGAAACTTTGCTTTAAGGATTCTGAGGTCCAAAGGAAGGTACGGATAAATAGAAGCACACATGCAGATAATAATAAAGATGGCTCATTCACTGCATGTGGAGAAAAGTCTGCTGCCAGAGTAACTCGTGTGAAAGCTCCTAACGTGCTATCTGCCACACAGCAGGGGCTTGCTATATGTGAGTGCCCCTTCTCCTAGTGAAGGACTGAGCCCGCTGGCCATCTTGACCTCAAATCCAAGAATGTCTCTCTGAGAGCATCATTCCAATACAGCTTTTCAGACAGATACTAAAATCACCATTCACAAATAATCAGTTCAGCCAAACGACCCTTCTTTTCAATAGACCTAGATCAGTCACACTTTCAAAATGATCATATCCCACTGAATTGAAAAATTGTGGCAGAGAAATTTGATATAAGACATTAAAATAAAGATGATAGTAATAAAATAGAAACACAGGAGGGGAAAAGAGGTATACGGAAGCCTAATGTTTCAGCTAGCTCTCCAATCAGGAACCACAGCTCATTTATCTGAAACTATGAAAACAAAAGCCGGGCTTATATTTCTTTTCAGTTAGGTGAAGCTCTTTCAGTTCTAGATCCTCGTTCGGCTCCTCCAAACTAGTGAGAACCGGAAAGCACGTCTGAAGAGCTGGCTTCCTTTGTCCTGGGTGTATTGTTGCTAAATCATAGACAGGGGCTAGTCCCGCCTTCCTGATTCTCTTCCTCACCTGAGTCCCATGAGTGAGCCTGATTTCGAGCGATGCTCAGTGATCTTTCCATGGACCCGGGCAGCACAGGAGAAGGAGGCAGAGAGGAGGCCACAGATGGCTCTGACACAGCCACCAGTTAGTTGCAACCTCCCCCACAAGGGAGGCCCTATTCTCTGGTCCTGAAGAAAGGCAGGACCAGGAGACAGTCCCCCCTGCTCAGGAGTCCTCTCCCTGCTGTGTGGATGCTTTGGTTCCCTGTTGTTACCCTGAGGCTTGCCTTCTCCACGGAGGAAAGAGATGGGGGGCAGTGCTCCGTGTACACAGGCGGTGAAGCCCTTGACCTCTGTCCCCTTGGGCAGAGCTACCACAGTCACTGGGCGATCCCTCTCATAAATAACAGGGACTAGGTTACCTGCGGGAGAAGGGATTGCTTTCAGATAACTAGGATAATCTGGAAGCACCCCAATGAAGAAGATATGCAAACACTTAATTACTGATCAATAAACACAATCTAACTGATTATAGAGAAAGTCTTAGCTCTGTTACTCGAGTCCCTCATCTTAGGGCCTTTTAGATTCCAACGGTGAATATGCTGCGTGGATGGATCTCTTTCAAAGGGAAGGGGAGGCTGAAGTCCCTTTATGACCTTCTNTAACTGATTATAGAGAAAGTCTTAGCTCTGTTACTCGAGTCCCTCATCTTAGGGCCTTTTAGATTCCAATGGTGAATATGCTGCGTGGATGGATCTCTTTCAAAGGGAAGGGGAGGCTGAAGTCCCTTTATGATCTTCTCTTTCACACTTTGAAACACAGGCATTGGAACACAGGTCACTGCACTGGCCTTTAGCCCTAACAGACTTCATGATAAAGGAAGCCAGTGGCTTCCCATAAGATTGGCGGATGCTCTGTAACTTACCAAGACCAGGAGGCTGAAGTCCCTTTATGATCTTCTCTTTCACACTTTGAAACACAGGCATTGGAACACAGGTCACTGCACTGGCCTTTAGCCCTAACAGACTTCATGATAAAGGAAGCCAGTGGCTTCCCATAAGATTGGCGGATGCTCTGTAACTTACCAAGACCCAGAACGTTTGGCTTTTCTTGCTCTAAGATTGGGTTTATGGATTGTTATGTATTAGTACAAAGTGCTCTTCTCTGCATAGTAAGAGATCTTAATGGGGGAAAAGGATCTCTGCAACTCCAAAAATGACCCTGTACATATTATTTTGTGAAACTTAGCTCTTTTTTAAATGATTAAATAAAGTGAGAACTGGAGACTCAGGTATTCTAGAGGAAGATGCCCATCAGCATCCGTTTTTGCCGCACTTGTGGTTGCACTTGTGGTCCAGTGGTTAAGAATCCACTTGCCAGTGCAGGGGACACAGGTTCGGTTCCTGGTCCAGGAAGATTCCGCATGCTGCGAGGCAACTAAGCCCCTGTGCTCTAGAGCTTTTGCTCCGCAGCTAGAGGAGCCACCACCACAAGAGGCCCATGCGCCGCCTCCAGGGAGCAGCTGCCGCTCACTGCAACCACACCAAGTGCGCAGAGCAGCGAAGAACCAGGGCAGCGAAAGAAACCAACACAATTTTTAAAGAGATAAGGCCTTTGGCTCATTGTTAAAGCCTGAGGCTGCACGTTCATTCAGTTACTTCGCACACGCTGGGAGAGCTTTTGGCAGTTTGGAAAACGTACATGTGTTTAAACTTCTCTTAGGTCTCAGCAGGTGGAGCTAAGAGAGTGATTTCCCCCCCCCTATCAAAACGTAAGAGAAAGAGAAATTTTAATCACAGAAAATTTGTGATTCCCGGTTTGGGACCAATGACAGCAGTTCTTTCTTTAGTGAAACTTGCATCTCCATCTGTGAGTGAGGGAAAGTCGCTCACTTGTGTCTGACTCTTTGTGACCTCATGGACTATACAGTCCATGGAATTCTCCAGGCCAGAATACTGGAGTGGGTAGCCTTTCCCTTCTTGACGGGATCTTCCCAACCCAGGGATCAAACCCAGCTCTCCCACATTGCAGGCAGATTCTTTACCAGCTGAGCCACAAGGGAAGCCCCAGAATACTGGAGTGGGTAACCTATCCCTTCTCCAGTGGATCTTCCTAACCCAGGAATTGAACTGGGGTCCCCTGCCTTGCAGGTGGATTCTTTACCAGCTGAGCCACCAGGGAAGCCTTCCATCTACCTCCCTGTTTCTCAAGGAGCTCCATCCACAGCAGGCTTGCTGTTCTCTCTAAAGCCTGTCTCAGGGCCTCCAGGCAGACCAGTTCCCTCCCAGCCGAGGATAAGCTGCAGGAAATCTTTCTCATCTCTCCCCACCTGACCGAAAGCGAAGCCTCGGTCTGGACAACCAGGATGCGCGTTTTCTGAGAGAAATATTCTAAATGTTATTTAAACTATCAACAGAGCAATAGATGCTCATGGCTAAAGACAAAGAAATGGGGGGGGGATTTTTTTCAAGTGTGCATTTGCTTATCTCCTGGTGGAGCATTCATTTGAGAGGAGGCATTTGAACCAAGAAATGCCCTCATGAGTAAGGGGAGAGGGTGGACTTTGCCCCATCGGATGATGATACACACATTTCTGAAGAAGGAGAGAAAACAACCGGAGGTGATCCCAGCTATAGACTCTTCACAGAACATCAGGCCAAGCCAGGCAGAAACCTAACAGCAGGGACGCATCGTGTTCAATAAAAGATGCACTTCCCTGCCCATTTCACACACCTCCTCTCTTCATTGGCCCTACTCCTGCAGGAAAAATGACCATGGAATTCTGCCTTATGCCAATAAGAAGTCAAGCCAGACATACAGCTGTTTACCTAGAAGTATACCTAAAGCCTCTGAAATACTTCCAACACTCAAAAACTGTGAGGATGACAGGGATAAACAGGGGTTAATTAACAGAGCACAATTACTTTTCCTCTGTCCAACTCTTCCCATGAAATACGATTTACCTTGCTATTGTAATTCTCAAATTCAACTCAGTCGATCAAGAATCTGAGAAACCGTGTCACTGATCTTTCATTAAGAAGGCCTGGTAATTGTTCATGGAGACTTCTGTCTTTCCTGTATGCTCGGACTCAGCCACTGGGATAGCAAGGCGATGCCAAGTGGAAAACGAAGCCTTGCACGTGACCGTCACGGTTAGTAGTGAAGGATCCACCTGCCAGTGCAGATGTGGGTTAGATCCCTGGCTTGGGAGGACCACCTGGAGAGGGAAGGGTGACCCACCCCAGGACTCCTGCTGGGAAATCCCATGGTCAGAGGAGCCTGGCGGGCCACAGGCCATGGGGCTGCAGAGAGTCGGACACGACTGAGCAACTAACCGGAAGGAGGAGGATTAAAACAAAGAAGAACACTGACATTTAACGAAACTTTACGGCTATAATTCTTCTCTCTTAGAAGTGAAAGATTTATTCTGTGTATTTGGGTAAAGTAATAGCTTGATAAGTTGTATTTTTAAGCAAAACCATTATTATGTTTGGTTATTCTAGGTTGGATAAATGTCTCCAGGTAGAAAAATAACCAATTTAAGACCTATACTGAAATTTTATATTGGTAGACCACCTTACATCTTGAGATCATTTTTCATTCCTTATTCCATTTAATTCAATTAAAAAACTCAGTGCAGTGCTTCCCTAACCTGAATCTCTGATATGTCCAACTCAGATGTGATAAATGCCAAGATGAGCTTATAATTAGTAATAAGGTACTAAAATTTGCAAGATAAAAACGTACAGTAGAATATGCACCAGGCAAAAGTCATAAAAATGCCACTCTAAGGCGGTTGCATCTGGTATGTTTTCTTGTTAGGGAAGTTAAAAGTTGGAGCTGTGCCCAGGTGACAAGAATAATACATAGATAACAGGCACGCCCATAGTTTGGGTTTGGACAAAACCCATTTGCTGGATAAAATAGGAAAACAAGGATGCGAACTAGTGGCAAGACCTACCACATGGTTGGTATCTGTTTTGCTACTTTGAAATCTCCGTGACTGTTTATAGTAACTGCAGGCATTTCTAAACACGTACTCTTTCCCTGAAATTAAGCTAAGATTTTATACATGTAACATTAAGCAAATTCACTTATTTTGAAGTCAAGCAGAAGGCATACATATTTTAAAATCAGCGCATTCATTTTGAGCATATAGTCCTCGTGCTGTGTACATTATGTGCATTTTGAGTGTTTTATCTAATAAAAGATTTAAAGGCTTTAGGAAATACAGATGTGGCTGAGCCATATAAAGAGCTCTGAACTGAAGAAATGCAAATGACAAATTAGAGGCTGAACAGAAAGGAATTTTCATCAGAAATTAGACTCTTCCAAAGATAAAGATGGTTGAAGACAAACAAGTGCAATTGGACAGGAGGACCAATTAAACAAAAATACTGACTATGAATAAGCAAGGAGCTAAAATTAGCATGGAAGAGAAACTGAGCATAGAGTGTACCGTGAACAGACAGATGTCAAATGCCTAAGCATATCTTAGGTGAGTAACTACGATGACCTGGGAGAAAGGTGTATGTTTCATTCGAAGCATCCATTACATTTAAAGATGCATGAGTACCACGGGGTTATCTGAGTCTTGGTTACCTGTGCAGGGTGGTCTGTGCTGTCTGGACCTCTGCGTGCATGGTCTCCTATAAAATCAATGTGTGGTCCTACCCTCACCTGCGGGTGGTGTGCAAATCTAATCAGCCTCACGTGGATTTTCTGGAGGACAAACAGTGATTTCTGATGTCACCCTTCTGTCCCCCACTATGAAGCAACAGCCCAATGATCAGGCCACAGCAACCCCCCAGTTAATGCTGCCCTTCTACTTGAGAAAATGATGCTTACAGATCAAACAGATGGACTTTTATCAACTTGATAATAAGACAATGAATATAAGTCACTGAATATATGACTCACTATTAAAGATATTAAACAGAAAAATATCAAGGTTACTCTTTACCTCTACTAGCTATATAAGAAAATATGTCCAAATTTAATTTGATTTAGGGCAATATGAATTTCTATGTCTTAAAACTAGTGGGAAAGTCTAAAGACTCTCCTTATATGGAAAAATCCAAAAACAAAAGTAAAAAGATGAGTAAAATAATCTCATAAATTCCTTTATTGGTTTAAAATTTTATTTTTTACGGTTAAAATGGCTGTGGCTTATGAACTCTAATTTTATAGTTCTGCTATACCAGGCGTGTTGTACAGTAACACTCAACCAGAATAATTTTCAGACATGAGAGGCTACTTCATATACATTCTGGGGGGGAAATAAACCAGAATATTACAGGTAGTAAACTTTGGGAGTAACTACTAAACCTCCCAGAAGTTAAAAAAAATCCCTCAACTTCCAGCCTGATGTTTGTTCACACAACTTGATATAATTGTCCAGAATTTAGTTCTAAAGGTAATTCAGTTTGCGTAATTGAAACAAAGCATTACCCCAAAGGCAGAAAATGTCCCATCCTTGGCAATATGGTTGAACTGACTTCATTTCCTCTGGGTTATCACAATAGCCAGACAGTGGAGACAACCTACATATTCATGGACAAGTGAATGAATATAAACAAGTGTGCTGCACACACACAAGGGATGCTATTCGCCCATAAACAGGAAACCCCCTGACACGCTGCACAGCATGGAGTAACCTTGAGGACATGATGCTGAGTGGCATGAGCCAGTCTCAAAAAGACAAACACTGCGTGAGTCCACCAACATGAAGGAATTAGGGAAGTCGGAGAGAGAGACAGAGAGAGGAGAATGGTGGCTTGGGAAGGGTGACGTGGGACCTTACTTTTCAAAGGCAAGATGGAAAGTTTCAGAACTCTGCTGTGTAACACTGTGCTGACCGTGGCCGATAGGGCATCACACAGGCAACCGTTTGTTCAGAGTAGGTCTCACGCTAGGTGTTATTTGGCACAATCATCAAATTCACCCAGTAGGTGGACAGAATTCAATAAAAATCAACTCTAACTTCTGGGAAAAAAAATGCATGAGGTAAGCCACTAAATTTATGGTAGTTTGTTAGGCAGCAAGACTTACAAATGACTAACTTCTCCAGGAATTCAGGCAAATTTAGGGAAAAGTTCTTGGCATAGAGATTTTAATTTGAAGTTTTCAAACAGTTGGTTCTTTCACCTGATGTTTCATAAATCACAGAGAACTGAATACACCTCCCAAGCAAATGATAAAATGATGAGAGGGACTTGAAAGGCTAAAGTAATCCCACTACTTAAATTATCGATGGAGATAAACACATTTCATAGTTTCACTAAACGGTCACAAAAGTCTTCCCTATTTCCTCTGCCCCAATGATGCACAGAACACGGTGATGTCTGAACACTGATGTCACCAGTGTCATTTTCCTTTTAGAGCAGTCGTTTCAAGTAAACCCAAGCTTGCAAACAGACTTTTCATAGAAAAAAAATTTTTTTTCTTGTACAATGCAATGTAATTTTGGGAAACACAGATAAAAAGTATTCATGAATCACCCGGAGACTCACCATCCAATGCAAGCCTTGGCTTTCTTGTTATGGTGTGTCATTTGGCTCTCATTCCCCATAAAAAGAACTAAAATGCATATGTATCTATCTAGAAAAGAATGGTACCAGTGAATCTATTTGCAGGACAGGAAGAGACGCAACATAGAGAACAGACTTGGGACACAGTCTGGGAAGGAGAGCCTGGGACAAACTGAGAGAGCAGCGTTGCCATATATGCAGCACCTGTGTAAACAGCCAGCCAGCCAGAAGCTGCTGTGTGGGCACTGGGAGCTCAGCCTGGGGCTCTGTGCCAGCCTAGAGGGCTGAGGTTGGGTAGGGGTGGGGAGAAGTCTAGAGGGAGGGGACTTATGTAGACTTGTGGCTGATTCACCCTGGCGTATGGCAGAAACCAACACATTGGAAAGCTATTATCCTCCAATCAAAAATAAATTTGTAAAACATTTTTTTTAAGAATTAAAAGATAATTGTAGTTCTCAAAAATATTTAAAAAGAATTAAAAATTAAACAAAAGGAATTAAAAAATAACTATCCTGAAAAGTGAGATAATAAAAATCTATCATGTACCTCCTCTTTAAAAAATTTTTCCTTTTGCAAAAAAAAAAAAAAATTCTGGCTCAATAAATATTTCTTGACCATCTGCTTTGGAAATGTAAGATAACACATCCTTCCCTGGGATGATGGGAATAAAACGATGCATCTGTTCACCATTGTTCACTCATTCGATTCATCCGTTCATTGATTCATTCATTCACTATTTACTGAGGTCTAATGTGTGGAAAGTGTGTGGGGAACATCCAGAGAAAGACAGAATCCTACTGGTCTGAGAACTCAGTCTGATGCCAACACTGATACTCAAATGAACGATTACCAGAGGGAAAGGGGTGTTGAATTGTACAGACTTCCGCTGACATCTGGCCACTCCTGTTTGTAGCTTATAACCTTGGCAAGTGCCTCTTTTTGCACCTTTATTTATTTGTTGAATTCAGACCATCTACCTCTCTGAGATGAGAATACCAGACCACCTAACCTGCCTCTTGAGAAATCTGTATGCAGGTCAGGAAGCAACAGTTAGAACTGGACATGGAAAAACAGACTGGTTCCAAATAGGAAAAGGAGTACGTCAAGGCTGTATATTGTCTCCCTGCTTATTTAACTTATATGCAGAGTACATCATGAGAAACGCTGGACTGGAAGAAACGCAAGCTGTAATCAAGATTGCCGGGAGAAATATCAATAACCTCAGATATGCTGATGACACCACCCTGATAGCAGAAAGTGAGGAGGAGCTAAAAAGCCTCTTGATGAAAGTGAAGGAGGAGAGCGAA
>SJYX01019452.1:26150-41076 GCA_006410675.1 Oreotragus oreotragus
TCAATGTATGGCAAAACCAATACAATATTGTAAAGTAATTAACCTCCAATTAAAATAAATAATAAAAAAATCTGGGTGCTCATCCACATAAATATGTCACAGGATGCAAATGTCTACGGTCAATCTTGTCAAGTATCTAGACGGATAATTTTGTAAGTTGACTATTAAAGATGGAAGTTGACTATTAAAGACGGAAGTTGACTATTAAAGACGGAAGTTGACTATTAACAAAGAAGAAACATGTAAGGAAAACTGTAGGAAACTGGTGTGTAACTGTCAGCTGAGAAGGTCTGGGTTGAGGTAAAGTGCCTGCTGGAAATCAGGTGACCTTGATGGCCCAGGACCTCTGTGTGAACTCATCTGACCTCACCGTGTCTGGATTTTTTCAGTTGTAAATAAACGAGGTACCTTATTCAGTTCAGTTCAGTTCAGTCGCTCAGTCGTGTCCGACTCTCTGTGACCCCATGAATCGCATCACGTCAGGCCTTCCTGTCCATCACCATCTCCCGGAGTTCACTCAGACTCACGTCCATCGAGTCCGTGATGCCATCCAGCCATCTCATCCTCGGTCATCCCCTTCTCCTCCTGCCCCCAATCCCTCCCAGCATCAGAGTCTTTTCCAATGAGTCAACTCTCCTCATGAGGTGGCCAAAGTACTGGAGTTTCAGCTTTAGCATCATTCCTTTCAAAGAAATCCCAGGGTTGATCTCCTTCAGAATGGACTGGTACCTTATTAAGTTTCTTTTACTTGTAAAGTGTACAGCTTTTATTTGAATCACAAAAATTAAAGAGGCATAATAGCTGTTCTATGGCTTCCCGGGTGGTGCTAGTGGTAAAGAACCCACCTGCCAGTGCAGGAGCTTTAAGAGGCAGGGATTTGATCTCTGGGTTCGGAAGATTCCCCTGGAGGAGGAAATGGCAACCCACTCCAGTATTCTTGCCTGGAGAATCCCATGGGCAGAAGAGCCTGTCAGGCTACAGTCCATGGGGGTCGCAGAGACACGACTGAAATGACTTAGCGTGCATGCACGCAATAGCTGTTCTGTAACTGAACTAGCCTGGGAGAAAGTCTACACCAGTTCTTTCAAGTCCTTTCAAAATCAACATTCCCTTCCACCATTTTTCAAACTACTGTGTTTGAAAGATGTTTGTCTGCCAAAGAAATGGTAAGTAATTTTCTCTAGCTCTCTTTCCCTCTTCTTTTTTCCTTTCTTCTTCTCATTTTCTAAGTCAAAGACACATGTTACTGTTAATGAGGATTCAGGTCAGCCTGAGTTAACTGCTGTTATCAGACTGAGTTGATGCAATTTCTGCCCAAAAGCAACTTGACATTTCAGTTAAACTGTGCAGGCTTCTCAAAGGAAACTGTACACTTTCCTTTGGAAAGTGAAGGTGTGAAGTGTTAGCTGCTCAGCCGTGTCCAGATCTTTGCAACCCCATGAACTGTAGCTGATCAGGCTCCCCTGTCCATGAAATTCTCTGGGCAAGAATACTGGAGTGGGTTGCCATTTCCTTTTCCAGGGGGTCTTCCCAACCCCATGGACCTCCTGCATTTCAGGCAGATTCTTTACTGTCTGAGCCACCAGGGAAGACTCACTTTCCTTTACACCCTTTTGAAATATGAAAGGTGGACCTGGATGCCCAGGGTTGTCCTGTGGGGCCCAGAACTGGGAAGGTTCCTCTGTTCTCTGCTCCTTGTGCCACAGGGCGCTCGCGCTGCTGGTGGTTCCGCTCTGTGCCAGCCCTGTCTTTTCAGGTGAGGCCCTTCTCCTTCCCTTGTGCACACGGCTCATCACCGGTACCTGCCCAACCTCAGTGTCCTTTGATCTGCAGGCCTCTCTGGTGGTTTACCCTGGAAAGTCTCTCTAATCACCAGGTCCACACAGAGAACCACCCAGCCAGCTGCTGTTCCTGCAGGGGGCCTGGATCAGCCCCAGCTTCTCCAGTGGGGCTTCTGAACAGGCTGTTCATAGTATGAACGGGCACTTTAGAAACTGGATGTGGTAGCTGAATCAAGGTCAGGCTTTACGACTGTAATACATGACTGATGCTCAAGTAGGCAACTTTACTGTGAGACAACGTGGGGACAGTCAGAGGGCCTGAGCTTCACAGAGGGCTAAACATAAAGGATCACCTCAAGACCTCTGACCTGCTGATCATTAAAGAAGTGTAATAACTTTCGATGCAACTGAGAGGAAAGCCTATCAATAAAACAGCTGATAGTCCTGTATGATCAAGAAACAGACAAGGCAGACTGCATTCTGATCTCTGGGAAAAAGGTAGAGCTTACATCTGCAAAAAAAAAAAAATTACCTATGTCAACTGAGGTGATAGTTCAGGGGCTCTAAAATACAGATAAGCCTAGCTTAAGAATAACCGGATAAATTTACACAGTTGATGACTACCCTGTAAGTCCAGAATTTACCCAAGTACATTTGCTCACGGGTCTATAGCCATGTGCTTTCACTCTTAATTTAGCCAATTCTCCAGGTCCATGCTTGATTCCTGACTTCTGACATTATCCTTGAGATCACTCCTAAGACTGTCTACTCCGAGAAGCTTAAAACCATCTGTCAGATCATTAGACGATTTCTCCAACGGCCTGTATGCATGTAAGGGTAATTCAAGGGATTTATCGGGTGGTCATGACATCTAATTGTTTCTCTGAGGACCCGATTAAAAACCTTTGCAAGTGAAGTCTGGCACAGAAGCCATCTCCAGAGGTAACAAGAAGTTTGCGATGAAAAATATCAGAGACGCAGAAAGCAGACTGAAGGGAGGTGCCCCAAAGGCTGAAGGTGGATTCTCAGGAGGACAAGCCAGCAGGGACGAAAGCATGACGGCAGGGCCCGTGTGGCCGGCACGCCACTGCCAGGGCCTCCTGTCTTTCCAGAGCTACTGTCCTGGGCTCTTCACCTCAGAGACAGCAAGACCCCCACCTGGGAGGGTTGCTCATTCCACATCAGCACCGAGCCAGAAGCTCACAGCCGGAGCCGTCAGAACCACCGTGATGGGGAGAATGCTCTGGGGAGCTCTTGCTGTGGAGCACACAGTGGGGTTTGTTTAATTCGACCTCTTTGTCTTGGGAAGAACAGGACTTACACCATCCCGAGTTAATAACTCTCCCCTAAATAGGGGCTTCCCAGGTGTCACTAGGGCTAAAGAACCCACCTGCCAAGGCAGGAGATGTAAGAGACTCGGGTTCCATCCCTGGTTTGGGATGATCCCCCGGAGGAGGGCATGGCACCCTGCTCCAGTATCCCTACCTGGAGAATCCCATGGTCACAGGAGCCTGGGGGTCTACAGTCTGTATTGCTGCGGAGAGTAGTACACGAATGAAGTGACTTAGCACACACGCGTCCCCTCAATAGTTCCCGTTTCACCTTCTCTAGTGTTCTGGATGAGCTGTGTTTAAAACATTATTTCAGCAATCTCCATGTGTGCCCTT
This sequence comes from Oreotragus oreotragus, assembly GCA_006410675.1. Classification (NCBI taxonomy): domain Eukaryota; kingdom Metazoa; phylum Chordata; class Mammalia; order Artiodactyla; family Bovidae; genus Oreotragus; species Oreotragus oreotragus. The sequence goes on from SJYX01019452.1 coordinate 29,599, forward strand.
TAACTACCCCCAAGACCTTGGAAGCAAGAAGCAGAGGTGTCCCTCAGCAAAGTCCTCACAGGTTCTAGGAGAGTTCCAAGCTCCCAGGGCCCCTGGCTATCTGCTTGTGACCCACTCTCTTCACTTTTCTGATGATAAACCCGAAACTCCAAGCGGTAAAGCAAGGTGGTCTCTGGAGCTCGAGGAGGCGCCCTCACCGGTCGGCCCACTTCCTTCCGGCCCTGCCCGCAGAGGCCAGGCCATCCGCGGCGTTTTGTAGAGGAAGAGGCAGGGTGCGCATGCGGCTCAAGATCGCGGCCAGATCGCAGCTCTTGTCTCACGACCAGGAGCACCGTCTTAAGGTCTGGGGCTTGCGGGAGGAGAGTCTGGGGTCTGCAATCAGCTCTGCTTCTGAGACTTCCCCGCTGCTCGGCGCCTCTGGGCGCGCCAGCAGCATCTGCAGGACGGAGCGCCGACTGTGGCCCAGAGCCTGGTGGGGACAGCGCTCCGCGTGGAAGGCAGGTTCACACACGCGGAGTCCGGTCTCTTCACCGTCTTCCTTCCCTCTCGAGGCCAACCGTGGTGTTGCGCATGCATGAGTGAGTGCACCCAACAACGCCATGCGGACCAGACAATTCTGGCAGCGATTCTACCACTGAGAAGTTCGGTGTGACCAAAGTTCCGTTGGGTCAGAAACAAACTTCCCGCCGCAGGTAGGCCCCCAGGAAAGGAATATCACACTGGCGTGCGCACATTTCTTACTGCGCTCTCTCTGCTCTCAACAGGCGGTCACCAAACTGTTGTACAGAGCCCTCTGGTTCGCTCATGACCTTGGAGGCCTCTGACAGCAGAGAACACGGAGGGGCCCTGGGAAGCCTGCTTGCACTCTCCGGCAGGTCTCCTCCGGTTCGGGTAGCTTCTGTTTCACAGTTCATGGGAAAACACTACATGATGGGTCTCGTTGATTTGTATGTAGGCGTGCGCTTTTTAAAAAATTACTTTAAAACCACTTGATAACTTGGCTAATTTTATTATTCTTTTTTGTTTGTTTGTTTACAAATTGGGTGTGATAAGCCTTCAACTTTGATACTCACAAGTCATTTTGTATCCGAAACTTTCAGATCTCCATGCTAAAGTTTCCAAACAACCATACCGGGGGCAAGGATAGGAATGGTGGGTTAAAAAAAAAATGCCTTCCCTGGATTGAACCACAATCCAAATTACCACAAAAATTAAAAAAAAAACAACAGTGAGAGGTAATAGTAGATACAGGACAGAGAAGCAACAGGCCAATTTCTACAATTAGAAAACTACCACTTATTAAGTAGCTATTTCTAGCTCTGCATACCTTATTTCTAGCTTTCATTAGGGAATACATTATTGAATTAGGAATAATATTAACATTCCTGACATTAGGAAAGATGACCAAGAGGATGATTTACCTGGCCTGCCCACAAAGCAAAGATTCCCCAAACAGTGTTTAGTCCTGGTATTTCTGTCTCCAAAGTCCCTGGCCTTCCCATTACCATCCTCATGCCATCCCAGCTTCAAAAATGCCATATGGACAGGTGTGTTTCATAAAGTTTGTCAAGTGACTAAACGAAATATGATTCTGAAAAATGTACCTTCCACTGGTGATTTTAGCTCAGGTTTTAACAAAAGCCATGAAATTAAAAGACGCTTACTCCTTGGAAGGAAAGTTATGACCAACCTAGATAGCATATTCAAAAGCAGAGACATTACTTTGCCAACTAATCCGTCTAGTCAAGGCTATGGTTTTTCCTGTGGTCATGTATGGATGTGAGAGTTGGACCGTGAAGAAGGCTAAGTGCCAAAGAACTGATGCTTTTGAACTGTGGCGTTGGAGAAGACTCTTGAGAGTCCTTGGACTGCAAGGAGATCCTACCAGTCCATTCTGAAGGAGATCAACCCTGGGATTTCTTTGGAAGGACTGATGCTAAAGCTGAAACTCCAGTACTTTGGCCACCTCATGCGAAGAGTTGACTCACTGGAGAAGACTCTGATGCTGGGAAGGATTGGAGGCAGGAAGAGAAGGGGACGACAGAGGATGAGATGGCTGGATGGAATCACTGACTCGATGGACGTGAGTCTGAGTGAACTCTGGGAGTTGGTGATGGACAGGGAGGCCTGGTGTGCTGTGATTCATGGGGTTGCAAAGAGTCGGACATGACTGAGTGACTGAACTGAACTGAAGCCAATGGCTGCTGGGGTACAGCTCTGGTGGATCCAGGGTGATTCGAAGGTGGGGACGGAATCGGTGTCCTAGGAAATAATTAATTACAGATAGAGAAGGATTAGAAAATTAGCAGAGAAAAGAGGCCGAATAACTTGGTTTGCATGGAATACCAATCACCACCTACGCAGGCCGCAGGCGTCTTCCCGTTCTCCCGAAGGAGAGGAGGCACTGAGGCATTTGAAATCACCCTTACAATCACAAGGAGGGTGGTGATGGCAGAAGGAGCCCCCATTTGGCAAGAGTTCACCATGTGCCAGGCACCGCTCTAAGCACTCATCCTGTCTCTATGAGCTCCAATAATAGATGTGAGTATTGTGCCCACTTGACAGGTGAGACAATTGAGGCCCAGAATGGCTGAGGAAGGTGCCTAGTTTCGCGCAGCAGTGGAATGGTAGTTGCATGACATTTGGACATAGGAGTATTGGAATGTAGCTAGTCTGACTCCAGAGCTCAGATTTTAGTAGTGAGCTCTGATTTGAAAGCATAGAGAACCATGAAAAATATATTATTCATAATATAGAAGTTACATGAGCCCTGATTCTCCCCTGAAAAGAACTGATCATTTGATCTGGGAGACATAAAGCAATGAAATGATTTTGTGTAGGACTGAGGTTGAGAGAGGACACCCTCAGTGCGGACTTCATCTGAAGTCAGGACAGACTTCATGGAGGAGGTTGGGCTTCCCAGAGTCCTGGAAAAATACATGGTTCCGAGCTAGGATGGAAGTATTTCCTAACAGGGGAACCCAATAGCACCCCTGTTGAATACCAATTTACCCTAAATAGGAGGATTTATTTTTGAGCTCTCAGTTTTGTTCCACTGATCTGTATGTCTGTCTTTATGCGACCACCATATTGGCTAGATCACCATAGCTGGTATTAAGTTCTGAAGTTAGAGTCTTCAAGTCCTCTGACTTTTTTCATCATTTTCAAGTGTGTTTCAGATATTCTGGATTATTAGGTGAAATTTAGGATCAGCTTGTCAATTTTTTTACATTTTTGCAAAATAAAGCCACCTTGGATTTTGAAAAGGGAAAAAATAAGAAAAACTTCTCTCTTGAAGATCATAAAAACTGTTTACTCAAAGTTTATGTTTTGATACATTGACTAGATATCCTCTTTCAAGGCCTTAGTTTTGAAGTAGTAGACTTAAATCCTCAATGTAAGAGCAATCTACCTTTCCTTTCCACAAATCATGCCCATAAAAACACCAAAAACAAACATCCATTGTATACATCCATGGATATAGAAATATGGGACAAATAAAGCAAGAGTCTAAGAGCAGAACTGCCAGTAAAATGAAAATAGAGAGAAACCATGGGAGAAACACAGGTTTAGATCTTGGATAGGGCAAATCTTGACTTTAGTAATCCAGACTGCAGTGAAAATAGCTTACAGGGAATACTCCACTCAAAAGTGTGACATGGAGACAGATTCTGCAATGTCATGGACTTTCTAGGTAAGAGGGGAAGATCTTGCGAGAGGGCTGGCCAGGGAAGACTGCAGGTGGGTTCAGGGATGAGCTGACGTCCGCTGTCTCCGTATAAGCCTGATGGTAAGAACAAGTGAGGGTTATTTTCCAGTCAATTAGACATAAAGCATGATTGCTGCAGCCTGATATGTATTCAATTAGGATCGCAATACGATTGTGCTGAGGGCAGGCATTCTGTAAATTCTCCCTGTCTGTGCCTGACAGCAAGGCTGAACCAGAACCCCTTCTCTGGCCACAAGCTGAGAATCAGGATCACTTCCCTCTTCTGGGAAGGACCAGAGGTCTTCATCATAAGGTCCCTGACCTGCCAAAGGAAAGGCATTCTGGGGCTGGAATGCACACAGAGAAACCTGTGCTCTCCAAGAACCTACCAAGATCCTTGGAAGGAAAGCTATGATAAACCTAGACCGTGCCTTCAGAAGCAGAGACATCACTTTGCCGGCAGAGGTCTGTCTAGTCAAAACTATGGTTCTTCCGGTGGTCACGTACGGATGTGAGAGGAGGAACGTAAAGAAGGCTGGGCACTGAAGAACTGATGCTTTTGAACTGAGGTGTTGGAGAAGGCTCTTGAGAGTCCCTTGGACTGCAAGGATATCAAAACAGTCCATCCTAAAGGAAATCTGTCCTGGGTATTCATTAGAGGAAATGATGCTGAATCTGAAGCTCAACTCCTTTGGCCACCTGATATGAAGAGCTGACTCACTGGAAAAAACCCTGGTGCTGGGAAAGATTGAAGGCAGGACGAGAAGTGGATGACAGAGGATGAGATGGTTGGATGGCACCAGTGACTCAATGGACAAGAGTTTGTGCAAACTCTGGGAGATGGTGGAGGATGGAGGAGCCTGGCGTGCTGCAGTCCACGGGCTCGCAAGGAGTCAGACATGACTCAGCGACTGAACAACAGCAAGATCCAGGCACGTGTCCTTGTTTGTCACAATTCTCTCTGTGAACTAGGTATTGCTGTCCTGATTTTACTGATGAAATAGGCTGAAATAGGGGACTGAGAGGCCAAGTCATTTTCTAAAGTGGTGCCAAGACTCAAAAATGAGTCTCTTTGCCAGTAAAATCCAGGACATTTTCACTATGTCATACCGTAGTCTTCTGTGTGCGCTGACAGCTTTGGGAGGGCTTCTCCTAGAGCAGAGCTGATAATACACCACTGAACCCTCCTGTGAGACCTGGTCATGGGGCAGAAAGAGACGCTTGCTTGCACAAGCAGGTCCTTGCCCCTAACTAGGTGGTAACTGGCTGGGTCTACGTCCAGCTCCTCCCTCAGCTTAAAGCTCAAACACACATAGGGAGAAAGACAAGGAGAAAGGCAGGGAGATTGGGGATGGAGGGAAATCAACTCAGTGAGCCAGTAAGTGGTAACTGGGTGGGGAAGGGGGGTAAAAGGAATTCATACCTGTGTGTGTATGTGTATGTGCGTATACTATTAAAGTTGATATAAGTGACTGCCTTGACAAAGATCTCATCCATAAATATACTCATAACTCTAGTCCTCAAACTTTATGCTCAGTAATTCACTTGTCATATTGTAGAAGCATTTTTCAGTTGATTTGGACGCACTCATCAAATACCGACTAAGGGCTTTCTAGAAAGTGCTGGCAGAATAAGCACCTTTTGAGTCCATTTACTGAGCATGTGCTATGTTCTGGACTCTGAAGATTCAAATGTAAAAAATAAGGTCCATGTCCTCTTTGCAAACGCTGCTTGGAACAGACAAGGAAAAGAAGAAACTGTCGTCAATTCCTGGTCCCCTCTTTTGAGATTTTCATAAGAGATGATGAAAGCTACGACCACTTTAGATGTCTACCTGCTCACCTAGAGAGGAGCTGAACAGAAATCATCCTGATTTCACGTAAAGAAAATGTCATTGAAGTGATATGAGATTCTTTTTTCTCATCAGGGTATTGATTGCTGGTGGGGTGGGGGGAATTGCAGAGAGAGAGGAGAGAGAAGGTGATGGGGGTGGAGGGAATGTCTTTGTACCAAGTTGATGCATGAAGTGTCACAGTGTATGAAGCTGCTGCGATTCTGTAGTGCTGCCAAAAATTAATGGAGACAATTAACTGCAGAAAACACGTGGGCACGATATTAGCAGCACATAATCCTTTCTAGTTAAGAGGTCCTTACTGGATTACTGTGGAAAAGCTCTGGAGTTCTAATTACCTGTGGAAGTCCCACTAGGTTACTGCAAAACATGGTAATTAGACGGTTGTAATCTAAGGTGTTCACAGGGGACTGAGGGTTCGCTCTAAGTACTGTGGTGTTTTCATGGCTATTTACTGAGCAGAGTACCGGAATTTAATGGAATTTGGTGGAATTCTCCAATGGCTCTTGTGTGCATGTAGTTAACAAAAACGTGACTTCATATGAGTTCCCTGGGTTTTTGTGGAAGGGCTGAAGATTAATCCTTAGCTAATATATGGAAAGCATATAACCTCGGTGAGGAGGGTTATGTGGATTTCTTTGGGGGATTTATTGCTCTCATCTTCAGGAGGCATTTTATTCGGGGGTATTACCCAGCTTTGAGATCACGATGTTGCTAGGAAGAATGCAGCTTTAGAAAGGGAAATGCACACAAAAGCACACAGCTTCTCTCAAACCTGGGCTGACATGCCTGTGGGCCAGTCTTCTTTTACAGCAGACCTGGAGCATCATGACACATGATTTCCTCAGTTTTGAGGAAGCACCTACCACCCATGCGTGCATGGAGAGAGACACTGTATGTGTTTCAGTGATAGGCACCATCTATTTACTCCAAAATGTTGGTGAATATAAAAATGTATCAAGAATGGAGTGGGAGTCTGGAATTAGCAGATGTAAACTATTACACACAGGATGGATAAACAATAAGGTCCTACAGTACAGCACAGGAAACTAGATTCTGTGTTCTGTCATAAACAATAATAGAAAAGAATATAAAAATAATATATATACATATGCATAACTGAGTCACTTTGCTGGACAGCAGAAACCAACATTGTAAATCAGCTATGCTTCAATAAAAAATAAATTTAAAAAACATGTATGAGTTGAGTGACGGAGACAAGTCTTTCTCTTCTTTACTTTTTGCCAACCCCGAATCACCCTCTCGCGTTTCCCGGTCTGTGTATTACATTTGTGTACATAAAAATGAAACCCCGACGATAAACTTTCCTATGCTCCCAGAATACAGAACATAAAAGTAATCCAAAGAAAAGACTGGCATAACATGCTTATCCAGGCTCTGATCGGAGCTCAGGAAAGCAGCTCGCCTTTCTCAAGGGCTGGGTGTGCTGTCCTGGCCCGTGATCAGGAGCAGTGCCCGGCCACCGGGAAGGCATGTGGTGTCTCGGGCCAGCTGGGCACGTGCTCGAGCGTTTGAAGGCAGCGTTAATTAAGAGCCTGTTCTCTTCCACCGTTCATTCAAGGCAAAGACGTAAGGAGGCAGCCAAGGGTGCAGAGCACTGGATGCGGCTGCTGGCTGGAGGCCCTCCCTTCGGTGATAAGCCCCATCTGCTTCAGCCGCTTGCATGCGTGCTCAAGTCACTTCAGTTGTGTCCGACTCTCTGCGACCCCATGGGCTGTAGCCCGCCAGGCTCCTCTGTCCACAGGATTCTCCAGGCCAGAATACTGCAGTGAGTTGCCATTTCCTTCAGGGGATCCTTCCGACCCAGGTATCCTACACCGGCAAGCAGATTCTTTACCCTTGGGAAGCCTCTTTACCCCCTGGGAAGCCTCTGCTTTGGCTCCTGTAGCCGGAAGCCTCCTCTCTAACCTGCAAGCAGAGGAGAGGGCACAGCTGTTCTGCTGAAGGACTTTTAGACACAAGTTGGCAGTGCAAGTGGCCTTCCTGTCCCAGGGAACTGCTACCACGTGAGACAAGACGGACAGAAAACATGAAACCAACAAGCAACAGGCAGCCGGGAAACCCATCCACTGTGCAGAGAGATCTGGCAGAACTGAGAAGATTTGTGCAGAGAGACTTGGCAGGACCGAGGGGAGAGGGCAACTCTTCCCAGCGAAACAGGAGCTGCTGGGCCCTGAACTCTGATTGCATCCTATTAACCCAGCAGGGCCTACCTGCTGGTGGTAACTGCACCTCCAGCCCCAAGAGGCACAGCTCATCTCTGACCACTGTGAAACCCGGGAGGCCAGGCGCTGTGCCAGTCTGTTAACCACACAGCGACAAGCAAGGAGCCATGCATATATATAACATGGGCATACCCATGTACATGCAGTGTCCTACTTACATATAAATACGTAACAAGACATCATTTGTATGTGTTAAGTTATACCTCATTTTACCTGTTTCCAGGAGGAAGGACAGTAATTACTTGCAGGATGGGTTTCTAAGAAGAGGTGATTCCTGGTGTACCCTAACGCATTAAAGCGCTCTCCATGTCTTTGACTCCAGCAATGTAAGTTTTATCCAGGACCTGTGGTTATGCTGCCTTCCTTCATCTGTACCTCTTATCATCCCAAGGGAACAAGATAAAAACACAATCCCTTCCTTGTAGTGCTCTGGAATATTCTAGATCCTTCTGAGGAGCCGGTGCAGAGGACGAGTGGGACGTTTGTGGAAAGCAGGGTTGAGTTTTTTCTGTAACCCATTGGTCTCTGGGCTGATGCTCTTCAGATGCTGTCTCTGGGGAGCCTCCCACTATGAACAACTCAGGTGATGGGGTCTATAAATCCTCATCTTCTCCCCTCTTCACCATCCCTTCACTCCCTGCCATTTCCATGGGGTCACACAGAGTCGGACACGACTGAGGTGACTTAGCAGCAGCAGCAGCAAAGCAGTTTGAGTAGGAAAGGCCTGGAGCACACACTGTGCAGCAGAGTGTTAGGAGGCAGAGTTGGAGCCCAGCATCGTGGGCTGAGCTGGTGGCAATACTCAGCCACTCGGTGGCCACTGTCAAGACGCCTTTGCCTCTTTGGGTTGGTGTCTTCACCTCTTTAAGGGGCGTGGTCATTCCTGCTTCAAGGAGAGGTGTTGAGGGTAGAGTCAAATGAGCTGGCGTGAACTGGGTACTTCAGAGCCAGAGGGGGCACACTGAAGAGCCCTTGGGGACGGCTGTCCCCCTTCCTGCAGTAAAGGCGAGTGAAGAAGTCGTCCTGCTTAGCCCTCACCGCGTCTGCACAGCTGGGGTCTTTACAGGTTCCTTACCCCAGTAGGCAATTCAAACGGCATCTGCAACTCCAATATCTAGTGTGGAAAGAAGCAAAATTGTTGTGGGGGCTGGGGAGGCAACCTGACTTTTGAACCCTCTTCTCAAACTCTCTAAGCTGCCCCTGTGTGGCTCTGTGGGACCCCCAGGCTCTGGGCCAACAGTTTTTGTTCATTTGTTTGTTTTTAAGATTCTTTGATGTGGATCATTTTTTAAGTCTTGATTGACTTTGTTACAACATTGCTTGTTTTATGTTTTGGTCTTCTGGCCGAGAGGCATGTGGGGTCTTAGCTCCCCTACGAGGGATTGAACCTGCACCCCTTGCATTGGAAGGCACAGTCTTAACCACTGGGCCTCCAGGGGAGTCCCCAGGCCCACGCTTTGAAAACCACTGCTGGGCAGTGAGAGGAGAGATGACTTGGGCTCAGCTCTGGACCCCGCATGGACAGGAGTCAGGAGGTCGAGAAGGCAGAGGCTCAGGAGCCTGTGTCACTCGCGGCACCATTATACGAGGCGGGGGAGCCCTGCCAAGGCTGGTGACATGGGAGTCCGCGTTGGACGGGGACGTTGAGGAGTGTCGTAAGGGCTTGTGCACCTGCTTCTCAGGAGGGAAGGGGGCTGTGGAAGAGGAGGGCACGTGGCCTGGAGGCCTCGACGGTCATCTCTGTCCAGGTTCTCAGGGTCATTTTTGCCTGCCGTTCTGTAGGGTGGAAATTAGCGCATCGGGTTGTGTGCTGTGTCTGGGTAGGACTTATCTTGTCACACTTATCTTTGTATCTGGTTTTGTATGGCTTATCTTATAAAACCTTATCTTGACATAGTTCTTAAGGTTCAAGTCAAGGCCTCCATCTCTAATCTTTTAACTTTCAGATTGTGGGTTCCAGGAGGGGCCAGGGAGCAATCGAGGCACTCACCCCTGGTCACTGCCCAAGCCAGCGTGCTGCATTCAGCTCACAGGAGGATGCTCTTCTTCATCCGTCTCAGGCTGGCTCTCCCAGCTGTGACTGCTGGGAACCACCTCTAGTTTAAGAGCAGGAGAATTGAGTGTCTGTGGAGGGTCGGCAGCACCAGGGAGCCCCTAGCAGGCGAGGTTAGCACAAAGCTCAAGGTCCTTACAACCGAATCCCATATCCTTGAGACCATCTTTGTTCACAGGGCAAACCTCACCTCAACTCTCCCCCAGCCCTCCCCTCTAGGGGGAGCTACTGAGATCTCCTGTTGTCTGTTATTAATTGTCATCCATTTCATCTGCTCGTGGCTTTTCTTATTGTAATATTGGAGGAACCTGCACCTTGGGAGTGAGGGTGGGGCATGTATGTCTCAGTTTCGGTTTGAAATCCTACACCGCCTGCATCCAATCGCTGTTAACCATGCCGGCCACCCCATCCCTCTGTGATAGTCAGTTCCCTTTATGACTGGCGCTCCCCACCCTCCTCGTCTTCATGGGCCTTTCTGAAACCATCTCTGTACAAATAAAGTCATCTCTGAATTGTTTCTACTTTTCCCTTCCATCATCTGCCAGTAATGAACATTGTCACTTTCCCATAGTGAATAACTTGAGAAGAGTAAACATTCATAAAGCTGCCCCAAGGTGACACGTGGAGAAGGAAATGGCAACCCATTCCAGTATTCTTGCCTGGGAAATCCCATGGACGGAGGAGCCCGACAGGGTGGCAAAAAGTCAGGCATGACTCAGCGACTCAACACCAATAATCAATACGGTGACTCGGGACACCCAGTGTCCTAATAATCCAGCCTTCTCACCCCTTACCTCCACTAGACCGTTGAAAGTGGCAATGGGGCAAAGCGGAAGAACTGGTGAATCTGAGTGGTATTTGAACTCAACAATCAGTAACCTATAAAATACTTTTATACTTTCTTTCTTCCATTTGCACTGTCAGTAGCATCAGAGATCTGGGAAACTGAGTGTTCACAAGAGGCTATGGTTAAATTCAGTAGTTTTTGCAATGGGAGACTGAGAGCAGAAATAAACCAGCTGACTGATTCCCAGCCCCAGAAGAAGGAAACGGGTGGGGGTGGGGCATGTGAGGGGCAGTGCTGGGACTTTTCCCAGACTCTCCTCTCAGCAATTCTTCCCTCTCCCCACCAGCTACTTCCCCATGCTTCTCTCCCCTCCGCAAGCTCCCTCAGGGCCCATCAAGATAGGAAGTGAGTTGTGAGAGCTGATTTCATCACTTCCTGTCTCAGGATGAGTTCTGAAAGGTTCCTCGGAACCCCAGTGTCATCGACCAACCCACCTCTCCAGCCACCCGTCTTCCTCTCCACTTAGTGGAGATTGAGAAATCCCAACTGAGTCAACCGTATCCAGTGCTTTTCTTGTATTAAAACCATCTTGTGCTAAAGTAGAAAAATGACCCCTTTGCAAAGGAAATTTGATACTTTCAAAGCAGAGAGACTTTGTCCAACTGCTTTCCAGCCCTTGCCTCATTTAAGAGAAAAAAATGAACTTGGAAAGAGGAGTGGGTGAAACCTGTGGGAATTTCCTTCAGCAGAGATGGAAATGGGCTTGTAGACTCATCAAACAGAGAAGGAAAGGAAGTGGGCACTTCACAGTTGCAATATGGAGGTCAGATA
>SJYX01019452.1:44541-76868 GCA_006410675.1 Oreotragus oreotragus
GTGTGGCTGGCGAGGGCCCAGGGCGGGTTCAGGAAGGTGAGTGGGTGGGTGCTTGTGTGGGGCTGCTGGAGGGGATGGGTTAGTGGTGGGTGACAGTGTGCAGGGCAGTGGGACCCCAGGGAGCAGGGAGGCTAGGGGTTCCCTGAGGCCCCCTGCAGGGCTGGGCATCGGGAGTACTGCCCGCCCACCGTGAGACCACCCTGCTCTCTGTGAAAGGGACTGGCCCGTGTTCCTTTTCTTTCTTTTCCTTTTGGCTCTCATTGCTTTTGTGCAAAGGTGACAAATACTGGGCTCAAGAATTTCACAATATTCCTTACACCTAGTTCAATTAGTTTAGACTCTCAAAGCCTTATCTTAAATTAAGGTGCAGCTGTCTCGACACTATACCATGACATTCAACCTCTTTGGTCTGTCCCACGGTCTTTCACTGAGAATCTTCTGAAGCTTATGACCCTTCCTCCCAAAACGGGGTTGAAAGTTGTCCCCCAGCTCAGGTTTCTAAATGGGAATCCCTGCTCTGGGGAAAAAGTTGTACCAATGTGTCACTGTCAATGGAATTAGCAGGGAAAACTGTGGGTTTTGTCGGGGGGTGGGGGCGGGTGGTGGAAGTGTGGCTAACAAAGTCTCAAATGTGAAGTACTTTATTGATCACTTTACCTGAATTAATGCTTTATTGGCTTATTCAGTGATAACATCGAGCACCCACAGTGTGGGAGGACCTACTCAAGGGGCTGGGGGCCTGTGCCCACAAGAGTGCCCTCAAGGGAACCTGAGCTAGGCAGGGAGTTTCTATTATCCTTATCATCTACGCTCTCGGTCCTCATGGGAAACATTCTTCTCGAAACACTGAGCCCTGTGACCTCAGCAGGTCCCTGTAAGTGAGAAGGGAACCTTAGCAAAAAAGATGTGGAGGGAAGAAGTCCCACAAACTCCCTATCATTCTTGGCAGCCTCTCATATGAGCGTAATTACTATCACTCAAGGCGTCTATAACTGTCCTATCAGAAGGGTCTGATAACCATTACCACAAAAGGGACTTGGTAAGAAAATAGAAGGACTGTCCATCCAGATTCCTTTTGTGTGAAAAATACATTAAAATCCTAACTGATAGTGCGTTACACGTAGCATTTTTATATATAGGAGGAAGCATGTATTTTAAATAGTCTCACCTATGGCAAGGAATATTTAAGTCATTGCTATTATTATCACAAGGATAAAACAGTTTCTTTTGTCACAAGACACACTGCAAAAATGGTTACTAGAAAAATACTATTCATAACAATTCAAAATGAAGCCACTGGAAGTAAAACAATGTATCTATTATCCAAAATGTCGTCATTTAGCATTTCATTAATCGGGATTTAGGTGTGTCATAGGCTGCCTATCTTCCTGGTGGCCAGTCCACGGACAGTATCTCATAAAGCCAGTGACTCTGAAACACACTTTCTCCCCAGAGGCCTGTGGAACTGGCCATTGCCCCCCTGCTGCCGACAGATGGTAGCCGTGTGTTGTCAGACAAGACGTGGAGGACGCTTACACGTGAGCCTTGAGGAAGGATTCATCAGTAATTGACAATGAATAACCTGAGGGGTTGAATCTGATAAACGAAGGAGTCCAACTGATTAAAAATGGACAAGACCAATTAAAGGCAAACTGGCAAAAAAGTTAATGGCTTTTATTTAGTTCACACACATGAGTTGAACTAAACATTCTATGACAGAAAACTTTTTATCAGCTTTTAATTTATTATTGCTGACTGTTCCCCCATTCTTTCTTTAAAACTGTTTGGATATGCAAGTCCAAAAGAGCTGCCTTTTTAAAAACTGAGCTCTACGTCTCAGAAGTTAAAAAGTGTCTGCCTGCAATGCGGGAGACCTGGGTTCTATCCCTGGTTCAGGAAGATCCCTGGAGAAGGAAATGGCAACCCACTCCAGCATTCTTCCCGGGAGAATCCCACGGACAGAGGAGCCTGGTGGGCTACAGTCCACGGGGTCGCAGAGTCGGACACGACTGAGCAACTTCACTTCACCTCTACGTCTCAGCAGCAAAATGAGGTTATTAGCACGGAACTAAAGACCCAAAGACACGGAGACCAGTCACAGCCTCCTTGCTGAGATTTTGAGTCAAGAGCAAACAACAACGGAAACCTAGGCGCCTAGACCACTTTGCTCAATGCATGGTGTTTCAACAACTGGATATTCAAACAAAAAATGCACTTTGGTTCATACCTTGCACTATATGCAGAAGATGATTCAAAATAGATCAGAGACCATAATATAAAACAGAAAACAAGGCTTCTAGAAAAAAAGGAATGAGAACACTTTTGTGACTGTTAGGGAAGATTTCTTAGATGTAATACACTAAGCACAATCTACAAAAGAATAAATTGATAAACAGGCCTTCATCACAATTAAAATTTTGTTTTTTTTTTTGCAGGATATTGTTCAGAAAATGATCTGAGATAATCTTCAGACAGGGAGACAATATTTGCAAATTTTATCAGATAACATACTTGCATCCAGAATATATAAATAACACGTAAATGTTTATAAAACAAAAATAAGTCAATTTTTTTTTAATGGCCAAAAGATTTGGACAGATACTTCATCAAAGAAGATAAAAGAATGGCAAATAAACATATGATAAGATGCTCAACATCATTAGTCATTAGGGAATACATCTTAAGACCACTAATAAGATATCACTACCCACTCAGGAGAACATCGAAATTCAAAAGACTGATTGTATCAAATGTTGAAAAGGATACAGAATAACCAGAACCCCATATACTCCTGGTGGGAATGCATAATGATACACTGAACTCAGCAAAATAGCTTTGCAGTTTCTTAAAAAGGAAACTTTTAAAAATATGATTCAGTCATTCCACTTCTAGATATTTACACACAGAAAAGAAATCTATGTACATACGAAGACTTGCCTAAAATTTCACAGGAGCTCTGTTTGTTATAACCAGAAACTAGATGCAACCCAAATGTTCATCAACAACAGCTAAACGGGAAAACAGATTGTGGTTATGATCATAGAACAGAGTTCAGCAACACAAAGGAACACATTTTTGATAAACATTACCCACGAGCACTAGTGATAAAGAGCCTGCCTGCCAGTGCAGTAGACGCGAGACACAGGTTCAGTCCCTGGGTCGGGAAGATCCCCTGGAGAAGGAAAGGACGCCCCACTCCAGGGTTCTTGCCTGGAGACTCCTATGGAAGAGGAGTCCACAGGGTCGCAAAGAGCCAGACATAACCGAAGCGACGCAGCACACATGCGCAATGACAAAATTCCCAAATAATTTTGCTGTACAGAAGAAATCATACCAAAAAGAGTATATACTATGTAGTAGCATTTACACACAGTGCTAGAAAATGTAAACAAGAAGTGAACACAGATGAGTCATTACATGGAGCAGTGGGGGGTCGGCAGGGAGTGGCTGGAACAGGTTAGCGTGCCATGTGCCTTCTGCTGGTCATGGTGATGATTTCACTGGAGTTTACATACGTGAAATCTACCATTTGTTTAAAACATGGGCATCTTGTATCAGCCCCACTTAGAGAAGAATCCATTCAATTAGAGATCAGGCAGCCACATCTCCAAGGAGTGAAGTCACTTGCTTGCGGTCACACAGGTCTATCTCCTGTCTGTCCAAGCAAGAGCCCCGTCTTAAGAGTTCAGCAACACAAAGGAACACATTTTTGATAAACATTACCCACGAGCACTAGTGATAAAGAGCCTCCTGCCAGTGCAGTAGACACGAGACACAGGTTCAGTCCCTGGGTCGGGAAGATCCCCTGGAGAAGGACAGGACGCCCCACTCCAGGGTTCTTGCCTGGAGACTCCTATGGAAGAGGAGCCTGGCGGCTACAGTCCACGGGGTCGCAAAGAGCCAGACATAACCGAAGCGACTCAGCACACGTGCGCAATGACAAAATTCCCAAATAATTTTGCTGTGCAGAAGAAATCATACAAAAAAGAGTATATACTATGTAGCATTTACACACAGTGCTAGAAAATGTAAACAAGAAGTGAACACAGATGAGTCACTACATGGAGCAGTGGGGGGTCGGCAGGGAGCGGCTGGAACAGGTTAGCGTGCCATGTGCCTTCTGCTGGTCATGGTGATGCTTTCACTGGAGTTTACATACGTGAAATCTACCATTTGTTTAAACCATGGGCATCTTGTATCAGCCCCACTTAGAGAAGAATCCATTCAATTAGAGATCAGGCCGCCACATCTCCGAGGAGTGAAGTCACTTGCTTGCGGTCACACAGGTCTATCTCCTGTCTGTCCAAGCAAGAGCCCCGTCTTTCTCTCACTATACCATAGCCCCTGTCTTAACCTTTCTAGGTCTCTGTTTCCTCATCTGTAAAATATCCAGGTAGGTAAATAATCCCCAAGGTTGCTATCAAATTCACAGGTCTGTGTGAAGCAAATTGATTTCACGTACAATCTCATTCATTAAAAAATCTCTCAGTTCAGAAGACACCAGATTTCCTCCCAACAGTGGATGTAAACATTTGAGGATGGACACACGCGCTGCCCTACAACGAGGACAGCAAGCATTTCAATATGGGCTGAGGGTGCCTCTGCTTGGCTGCCATCAGTGACTGTCTCTAGACTCCCACTGCACACCCTTCACCGTAAAGGACGATGGGAGCAGCTCCCTGACCACTCATTACAGTGCGTTTGGTTGCAATGACTGGCCGTGACTGTAAGTGAATGCTTCCAAAAGCACCAAAAGCCATTAAAAGTGCGAGACTAACGAACCACTGAGGTACATTTTCACTTCTAATAACCATGACTCCTTTACCTTCAGGACTTAAGACACTAGCCGTTTTAATAAAGGTTAATAGCAATACAGATTTTTCATCACCAGATTTAAGGAGCGTTCATTCCTTACTTCTTTTTCTGTCTGCATATGTTCTATGTTACTAATATATATCATGCTCCGATGATCATTTTCTATTCACTGACTCAGGTACCTTTAATCCCTATATGTTGCTTTCCCATTGTTTGGTTGATGTGACTTTATTGCTGTCATAGGTTGTACACAATGGTCACGACTTTTCAGACTATATATCTCACCTTTCAAGTGTGTTCAGGGGTTCCCTGGATATAGAAATATATATATATATATATATATAAAAGCATAAAACTGGGTTCAGTTTTCTAAAGTGCGACCAATTAGTTGACATGTTGCTGCTAAGTCGTTTCAGTCGTGTCTGACTCTGTGCGACCCCAGAGACGGCAGCCCACCAGGCTCCCCCGTCCCTGGGATTCTTCAGGCAAGAAACACTGGAGTGGGTTGCCATTTCCTTCTCTTTGTGATGAAGTTGAAGGATGCGGTGCACTTTCATTGCACAAGGCATCACGGCNTGACTCTGTGCGACCCCAGAGACGGCAGCCCACCAGGCTCCCCCGTCCCTGGGATTCTTCAGGCAAGAAACACTGGAGTGGGTTGCCATTTCCTTCTCTTTGTGATGAAGTTGAAGGATGCGGTGCACTTTCATTGCACAAGGCATCACGGCATAAGTAGAATGGATTGAACTACAAATCATGTTTGTCAATCAAATGCCTTTTTCTCTTTCTTGTCTCTAAACATACCCTTTAACCACACAGCTCATTCTTGGGGAAAAAAGAATCCTGTGGTCATAATGTCAAGTGCTAACTTTATTTTCTGTTTACATCATCCACTTATGAATACCCTTTTCTTCAATTTAATTAGTTAGTGTCATTCACACTCTAATTGGTGACAGTGTAAGACTGAGCTGAATTTAAAAACGGTGCCACAAGGTCAGACTCGGTCATGGCAGTCTTCAGCAACACCCCACAGGCAGAGCACGACACACCTCTCCTGCATACATCTGTGTACTGAAACCGAGTTTTACCTTTTCAGCTTCATGAAAAAGATATACTAAATGGATTAAAACAACACCTTCAAAGAGGGAAAGATCCACGTTTCTCCCTTCAATTTCAGTTCTGATACCTTGAGTTCGGCAAAATCAAAACTCAACGCACAAGTATGTGAGGTGAAGCGTGTGTCCTCTAAGAGCATAAAGCACCAAGTATCGCGGATGTTTCCTCAGATCTGTGGGTGTCCGGCCTGTCTCTGCACTGAGGACATGGTTACTGATGACGCGAGCCGTCAAACGTTCATTAAGGCAGCAAGTGTTTCCACTCAAAGCATCGCTGCGGCCACAGGGAAGTGCCTCTCCCTGTGCTGTGCTTTTAGCACTTAGCAACAATTTCAGGAGGACAGACTCCCTTAGCAGTGAGGCCAGACCCCACCAACAGAAACTCTATCACTTAACCAGATGTTCTAGAGAGCTGCTAAGATTTAATGTCCTGGTCACAAGATAGCACAATCATTTTTATTAAGAACAAATAACGCAATGAACCATTATGTTGCAATGAACTATAGTAGGTATTTGCCTCAACTCTTCATTGTGATTGTTCATTGCCATATTTTCGTATGTCTCTTTCCAAACAAACTGGAAGCTCCCTGAGAGGAGAAATTGTTTTTTCTTAAAGAAACTTTTCCATTTCTATTACCAACACTGTGCACTGAGCTTGGGAAAAATTAGATGGACGGATGGATGGATCTGGAATAACAGGATACCTTGATAGAGGGCTGCAAAGTGCTCCTGTGCCAAATGGCAATCATGAGATTTACCAGATGTGTGAGTTAAAATCAGCAATATCTATCAGCTGATAATATCATGATGTATGTATAAGGGCACCTGAAAGTAAAACAGCTTAGAAAACTGACTTTACAAAACTACAAAATTTTGAACTGACAGAACCAACAGAAACCGCCTAGGCCCAACTTGTGACTTTACAAGTCAGGAACGGGAAGCAGAGGGATGACCGGGCGTCCAAGGTGCTGACTTTGCCCCACGGTTTATACAGCCTCAGCACTTCAACTGCTGCGGGCTTAAGGAGGAGGAGGCTGGCACTGGGCAAAATGGGGAATCCAAACAGAGCAATATGTAAAGGCTGTTTTAGGGGTGCTTACAGTCTAATTGGAGTTATCAAGAAGGATTTGTATCAGGTAATGAAACTGCACAGGAGATGAGCATCTTGAGGATATGACCTTGGGTTGAGGGAGGTCTAGGCGGACACCTGAGGTCTCTGGAATCATACAGAGGAAGGGGCAGGCACCCCACATAGGGGACAGAGACAGGAACAGAACTGCTCCAGGTGAGGCTTCAAAAGCAGAACAGCACTGGGGCAGGTGTCGAGAGTTCATGAGACAGGAATTCAGGGAGAGATGTAGGCTGATGTGATACTTGATTTCAGACACGATGTGAAGTCTCAGGGGGCTTGACCTGAACAGTGATGCAGTGAAAATGGAACTGTGTTTAGTGTAAAGACATGAGCAAATGGACAGCAGTGAGAGGATCTAGGGACAGGGTGGATTCTGAGATTCCTATAGAGCTTCCCTGATAGCTCAGTTGGTAAAGAATTTGCCGGCAATGCAGGAGACCCTGGTTCGACTCCTGGGTTGGGAAGATCCACTGGAGAAGGGAAAGGCTACCCACTCCAGTATTCTGGGGCTTCCCTTGTGGCTCAGCTGGTAAAGAATCCATCTGCAATGCTGGAGACCTGGGTTCGATCCCTGGAGAAGGGGAAGGCTATCCACTCCAGTATTCTGGCCTGGAGAATTCCATGGACTGTACAGACCATGGTGTCACAAAGAGTCACACATGACTGAGTGCCTTTCACTTTCTTTTCACATAGAAGCAAACCAAAAAGACAAAAGCACCGGAATTAAGATTAAGAAAGAATCAAAAGGTCTAAGTTAGGGTCTTTTGATAAGTTAATTTCAAGCTATTAATGAGGAAATTTCAGACTATCTGATGTCATGTCGTGCAACAGAAATGTCTGAAAATGTTCTGTATTTGCTCTAATACAGTAGCTAGTAGATATCTTTCAGTTGTTTTATGATCACGAGAACCTGAATTTTAATTTTATATAACTTAATTGATATAGGAGCACATACGACCGGTGGCTATCTATCAGACCATGCAGGTAATTCACACTGTATACTGTGGAGCCATGAAATAAACGCTTAGAGAAAAAGAGTAAAATTCTACAGGTGGTATGTTGTGTATACTGTTGTTGCACACTTGCTGTATTCTAGGCCACAGTTGTTCTCAATTATTGGATCATCAGGAAAGTCTCCTACTATTTTCAAATGAGATTTTTAATTTATCAGTTTACTCATGCCACACCCTTGAAAGGATTTGAGACTGCTGTGCAAATCTACACAAACAGTAAGACTGAAGTGGATGGACAGTTGAGGAGAACAGAAAACAGGAGATGATTAAGGCCAGAGACAGATGACGGCCTAAGAAAAACGCTGCCCGGAAGCAGTTCACTCGCTGCAAATACACCTTGGGGGCTCTGATCTTTCTAGGGGCGGGAACAGCGGAAGCGCCATGGTCCTTCACAGTTACATCAGGGGCATCACAGAAAGTAGCCGCGGAATTCAGGAGAAGCCAGGTTTGTCTGGCACTGCTCCTGGGTTCCGAAGGTATGAATATCTTTGAATAAAATGAGTCAGCTGACCAAGGCATGAGACTCTGTGAATTTCGGGAGCCAAAGAAGGATGGCGTGTTCCTGCTCCGGAGGCCAAGAAGCAGAGGAACCTGGTTTACAGCAAGAAATGAAGGAAGCAGAGAGGCAGAGGCAAAGGGGATGGACAAACAGTCTTTCCCACACCTGCCTACCCCTGGGCAGCAAGAAAAACTCCATCCCTAACAGTACACTTCTATCTCTTTATGTCAGCTTTAGGGACTTCTGTTACTGAAACCACAAGGGACTTGGTCCCTCCAGGAGAAGTTTCTTCAATGAGTTGCCACTGTGTTACTGGACACAAGACTCCGAGGAACCTACAGGAAGAGATTCTGAATCTGTCTCTTCAGCTGCCCTTCACAGTGATGTGACAGCATAACTCTAAAGCAAGTTCAGCCAGAGGAATTCAAAGAATTCCATGTCATCAGCATTCTCACTCGGAGAAGGCAATGGCAACCCACTCCAGTACTCTTGCCTGGAGAATCCCAGGGACCTCGGAGCCTTGTGAGTTGCCGTCTATGGGGTCACACAGAGTCAGACAGGACTGACGCGACTTAGCAGCAGCAGCAGCAGCATTCTCACTGGGATTGCCTGGGGGCTCAGATGGTAAAGAATCTGCCTGCAACGGAGGAGACCTGCGTTTGACCCCTGGGTCAGGAAGATCCCATGGAGAAGATATTAAGAGGAGATGGCAAGAATACACAGAAGAATTATACAAAAGAGATCTTAATGATCCAGGTAACCACGATGGTGTGATCACTCACCTAGAGCCAGATATCCTGGAATGTGAGGTCAAGTGAGCCTTAGGAAGCATCACTATGAACAAAGCTAGTGGAGGTGATGGAATTCCAGCTGAGCTAATTAAAATCCTAAAAGATGCAGAAGAATTATACAAAAGAGATCTTAATGATCCAGGTAACCACGATGGTGTGATCACTCACCTAGAGCCAGATATCCTGGAATGTGAGGTCAAGTGAGCCTTAGGAAGCATCACTATGAACAAAGCTAGTGGAGGTGATGGAATTCCAGCTGAGCTAATTAAAATCCTAAAAGATGCTGCTGTGAAAGTGCTGCACTCAGTATGCCACCAAATTTGGAAAACTCAGCAGTGGCCACAGGACTGGAAAAGGTCAGTTCATTCCAATTCCAAAGAAAGGCAATGCCAAAGAATGCTCAAACTACCAGGTGATTGCACTCATATCACATGCTGCTGCTGCTGCTAAGTCGCTTCCGTCGTGTCAGACTCTGTGCAACACCATAGAGAGCAGCCCACCAGGCTCCCCCATCCCTGGGATTCTCCAGGCAAGAACACTGGAATGGGTTGCCATTTCCTTCTCCAATGCATGAAAGTGAAAGTGAAGTCGCTCAGTCGTGTTGGACCCTCAGCGACCCCATGGATTGCAGCCTTCCAGGCTCCTCTGTCCATGGGATTTTCCAGTCAAGAATACTGGAATGGGGTGACATTGCCTTTTCCATATCACATGCTAGTAAGCTCAAAATCCTCCAAGCTAAGCTTCAATAGTACATGAACCGAGAAATTCCAGAGGTACAAGCTTCATTTAGACAAGGCAGAGGAACCAGATATCAAATTTGCCAACATCCACTGGATCATAGGAAAAGCAAGAGAATTCCAGAAAAACATTTAGCTCTGTTTCACTGACTATGCCATAGCCTTTGACTGTGTGGATCACAGCAAACTATGGAAAATTCTTCAAGAGATGGGAATACCAGACCTTACCTGCCTCCTGCAAAACCTGTATGCAGGTCAAGAAGAAACAGTTAGAACCAGACATGGAACAACAGACTGGTTCCAAATCAGGAAAGGGGTATGTCAAGGCTGTATATTGTCACCCTGCTTATTTAACTTATAAGCAGCGTATATCATGCGAAATGCTGGGCTGGATGAAGCTGGAATCAAGATTGCCAGGAGAAATATCAATAACCTCAGATATGCAGATGACACCACCCTTATGGCAGAAAGTGAAGAGGAACTAAAAAGCCTCTTGATGAAGGTGAAAGAGGAGAGTGGAAAACTTTGCTTAAAACTCAGCATTCAAAAGACGAAGATCATGGCATCTTGTCCCACCACTTCATTGCATATAGTTGGGGAAACAATGAAAACAGTGACAGACTTCATTTTTTGGGGTTCCAAAATCACTGCAGATGGTGACTTCAGCCATGAAATTCAAAGATGCTTCCTCCTTGGAAGAAAAGCTATGACAAACCTAGACAGCATATTAAAAAGCTGAGACATTACTTTGCCCACAAAGTTCCATCTAGTCAAAGCTATGGTTTTTCCAGTAGTCATGTATGGATGTGAGAGTTGGACCATAAAGAAGGCTGAATGCCAAAGAATTGATGCTTTTGAACTATGGTGTTGGAGAAAACTCTTGAGAATCCCTTGTACTACAAGGAGATCCAACTAGTCAATCCTAAAGGAAATCAATTCTGAATATTCATTGGAAGGAGTGATGCTGAAGCTGAAGCTCCAATACTTTGGCCACCTGATGCTAAGTGCTAACTCTTTGGACTAGACCTTGATGCTGGGAAAGACTGAAGGCAGGAGAAGGGGATGACAGAGGATAAGATGGTTGGATGGCATCACTGACTCCATGGACAGGAGTGTGAGCAAACTTTGAGATTTGGTGAAAGACAGGGAAGGCTGGTGTGCTGCAGTCCATGGGGCTGGACACACTGAGCGACTGAACTACAGCAGGAACATGAAATAAGAAGAGTAAAGTTATTAGGGTGCTTTCTGTAGTGTGAATAATTAATATCTGCAACTTAGAATTCCATCTCCTTACAATGTAGAGTCTCATAGGAAAAGTGCCTTCTTAAAACAATAGCTAAATGCCTTCAAGTGTTCTTTGAATTAAATCCCACAGGAATCAAAATAGCTCCGTAGTCTTTTCTAGAATAGCGTGTCAAACATTCAGAAACATTTTATTGGCATCTGGACAGCAACTGCAAATGTTTCTCTTATATTTATTTAAAGTCCTTAAAAAAAAAAAAAAGACTCCATTGCTAAGTTCTGACCAGTGTGCTTCCTATCAGCACACTGAATTCCTTTGCAAACACACAATTCACAATTATAAGCAATTTTCTGAAATGCATGCTATTTTCCCAGGAGACGAGAATGCCTTGGAGGGGTTAAACATGTAACTGGGTAATTTTCTGAAATGCTTATTATTTACTTGAGTCTCATTTCAGGCTCTCTTGTAAACAGAATATTCCTGTTAATGATTATTAGCCCCCCAAAGCTTCTGCAGTTGTCAGTGTTCCCCTAACTTTCTCATAAACACACCATATAAGTTGGGGTGTAGAGCATAAAAAGTAGGGGTCCTTGTGCCAGCCTCCTGTTCAAACGGCAAGGGGGGGCCTCTTTTTCCCTGAAGCGGGGCTTTCCGGATTTTAGACAGAGTGGAAACTAAATAACAGGACTTCTAAACTTTCTCATGATTTAGGTTGTGTCTGAGCTGGTTGCAAATCTCATTATCAGCTTTACGGCTGTTTGCCTACCATGATTTATTTTTATTTTTTTGGATCAGAAAGAAGAATGGCAAAATTGCAGCCTAGAGGTTTCTTTGAAAAATAAAGTTTGAATTTAGCTGTTGTTGATTTATACCCAGTGTGCTACACTTAGCATGTAAGTACAGTTAAGCATACTTTATAGGTAATTACTCCTATTGATATGAAGGTAGTTACAGAAATTATGCCTAGCCTGAATGCAACACCCAGTCCTGAAACAGTACCTTTTAAAGTGGTATATTAGGCAAATAAACTCTGATGATGGTGGTGGTATTTCATCAACAAGAAATCTTACTCCCTCTGAACCAACATCTTTTACTATTTGCCTAGTTATGTACGAACGATAAAAACTCACCAAGACCACTGATTTAATGGAAGGGAATAATAGAAAGTTAACAGTCTCTTAACTGAAATGAGCACATTCAAATTAAAATAAGGAGTAAGAAATTCAAAGGAAAAATTGCTTTGAGTTGTTTTAGAAGGTGAAGTGCCTCGATTTCTTTTATGTCCTCATAAAAATATTCTATAAAGAATATTTTAACAGTAACAAACTCAAGTTTCCCCTCTTTGTCAATTCTACAGGGCAATTAAAATTTGGATTTTGCTACTTTTAAATTATGCTATTTTAATTCACAGTGCAAAGTGTATAGTTCTTTTATTTTACTCTTCAGAAAACATAATATAAAGAAAACTACTTAAAGGTTCTGCTATGACTCGACTACAGATCTATTTTGCCTAGTGTCGTCTTGATAAGTATCGACATAGCACCAAAGTGAACAGAACAGGAATAAGTGCTGCACACTGCTTCTGTTCCCCCATTGCCTTCTATATAAAGTCATCCTTGATGCACTATGTGGACAACCCCTCCTCTCGTGGTTCCATGGAACACAGTTTGATAACCACTGATCGAACCACAGAGAGAAGTGAGATTTGAGGATCTTGCATATCTATTAACAGGTACTTTTTTTTAACTCACTGATTGGACTTGGTTTTTCATCTGGAATCTGAAAAATGTCATAGAAGTAAAAAGTAACTCTTGGTTTAGGGGACAGCAGTCAAGGATCTTAGCATTTTATGAGGTGGAAGAAGTCCTGCAGATGAAATGAATTTCATAAATTAAAAAAAATAAATAAAAGGGTAAGACAGTGATAAGAGAGCAGACCCTCCTATTGATTCCAATACCTTTGTGAAAGTCGCTCAGTCGTGTCCGACTCTTTGCGACCCCATGGAGTATATAGACCATGGAATTCTCCAGGCCAGAATACTGGAGTGGGTAGCCATTCCCTTCTCCAGGGGATCTTCCCAACCCAGGTCTCCCAAATTGCAGGCAGATTCTTTACCAGCTGAGCCACAAGGGAGGCCAAGGGGATGCTTACTTGCCTCGTGGTACAGAAGCAGGAAACTTGAAGATTCGTCCCTCAAGAGCCACTGACTTGCCATGTGCAGCCTCTGATCAAGAGTGGGTATTGTCTGAGTACCATGATGATAGCAGTGAAGCAGGTCAGTGGCTTTGCAAGATGCACAAAAGTCTACGAATGACAGATGATTCTTGCACCAAACTGGCAGCTGCCTTCCAGGAGCCTGAGGATTTACCATGTGTGGACATCACAATACCTTTAGGCCATGAAATTTTTGCAACTTGCTTTATGTCCCTGGATATGTTGCAGTGTCTTCTAGTTTATAGTCGATGGGAATTTGAATNCACCAAGCTCCTCCGTCCATTGGATTTTCCAGGCAAGAGTACTGGGGTGGGGTGCCATTGCCTTCCCCGGTACACAGTATATACCACATTAAATTTTGTCAAATAAAATTAAATATTTATTAAGCCAAAATATATTAGTCTCTAAGTGTACAAAACCCAACAGGACGCTTGTTTTCAAAAGAGCTTGGTGAAAGAGAAGGGTGAATGAACAGTGATTACAAAAGAATAAGAACGGTGCTATGATAGAGATGAGCAGTCTATTTGTGAGCACATAATGAGGACATCTAACTTCAGCACATCCTCATTCAGAGTGCGCACAGCGAGTGATGCCCTTACTGACAGCAAGTAGACATGGCCACCAGATTCACCCAGGTTCCAAGATGTCGAGTGAGAAAGTGCTTACCTTGGTTTACCTAAAAGAAGCCTGTCACAAAGAACAAGTCAGGTAATATACGTGACAACTGCCACATAGTGTTCAAAAGGAAACTTATTTTCCCCCTCCAGGTTCAAATAGTAGAGCCTACAAGTGGTATGACCACCAGGCACTTCCTGAAAACTTGATTTTAAATTTTTCTCATGATAAAGTTAAAATGAAAATTCAAAAGTATCTCCTTTTGAGAATATACTTTCTCCATTCCTTTGACCAACAATTTTTAATATTTGTTTTTTTTTTTTTAAGTTTTGCTTCTCAAGTTTAAGGTTAAATAAGAGAGGCAGTGGCTGGCTGCTAGGGAAACGTCCAAGAGTCACTAGTTTAAACATAAAACACTATTCATTGAGGAAGTTTTACTCCCTCCTGCCTCATTTTCAGTTCACTTCAGTTCAGTTCGGTCGCTCAGTCTGGTCAACTCTTTGTGACCCCATGGACTGCAGCGTGCTAGGCTTCCCTGTCCATCACCAACTCCTAGAGCTTGCTCAAACTCCTGTCCATTGAGTCCAGGACGCCATCCAACCATCTCATCCTCTGTTGTCCCCTTCTCCTCCTGCCTTCAATCTTTCCCAGCATCAGGGTCTTTTCCAATTAGTCAGTTCTTCACATCAGGTGGCCAAAGTATTGGAGTTTCAGCTTTAGCATCAGTCCTTCCAATGAATATTCAGGACTGATTTCCTTTGGGATTGACTGGTTGATCTCCTTGCAGTCCAAGGGACTCTCAAGAGTCTTCTCCAACACCACAGTTAAGAAGCATCAATTCTTTGGTGCTCAGCTTTCTTTATAGTCCAACTCTCACATCCATACACGACTACTGGAAAAACCATAGCTTTGACTACACGGACCTTTGTCAGCAAAGTCTGTCTCTGCTTTTTAATATGTTGTCTAGGTTGGTCATAGCTTTTCTTCCAAGGAGAAAATGTCTTTTAATTTCATGCTGCAGTCACCATCTGCAGTGATTTTGGAGCCCAAGAAAATAAAGTCTGTCACTGTTTCCATTGTTTCCTCATCTATTTGCCTTGAGGTGATGGGACTGGATGCCGTGATCTTAGTTTTTTGAATGTTGAGTTTTAAGCCAGCTTTTTCACTCTCCTCTTTTTAGAAGGAGATAGAAGGAGATAGAAAAAGGGCTGGGCCTCCATAATCTAGATGTCTTTAGAGTCCCCTAATGACTATTTCTTGACTCTCAGTTTCTATCCTTGCATATGTGTATGTTAGTCACTTAGTCATGTCCGACTCTTTGTGACCACATGGACTGTATCCCACGAGACTCCTCTGTCCATGGGATTCTCCAAGCAAGAATAATGGAGTGAGTTGCCATATCCTTCTCCAGTCTCTATCCTTAACTACTGGCAATTGAAAAGCACCCCTGCCTTTCCTCCAATACTCTGGTCAGTGTTTCTGTGCCCTGTAACACCTGTGTCATGGACAGGGAGGGAGTGGAAATGCAGAAGCAAAGCTCAGAAGTCTTAACTTCATGCTGTAGTTTTCTCTAGCCCACTCATGACAGCAGTAAATAAGAGCCACCTTAAAATACACCTGCCTTTTTGCAAAGTGGCAAAACAAACCAGACAAGCAAGATTAGCTGCTATTTTCTCTGCCTCATTTCACAGACTAAGTTTTCAGAAAACAGAACCAAAGGAAATTTTTCAAAAGTTAGAATACAAATAAACCATTCATATTTTGGTTGTTTCTTATAAATATTGTAGACTTCAAAAAGGAGGGGGGATATATTAAAAGTCTAAAGTGAAAGTGAAGTCACTCAGTCTTGTCCGACCCCCAGCGATCCCAAGGACTGCAGCCCACCAGGCTCCCCCGTCCATGGGACTCTCCAGGCAAGAGCACTGCAGTGGGGTGCCATCACCCTCTCCTATTAAAGTCTAAGATATACCACATTCCAGCAAAATTATTATTCTTTCTTTTTACTTGTCCTCTAGGTGGTGCAGTGGTAAAGAACCTGCCTGGCAACGCAGGGGAAGTACGAGATGCAGGTTCAGTCCCCGGGTTGGGAAGATCTCCTGGAGAAGGAAATGGCAACCTACTCCAGTATTCTTGCCTAGAGAATCCCATGGACAGAGGAGCCTGGTGGGCCACAGTCCACAGGGGTCGCAAACAGCTGGACACAACTGAAGTGACTCAGCACAAAGGCAGGCATGTCAAAACTTGAGGTTCAAAACTGGAGTTTTCTTGACCAAAACTGTTAACCCATCTGAGACAGGTGTCTTTAGGTTGAATAAAACTTAGAAGGGTTACAGAAAACCACTCAGGACTTGTTACTACTCAAAGGGAAAGGATAATCCTTGCAATCAATATAGAACCTGAACCTGTACAATTTAACAGAAAAATAGGATAATCCTTCTGAAAGTTGTCCATCCATGCATAAATGGAAAATGAACCTGGATAATGAAGAATTAGTAATAAAGTAGCTGTGCTCAACGTACTGAACCATAACCAGGATGGAATCTACTCTGTTAATGGGTATATTATAAATGTCTTAATACTAATATGAGTGACTTTGACCTTATTATACATATAGCTTTTTTCCTACAGTGTTTCAATACAAAGGGTATCCTTATCGATTTGAAGATTTAAGTTCATTTGGATGTGAAAAAGACATCCGGTGTCACTTGCTAGAGAGAAAAAAGTAGATCTTCAGAGCTTGTTTCACATCACAGCTGGCAGGGTTCTGAACTTTCATTTAACTATGTAATATATATTATTTGATGATATGTATACAAACGTTAATAAGCAAACACTATATATACTTATGTGATTAATAAGTATATACAAATACTAAATCACATTAACTATTCCAGTTTCTTTAATTAAAGCTTTTACAAGTCACCAAGACACTTTTATTATTCTAAAATTCTGAACATGAATTAGAAGAGGTTTATGAATAAAAAAAGAGCCCACCTGATTGTCACTAAGTAACAGAACACTGGGTTTTATCACTCCTGCAGTGCTTCCATACAACCAGGAGCTATCCTCCTGATGCAGAGTCTGGTCAAGGAATCATTCCTGACCCCAGGCCCCAGAACAGGAGAGGAAAAGGAAACAGGGAAGTAGATTAAACCAACTCCATCACACACTGTAACTGCACTTCTACAGACAATGTATACAGTGAGACAATTAAAGTAAGAGGCCAAATGACTCTTCTGACATCTGGCTGATCCATTAAAGAATAAGGTAAGAAGTAAGACACTTACCTGTTGTTCCTGCATTTTAGCAGCACCAGGTTCTGAGACAGACATGGTGAGCTTCTCCTGTTGTTCTGATAGATACTTCTGATAGAGACTGAGAAGTTCTTGGCATTCTTTATATTGTAGCTGAAGAGGTGAGATTGCAAATTAAGGGAAACAACTAATAAATGGATTTAAACTGCATCCAGCAGGGTAGTATTTCAGATTTCAACAAACAAAATAGAAGCNGCAGACTTGTGTTTGAATTTACCTTCTGAGAGTCTTAGTTTTCTAAGACTATGGGATTATTAATATTGACCACACAGAATCATCGTGAAGCTTAAATGAGGTTACATATACACAAGGCCTGCCCTAGTCCCCACTTGCTAGTAAGTGGTCTGACCCCACGTTAACAAGGTGTTGATTTAATGGCAGAGTCAGGACCAGTCTCACTTCCAGTTCAGCACTGCTTCTACACCAGGCATCTAATTTGAGAAACAAGTTCAAGGGAACTAATGGATCCTTCTCATCCTAGGTACCAGAGAACACATTTTAAGCCAATTGTTACCATTTCCCTTAGACGAGTTAGCATGGCAGAAAAAACCACACTCGGAGAGAAAGCTGTGCAGTGGAATCACTGTATTTCTTTTGGACCTCGAAAGACAGAACAGAGAATTTATTTATAAATCATAACATGATGGAGAAATGAACACGGTTGGAGGCTGTTATATTTTAGGCTATTAGGATATTTAAATTATATTTCTTTAAAAGCTACTGAATGAGAGTTATGAAGTTGTCTGGCTTTGGGGTGGGTGGGAGTGAAGGGTGGTGGGAGTTTGACCTTTGCGTCATTGGAGGTGATCCCGCCACACCCAACTGGGAGTGGGGTGGGAGCTCCATACTCCTAGAGCTGCATACTCTCTCTACCTTTAGTAATAGTATTCCCGAAAATTAATGTGTAGCTGTATACCTAAAATGTGTTTTTTTTAAATTAGGTTGTATCAAAATTGCACATTTTAAGACATATTTCTAAGTGACTGGAAGAATGCAAGGATGGCTTTGTCTGCTTTATTCAAACCTATATTAATTGCCAATATTAATTTGATATGAACACTGCTACTATTTTATATATATTTAAACACACACACAAATTAAAAGGTGATATAAAAATTAAACAGCAGCTGTAAAGTTTTCTTCTGCCTCACACAACAGATTACTTCTTTCAGTGTGTCTCTCAATTCCTTTAGAATAATTTAGGCTTCAGACTCCATACGTGTTCAACATTGTCCAAAGGCACTGAAGGGAAATTTACTCATTACTCATTGGTGGCCGATTCGGAATACAAACGCTTTGAGGGAGGACTTAAAAGCCATACAACCAACTAAGAGAGCACACTGATCTTATATTAAAAGAAGGGAAATAATAAATAATGGTAGTCTTGTCAATGCACCTATTTAGATTTCTACACATATCTCTTTCATAAAAGACTAATTTAGAAAATCTGGTTATGGAGAGTGAATCTCATTTAATGATTTTAATAAGATCTTGTATCAATCAATAACTTCTAGAGGTTTTTTTTTTTTTTTTTTACAGGATTATATTTATGTAATGTTTTAAACTTCTTAAAATGTTAATTCTTAACTCACAGGAATTATATTTCCATTTGTTGTTAATGTGCTAATGTAGAAAATATCAAAAGCATATTTTCACTTTTTAGCCAGGAGACCTTAATTAAACCCAAGCTGCAGCTTCAGCTTTCCTGCTAGAATCGTTAAGTATCTAGACAACGGCCTGAAATTGCTGGTGACAGGAAAGCGTCACCTACAGAACGCCTGTGCGGCATCAGGAAGCGTGCCCGTCATCTTTACATGCACTCTGATTTCACTCTCTCTGAGTTAAGCCTTGTTTTCGTTTTAAATGAGGGAACTCAGCATCTGGGAGAGCAGGTCTGAAACTGGAGCAGCACCATATGACTGCAAAGTCAGGGCGTGGCCCAGGATTCCTGAGTCCTGGATGAGCAGTCACACCTACAACTTGGAAGCTGAGCCCAGCTCCAAAGGAGGGTTTCTGACAGACACTGCCAGGTTCTACTACACTTGTCTTCTCTGAACCTAGGTGTTTCTCTAGACTTCATTTCCCAGGCTCCTTTGCAGCCCACAAGGCTACATGGCGATGTGCTAGCCAATGAATGAGCAGACGTGAGCCACGCCCAGGCTGGGGAGATATGAAAGATGCATGTCCCCTCTATCATTTCTTTCCCCTTTGCCAGCTGGGCCGTGCGTGTGGGGGTCAGTGTGAACACAAAGGTGAGTGATAAGCCCTAATGGGATGGCAGAGACAAAAGATAAAAGCACCACTTTAAAGGAAAGCACCCCTACCGCCCACCCACTTGCCCCAGACTAGATCAGCTCCAAAATCACTGCAGATGGTGACTGCAGCCAGGAAACTCAAAGACACTTACTCCTTGGAAGAAAAATTTTGACCAACCTAGACAGCATATTAAAAAGCAGAGGCATTACTTTGCCAACAAAGGTCCATCTAGTCAAGGCTGTGGTGTTTCCAGTAGTCATGTATGGATGTGAGAGTTGGACTACAAAGAAATCTGAGCCCCGAAGAATTGATGCTTTTGAACTGTGGTGTTGGAGAAGACTCTTGAGAGTCCCTTGGACTGCAAGGAGATCCAACCAGTCCATCCTGAAAGAAATCAGTCCTGGGTGTTCAATGGAAGGACTGATGCTGAAGCCGAAACTCCAATACTTTGGCCACCTGATGCGAAGAACTGACTCATTGGAAAAGACCCTGATGCTGGGAGGGATTGGGGGCAGGAGGAGAAGGGGACGACAGAGGATGAGGTGGCTGGATGGCATCACCGACTCAAAGGATGTGAGTTTGAGTAAACTCCAGGAGTTGGTGATGGACAGGGAGGCCTGGCGTGCTGCAGTCTATGGGGTCACAAAGAGCTGGACTCGACTGAGCGACTGAACTGAACTGAGAACTGAGCTGCATTTGTGAGTCAGCTGTGATATTCAGGTTCTGTTGGTTACAGCCCTTTAGAGTAGAGTATCCAGCCGAGCTTTCTTCAGGGGCCTTGGTTTGGGGGAACCAAAGACTAAGGGCTGCGAATGCTATCCTGACTGCCTCCATCTCAGAGATGATTACTGTATTTTTATTTTCACAAAGGATGGAAAAGTTCAGAAGATCTTCCCTGAAATGTTTGTCAGGGAGCCCAGATTTTAAAATTAGATAATTGGCAAAAAAATTTCCTGCATTCCTCAGGCTCACGGATGTTGCTACCTGGGAAACCAGACACGGCTGAGTCCAGGTGGCGGGGAGTCGGGGAGACGAGGGGTGAAGAAGAAACCACAGCTCCGGAGCAGAGCGTGTGCACAAGGCCCAGGTTCAGTGGGGCGGCCTCAGGCTCTGGGGGGCCAAGAATTCAGGAGCTGCTTCAGAGTCTCACAGGTGGCTGTTACAGATGAAATCGTATCCCTCAAAAATTCATATGCTGAAGCCCCAACCTCAGGATGTGACCGTATCTGGAGGTGGAGCCCTAAGAGGTAACCAGAAGCTATGAGAGCGTTAGGGTGGGCTCTAGTCTGATCTGACTCATGTCCTTACAAAAGGACATGAGACCCCAAGGCTGTACACACGGTGAGACGACGGTGTGCAGCGGTCCCCAGGCCAGGAGGAGAGTCCTGCCCGGAAACCAAAGCTGCTGGCACCTTGCCCTCGGAGTGCCAGCCTCCTCTTCATTGTGAGAGCATAGACTTCTGCTGTTTACGCCACTTAGTCCGAAGTATCTTGCTATGGTGGCCCCAGAAAACTAATACAGCGTTGTTGTTCGGCGGCTCAGTCGAGTCCAACTCTTTGAGGCCCCAAGGACTGCGGCAGGCCAGACTGCTCTGTCCTTCACTACCTCCCAGAGCTTGTTCAAACTCATGTCCATTGGGCGGATTACGTCCTCCAACCACGCAACACAAGAGGAGACGAGCAGACACACAATGACAGTTGCAGGGGGACAATGACAAAAGCCTTCACACGTGAACTGCAAGGAAGATCCATTACTGGCAGCTGGGGGAGCAGGGTGGGAGGGGAGAGAGGAGACGGTTTCAGACAAAGGCAGACAAAATGGTACCACTTCCTTGAACGCTATCCCTAACCCCCTTCCTTTCAAAATTTCCACTCTTTTCACACAGTGTTTCCCTCTATAAATATGTAACTCCAAGACAGATGACTTCTAGTAAAAGCTTGAAAAGCTGAAAATATAAGAAATAGTAATTTTCCAAACTCCTAAGTGGAGTCAGTGATAGAGCATAGAAGATGGCCTGGCAGATGTTCACATTTTCCTGGGAATATATAACATAATTACTTGATTCAGATATCATATATTTATTTCCATCTTGACACTAAAATGTTAAACCACCCCTCCTCTTGCTAAATTGATCTGCATTTAAAACATTAAATTGTTTCACTGTGCTTCTTAGCAACTCAGTGATATAAACTCTCATGAATATGTAAATCAACCCCTCTAAGCACATTATTAATTATTTCAAAGATAGTTGGAGGTCACCAGCTCATAGGAATTTCTATGCATGAAGTCTCATTAGTACAAGACATCACACAGTAAGGAAGAATAAAGTTTTGTCACGGTAACTCTGTGTGTGTACGTGTGTGTGTTCAAGTGGCCAAAGTAACAGACAGAACTAACCCCATTCACCAGCAGGCAGTGAACAGAGCTTATGGACGATGATGAGGAAGTAATAAAGGAAAACACATTCTTCAACTGGAGCTATTTTTAAAAAGGCAACATCTGTCCAAATCACGAAATGTGAACTTAAAATCCAAAGCAATTTCTGTTTCAGATAAACTTAAATTTTCTTGGACCTAGAGGCCACAAATAGCCTGAATTTACTCAGGGTAAAACTGTGACAAGCTCAGCAAATGTGGCTCATGAAGATAGGGTAAAGCTCTTTCCTGAGACAGGAGAGCGGACACAGAGGGTCTGGCCCCGGTGTCTCTCACTCTCTGCCCTCTGCCAACCGCCTCTTTGGCAGCTGGAAGTCAGCCTCTCCTTAGGCGGTTCTCAGAGGCTGAAATGCTCTGATGAAAAGTGTGGGACAGCTGCCGTGGAGCGGCCACAGAATGAAATGCAAAGCGGTAGACAGTGGAGCCTAGAATTATTCACAAATGAAGGAGCATATTTAACAGTTAGTGGGCTATACTTTAAAAAATTTATAATCTAAGTGTAAGACTTATTTTCACTAAATTGTGCTAAAATCTATCTTGCCCAAGTAACTCGAGTCCCTCCTACAGTTTGCTTTTTTTAATCTCTGAATGGGAACTCAAAATGCACCTGCCAAAAAAGCTAACCCAAAACTGTTTTCACACAGGACAGCACCTGAGATGAGGAAGATAAACAGAAACAAAGCTATTTTCTAGTGTGATTAACACAATATATGCAACAAAAATAATGATGGGATAATAATACTGGAATACTCTGTTCATGTCCTCAGAGCTTTCTGAAGGTATAACTGGAATTGACACTGCCTCTGGTAAGGGAAATTTGGCAAAACCAGTCAAGCAGCAATTTGAAAGTCAAAAGCAGGGAAATATTTGTATTATTTAGGGAAGTATACACATAGGTGGTGATGTTACAAGGAAAAGCAAGATAATGCATATGACAAAAGTCAAGATAATATCTGCATCGGGACTTCCCTGGTGGTCCACGGGCTTCCCTGGTGGCTCAGACAGTAAAGAATCCACCTGCAATGTGGGAGACCCAGGTTTGATCCCTGGATCCAGAAGATTCCCTGGAAAAGGGAATGGCCGCCCACTCCAGTATTCTTGCCTGGAGAAGTCCACGGCCAGCGGAGCCTACTGGGGCTACAGTCCACGGGGTTGCAGACAGTTGGAGACGAATGAGCGACTTGCGCTTTCCCTAGTGGTCCAGTAGTTAAGACTCAGGCTTCCAACGTAAGGGACATGGGTTCAGTCTCTGGTCCAGGAACTAAGATCGCACACGCCTCATGGCAAAAAAAGAGAGATAATAGCTGCATCAAGGCAAAAGGGAGGAGGCTGGGACTGAGGAGGGCAAATGGAGGGTGTCTGGACTGTTGGTGCTACAGCTTCTCCTGATTTGGGTGGTGGTTACAGAGGTTCTCCGTGACGATACAAATCTACATAACAATATCAATGTGTTTAAACGCTGCTGTGTATGCAGAGTTCAGTTCAGTTCAGTCGCTCAGTCGTGTCCGACTCTTTGGGACCCCATGAACAGCAGCATGCCAGGCCTCCCTGTCCATCACCAACTCCCAGAGTCCACCCAAACCCATGTCCATTGAGTCGGTGATGCCATCCAGCCATCTCATCCTCTGTCATCCCCTTCTCCTGCCCTCAATCTTTCCCAGCATCAGGGTCTTTTCCAATGAGTCAGCTGTTTGCATCAGGTGGTCAAAGGACTGGAGTTTCAACTTCAACATCAGTCCTTCCAATGAACACCCAGGACAGATCTCCTTTAGGATGGACTGGTATGCATAGTATGTCTCATAATAAAGGTACAAATACCCCAAGCCACTTAAAATGATACACTTACAGGTCAATTAACATTCTACTGACTCTGATTATAATCCTTCCAGCCTCAGGAGAGCACCTTCTGTACTGTTAATGCCAAGTGCACAGACTTGAAAACCATGCTGGCTGCCAAGAAGGCCAGGGAGATGAATACGGGAATATACAGTTTAATAAAAAGACGAAGAAAGACTAAGGACAGCTGTTCTGAACAACTCTTGGTGCTATCTTAAGGATTTATAAGCATCTTTCTAGAATTCTTTGGATAAGTAATAAATTCATACTTGAAAATGGTTTGCTTTTGACCTTATAAAACAAAGGTAGAATGTTCTTGTTAAGAGTTCAGGGTAGAAGTAGGTGGAAAGAAATTGTTTTTGCCTCCTGCTAGCTATTCAAGGCATTACCACTTGACTTCTGTTATTTAAAATGCTATTTTATTTTTAACTACTTAATAAGATGCAAGAAAAGGTGAAAGGCCGTTTGGAAAGTAGAAACCCGAGAAAGTAAGAATTGGGGTGAGGTTTACTGGAACACGGGCTTCCCTGGTGGTTCAGACGGGAAAGAATCCACCTGCAACATGGGAGAGCCAACCTACTCCGGCAATCTTGCCTGGAGAATCTCATGTACAGAGGAGCCTGGCGGGCGACAGTCCATGGGGTCGCAAAGAGTCGGACACAGTCAACACTTTCACTTTCACTTTCCGGGACACGGGGCTCCTCTGGAAGAGAAACAGAGCAATTCTGCTGCTGGTAACACCTCAAAGCAGCACAGAGTCCCTTCATTTGTAAGACTCTAGAGATACACGCAAGCATCACACAGATGTGTGGGTCTCCGGTCCCCAGTGAAGGGGGCTCCACACAGGCAGCCTTTCCAAGGCCACACCCGCCTGCACAGACAGAGCCTGTGGATCCGGCCACGCTGAGCTCCTGAAGGCCATCAGCTCTGTCCTACCGCTCTGTCTGCGGTCCTTGCCCGTGTACCAGTCACTCCTTATAATGAAGCTCCGTGATGGAGCGTTGTGCCGGTCTCAGGTGGGGAAAGGAAACCTGAAAAGCCATTCAGTAAATTTTATGTCCTCCATCCTCTCTGCCAGGAGAGAGAGGGCTGTGGGCTTGCGGTCCTGTCTGCTTTCCCTCCTGTGCACACAGCCCGACCAAAGCCCCCCGCTCCCGGTCTCCCACCCCTCACCCTGTGCGGTTGGGTGGGGCCGTGCGGCTGAGTTCTGGAATAAGGACTGTGGGCCATTCCCGGGCCTCGTCTCTAACCAACCCGCCCCGCCTGCCACCGCCACCACCACCCCCACCCCCATTCGATGCTCCTGCTTTGGCTTCCTCTGCCCGCCCGCCTGGGTGAAGAGGGTGCAGTCGGGACTCCGGGGCCACTGAGAACAGCAGAACCCCTAGGTAACTAGACTCAGCCTCCACCCAGCCTGCCCTGGCGCATAACACCAGGACAATCAACCTGCATTCCGATCAGCCTCGATTTTGTTACAGAAGTTAGGTTACCATCCTGACATTCCCCTGCCTCGTACATCCAAACCAAAGGAAAGCTACCAGAATTACTAAACCACCCTCAAAAGAAAGAACAAAAAGTTTAGCAGCATTACCCTCAGAAAATTAGGAAGTTTGATTTAATTTCAAGTAATTTTTAGGCAGAAAGAACATTGGCTTTGGATGGCAAGCTCGTCAGCTGCCTGAACCCTCTGCTGCCATTTCACGGTGGCTATTACAATTTGTCAAAATCTTTGGCCTCCTGATACAAAGAACTGATTCATTTGAAAAGACTCTCATGCTGGCAAAAATTGAAGGCAGGAGGAGAAGGGGACGACAGAGGACGAGATGGCTGGATGGCATCACCGACTTGATGGACATGAGTTTAAGCTCCAGGAGTTGGTGATGGACAGGGAGGCCTGGCGTGCTGCAGTCCATGGGGTCACAGAGAGTCGGACTCGACTGAGCGACTGAACTGAACTGAACTGAGGGGCTAGGAGGAGGACAGGTTGTATATAATTTTTAATTTCTTAAAGAATTTAGATGTCAGTTGGGTTTGATCATCCTGTGCACAGCGCCCTCTCACCAGCCTGTGGAAGGCCCCTCAATCTGTCATCTGTTCTCACTTCCATTTCCCCTTTGCCCTTCGACCCTCCTGCCTGCGCCTGTCTCCTCCTCTGCTTTTGTCACGGCCCGCACCGATGAGTGTCTGCGACATCTAGAGACTGGGCGAATGGACAGGCTTCTAGGCAGCTTGCTAGCATTTCAGAGCTCTAATATGACTTGCCAAATCGCTTTTCAGAAATATGTAAATTCACATTTTACCTCATTTGAATATATGTCCATCATGTTATATATTATGCTTTAAAGTAGCAATTCTTTAGCAACTAATTATACTGAGTTTTCAGTATATATAGTGACCATTTACATACCTTGTTTGTTGATCTGTCTTTTAATATACTTCCTACTTTTCGATGTGGTTTTAGAAACTATATGGACTTGGATTACTTGTGTGTATTTGGGAAAGTAATGTTCAAGAGCCAAAACTATCATTTATGTTGGATGTTATGCTTAGCCTCCTGAAAAGTTGTCTAGGAGCCAGTCTTCTTGACTCTCCAGACACCAAGAATATTTCTGTTTCTCAAAAGGCCAGAGCTATCTGTCTCATGCCTAACGGCTTCCCAGGAGGTGCTAATGGTAAAGAACACGACACGCGGGTTTGATCCCTGTGCTGGGACGACCCCCTGGAGGAGGGCGGGGCAGCCCACTTCAATATTCTTGCCTGGAGAGTTCTGTGGACAGAGGAGTCTGGCAGGGTTATAGTCCACGAGGCTGCAAAGAGTGGGACATGACTGAATAGACTTAGCATCAGTTCAGTCATTCAGTCGTGTCCGACTTATTGGGACCCCATGGACCGCAGCATGCCAGGCTTCCCTGTCCATCAGCAACTCCCGGAGCTTGCTCAAACTCATGTCCATCGAGTTGGTGATGCCATCCAATCATCTCATCCTCTGTCGTCCCCTTCTCCTCCCAGCTTCAATCTTTCCCAGCATCAGGGGCTTTTCCAGTGAGCCAGTTCTTTGCATCAGGTAGCCAAAGGANTCCATCAGCAACTCCCGGAGCTTGCTCAAACTCATGTCCATCGAGTTGGTGATGCCATCCAATCATCTCATCCTCTGTCGTCCCCTTCTCCTCCCACCTTCAATCTTTCCCAGCATCAGGGGCTTTTCCAGTGAGCCAGTTCTTTGCATCAGGTGGCCAAAGGATTGGAGCTTCAGTTTCAGCATCAGTTCTTCCAATGAATATTCAGGACTGATTTCCTTTAGGATGGACTGGTTGGATCTTCTTGCAGTCCCATAGACTCTCAAGAGTCTTCTCCAAGTTCAAAAGCATCAAGTCTTTGGTGCTCAGCGTCCTTTATAGTCCAACTCTCACATCCATACATGACTACTGTATGCTTAGCATGCACGTATGTGAAATCACTGACTGAGATGCTTAGGACACTGTTGGACTGTGGTCGGTGAGTGGGCAGATTAGATAGAAAGGAAGTGTCATTTTATGTTATACGAAGATGGGAATTGTATGAAAAGTGAACTGAGAGGAGAAAGGTAGAAAAGGTGAAGTGTTGAAGACAGAGAGTGGTTGCACTCGCATCCCACATATTATAGGGAAGGTGGGAGCTGCTCTGGGACACCCCAAAGCTACAGGACATCTGTGCTACCAGGATTCATAGTGGACTAGAGGAAAACACAATTTGAAGAGTCTTCATCATATAAATTCTATTTTTATTTTAGATGCTCTTTAAAATGTGTCTGCATGCCAAGTCACTTCAGTCATGTCTGACTCTTTTGAGACCCCATGGACTGCAGCCTGCCAGGCTCTT
This sequence comes from Oreotragus oreotragus, assembly GCA_006410675.1. Lineage (NCBI taxonomy): Eukaryota > Metazoa > Chordata > Mammalia > Artiodactyla > Bovidae > Oreotragus > Oreotragus oreotragus. Next base: position 72,416 of record SJYX01019452.1, read on the forward strand.
CTGTCCATGGGGATTCTCTAGGCAAGAACACTGGAGTGTGTTGGCACGCCCTCCTCCAGGGCATTCTGTGTCTGTTATGTCTCCTTCATTGGCAGGCGGGTTCATTCCCACTAGCGCCACCTGGGAAGCCTGAATTCTAAAATAAATCTGCCTAAATCCCTGAGACTCCACCAAAGTGGATGAGTGACACTCAGTGTTAAGAGCAGATCCGCAAAGGGCTTTGGCACTTCAAATTAATTCCTAGCAAGGAATGTAATAACAGTAGATAGAGCAAAAACACAGCCAATATTTCACAATAATTATGAAGTTTTTCCCGAAGCCCTTAACTTCATGCAAGAGTTTGTTAGAGGCCCTGGAAAGAGGCCATTTTGTCTGTGTCTCTCCACCTCTTTTTCAACTCCCTTAATGTTTATTGAAAAACCTTATGCTGGTTAGCAAGTCACCTCACTCGTGGGAAAACAGGTAAGGGCAGGGGGAGTATTTTCAGGCTTATTAACGCTACGATCTCCCACGGAAAATACTTCACTACTCAGAGAACGCTCATCTGGAAGAAGTGCTCAAACATGGGGCCTCTATCAGATACAGAGGGCCGCCCCCAGAGGTCCCCATCCAGGTGGCCGCAGGCCTGGCCTGGGCACTGGGGCTTGTGCCATCTTCACATTGCTGTATGGCGGAAGGCAACACAACATTGTAAAGCGACTGGCCTCCGACTGAAAATTAACAAACAATCTGCCATGTTATTAAAATGCGCAGTGAGGCTGAGAAGCACAGTCCAGAGAGGAGCGGGGTGCGGGTGGGGAGGGCTTTGGTGCAACCAGCTGGGCTGAAATCTCAGCTCAACCCTTCCTGACTCTGTGATGCTGCCACTCAATCCTACTGAGCCTTTATTTCTTCCTCGGAAAAATACAGAGAATTCCTACTTGTCAAGTTTGCTGCTGGTTTAAATGTGAAAAAGTGCCCCAGAGTTAGAGACCCTCTTCCCTTGATGCTCTTTCCCATAGAGCTTTCAGAGGTATGGTACTTCGGTGTTTACAGGCTTATCGACTTGTATAGTGATTAAGAGCACACTTCTGAAGCCACAGCTAGCTGACTAAATACCGGCTCTGTTACATCAGTTCAGTTCTGTTCAGTTCAGTCCCTCAGTCATGTCTGACTCTTTGGTGACCCTATGGACACCAGGCTTTCCTTTCCATCACCAACTTCTGGAGCTTACTCAAACTCATCTCCAAGTCGGTGATGCCATCCAACCATCTCATCCTCTGTCATCCCCTTTCCCTCCTGCCTTCAGTCTTTCCCAGCATCAGGGTCTTTTCCAATGAGCCAATTCTTCACATCAAGTGGCCAAAGTATTGGAGTTTCAGCTTCAGCATGAGTCCTTCCAATGAATATTCAGGACTGATTTTCTTTAGAATGGACTGGTTGTATCTCCTTGCAGTCCAAGGGGCTCTCAAGAGTCTTCTCCAACTCCACAGTTCAAAAGCATCAATTCTTTGGCGCTCAGCTTTCTTTATGGTCCAACTCTCACATCCATACATGACTACTGGAAAAACCATACCTTTGACTAGAAGGACCTTTGTTGTCAAAGTAATGTTTCTGCTTTTTAGTATGCTATCTAGTGATAAGGACAGAAGGGGACGACAGAGGATGAGATGGCTGGATGGCATCACTGGCTTGATGCACATGAGTTTGGGTGAACTCTGGGAGTTGGTGATGGACGGGGAGGCCTGGTGTGCTGTGATTTATGGGGTCGCAAGGAGTTGGACACGACTGAGTGACTGAACTGAACGGAACTGAACTAGTGATTAAGAGCACACTTCTAGAGCTACAGCTAGCTGAACAAATACTGGTTCTGTTACATACCAGCTGCAATACCATGTGCAGTTTGGTTAGCTTCTGTGAGCCTCAAATACTTCATCTCCAAACTGGAAGAATGACAACATCCAGCCCAATAGGGCTTTGTGGGGATTAAATGAACGTATGTATGTAAGCATCCCAGTGGGACCTTATACAGGGAAAGTACTCAGTAAGGGCTCTAATCATAACTTATTTTTAACTATCAGGGAAATAAAATTCAGCATTCCACTCTTATAAAGCATAATATAAATTCTGGTAAAATGAGGAGCTCATACAAAAGAGGCAGGGTTTCTACCTGAATGGTATTTTGAACCAGTTTTAACTGTTCATCATAAAAATTATGGCAATGGAAACAGTTGGTTCACTGTTGACTGGTCACACCTTGAAGAATGCGTCTGTCTAAAATTGATCTTTGAAGGCATTTAGCTTAAGGAGGTTCAAAAAGATTTGAAAGATCAGGTTTGGAAAAAAGAACATCTTATTACAGACATTTTGAGGGTAAGGGGTACTGGACTTTTATGCAGGAATGTGGATTTATATGGATACTGTTAGCTGGACATTTGGTATGTGAGTCACAAAGCAACAGAAATAACTGCTTTATCTAGCTCTCTTGTGGCTTATATAGAACCAGTGTAATTTGAAAAATATTTATTTGTTTCCTAATTCTACTTACAATCTCTACTTGTTGATATATAGTTAATAGTCCCAGAAAACTGATCTGTGTTAATCTGTGTTTTTTACTCATGTGTGTGTGTGTGTTAGTAGCTTGGTCGTGTCCGACTCTTTGTGACCCCGTGGCCTGTAGCCTACTAGGCTCCTCCATTCATGGGATTCTCCAGGCAAGAATACGGGAGTGGGTTGCTATTTCCGTCTCCAGGGGATCTTCCCGACCCAGGGATTGAACCCAGGTCTCCCACGTTGCAGGCTGACTTTTTACCGTCTGAGCCACCAGGGAAGTAAAAAACTGACATTTTACTCATAATGTCACTATTCAAACACTGACGAATGGCTTGTTTCCCAGGTGCCGGATATATTAAATAATGGATTTTAAGGAAAGGGCTGTTTTGTATAGATTGGGGGAGGTGTGAGGGTTAAACAGCTGCATTTACCACAAAGTGAGGAAGAACAATCTCAAACAGGGCTGTGCAAGAGACAGACATCTGTTTGACATCATACCCATGTCACTCTAACAAAATAACACATGCTTTTAGTGAGCATCAAAGTAGGAATACAACCACCAAGCAAATTCAAATTTTATTTCCCAGTGAGTCTTCCATTTACCTCTTCATGCGGAACCCACAGCCAGAAACTGAAGGAGTGAATTCAGGCTGCATGCCCACAGTGAGAGCATTCATCACCTGTGGTTGGACCCGAACTTCATAGTTAAAAGGGCTTCCCTGGTGGCTCAGCTGGTAAAGAATCCGCCTGCAATGTGGGAGACCTGGGTTTGATCCCTGGGTTGGGAAGATCCCCTGGAGGAGGGAAAGACTACTCACTCCAGTATTCTGGCCTGGAGAATCCCATGGACTGTATAGTCCGTGGGGTAGCAAAGAGTCGGACACGACGGAGCCACTTTCACTTCCACTGCATAATTAAAAGGAAGGGATACACTGGGAGTTTGGGACAGACACATACACACTACTATATCTAAAAAAGATGATCAACAAGGACCTAGTGTACAAGCAGAAGGAGCTCTGTTCAGTATCTTGTAATTACCTAAATCGGAAAAAAATTGAAGAAGAATATATGTGTATATAACTTGAAGAAGAATATATGTGTATATAACTGAATCACTTTGCAGTACACCTGAAACTAACACAACATTGATAATAAATTATACTTTAATATCGAATAAAAATTAAGAAAGTTATGAATTTATCAGCAAATGCCCTTTGCTTCTATAAACTAATCTTGCTTTAATTTTCTTGGAAGAATTATAATCTGCAAAAAAGCTAGCAGTCATCACAGGGTCCTAAAACCATTTGACAGGGCATTTTATTTTTTATTTATTTTTTAAATTTTATTTTTACTTTATTTTACTTTACAATACTGTATTGGTTTTTCCATACATTGACATGAATCCACCACGGGTGTATACGAGCTCCCAATCCTGAACCCCACTCCCACCTCCCACCCCATATCATCTCTCTGGATCATCCCCGTGCACCAGCCCCAAGCATCCTGTATTCTGTATCGAACATAGACTGGTGCTTCATTTCTTACATGATAGTATACATGTTTCAATGCCATTCTCCCAAATCATCCCACCCTCTCCCTCAGAGTCCAAAAGTCCGTTCTATACATCTGTGTCTCTTTTTCTGTCTTGCATACAGGGTCATCATTACCATCTTTCTAAATTCCATATATATGTGTCAGTATACTGTATTGGTGTTTTTATTGGTGTTTTTCTTTCTGGCTTACTTCACTCTGTAATTGGCTCCAGTTTCATCCATCTCATTAGAACTGATTCAAATGTATTCTTTTTAATGGCTGAGTAATACTCCATTGTGTGTATTTACCACAGCTTTCTTATCCATTCGTCTGCTGATGGACATCTAGGTTGTTTCCATGTCCTGGCTATTGTAAACAGTGCTGCGAT